>CM045994.1:84919180-85519180 GCA_025175895.1 Wurfbainia villosa | reverse complement strand
ATCTTAAAACTCATTTACTGAATGTCCACGATATGATTCACAGCATGAGAGAATTTGTGATTGGATCACAACTAGTGAGTATCTCTACATGTGTAATTGTGATGTATCGGAATTATCCCTAATCGATGAATTGATGGATTTGGACACCATCAATTCTGTCGAGACTAGCACGAGGTATACTCCTTGGTGTATCCAAGCAGCTGATTCTCACTGGCTGGAGACATAGTGATGTCCGGAGTTAATCGTGGATGCTAGTTATGGTAACTAGTTCATTGGAGTGACCAGCCGTAAGACTTCATATGGTTCTCTGCATATATAGATATGTCGATGAAGTTCTTACTGTGGCTTAAGTGCGATGTTCCTTTGACTTGCGGTATTCAAGTCATCTTGATCATGGAGACTTATGCTTTGACATCTTAAGCAAACATCTCTAAGGAGATGTGGACCCGGGATGATTGGGTATAAGTCGAAGTGATCGAAGGTGTTTGAATAGCCTATAAAGGATTCACCACTCCTTGCGAGGAGATGTATACCCATGGCCTCGTCGGATTGTTACTAAAGTCTTTGGCCAAAGCATTACATGTTTAGAGTAAGGTACTCTTGATACATGTGGAGTAACTAGAATCAGTGGGACGAGGAAATGATACTTGGGCTAGGTGTGGCGTAGTCGACCTAGTGAGGTGACACAATAGACCATGTCTGAACCAAGTGGGTATAAGATGAGTGAAGGGAATGGGGCACGATTCATTCGAACTCTTGAAGGGTTTGAAATAGTTCTGGATCAGGATTGATCTTTTGGTTAATTGGGGATCATGATGTACTACTAGGTGCCACTCATGATCGTTCTATAATTAATGGTTAATTATAGGCGGCCAACATAAGCGAGAACCTATTTGGTCACCACACAGCAGTGTAATCCAAAGGATTTAAATCGAGCTTGAGAATGAGATTCTTAGACCGAGAGAAACTATGTTTGGTTGGACCAAACATAAAGCGAGCATGAAATTGTTTCAGTCGCAATGGAAGCGTGGATGGGCCGTGTCTTATGAAGACATAATGGATGGACCAAAATGGTTTGGTTCTAATCAATGGATGAGAATAAACCAAAGGGTTTGGTTTATTTTAAGCGAATGAACCAAAAGTTGGTTGGTTCGTTTTAACTTAAAATAAACCATCATGGTTTGGTTTATTTTAACTTATCTTAATGGAGCGGGTTAACGGGCTTTATGGATATGATCCATTAACCATTAAGAATTAGTTCTCTATAAAATAGGGCTTAAACCTAACCCTAAAGCTAATCAAGTTTTGGCCGCCCTAAACCCCCCCTCTCTCCTATTGGCGCCAACACCTAAGCTGCCACCGCCCAGCTTGTGTGCAGCCGTCAAGTCTTTGCCGGCGTCCAAGCTTCATCCGAGAACCTCCGGCGACCCTCGGCGATCTCCTTTGGGTTCGGTGATAAGGTGAGCTTCCATCTTCCTTGGCGGCCTCTATTCCTCCACCAAGCTGTCCAGTTTTTCTGGACAGCTTGTTTCTTTGTTGTCGGGCGTCGTTTGGGACGGCGGTTAGTGCTCCGACAGCGGCTAACTTACGAGGATTTGATCTCCGGTAATCCTCTGAGGTGGAGGGCGAAGGATTCGTCAAACGGTTGTGAATACCTCTCGGAGAATCGAGTTTTGAGGACTCGTTTTGGATCGAATTTGGATTCGGATCGTGATCATCTCGATCACGTCGTCTTCAACACGAGGCTAGTAACCCGTCACGAAGGCGAAGCTCGTGCTTAGCGAAGTCATCCCGAGGAGCTCGGCGTGGATACGGATAGAGGCGATTCTTACGAGGATCGTTCGGTTGATCGTTCCGCTACACGTCATACGAAAGGTATAACGTAGATAATTTCTTTTATTGCAAATTTTAATTTACGGTTATGTCTACACTTGTTGTAATATGCATGCGTGTGTTGTGTGTGTTGTAATAAATATAGATTTATTATTTTTAATTGCTTCATGTGCTCATGTTTACGAAACATGATCGAACACACACACGCCTTGTGGTCTAGAAACCTTGATGGTATCGAGCCCGGGTTGTGTTTTCGACATAATCGTAAAAATGGTTTTGCGATAGTCATAATGTATTTCTGGAAATTTTCTAAATTTTGGAAATTTAGAAGTATTTATAAATTTTCAATTTTGGAAAGTCTAGAAGTATTTATGGAAATCTTCCACTTTTGGAAAGTTGGAAGTATTTATGAAATTGATATTTTCCATAAATAAAATATTTGATTAGATTCTTGAATTTTGTTTCCTAATTTAATCATGATTTGATTTGGGAAATCAAATCTTAAAATATTTTATTTCCATAAGTAGTTTTAATGATTTAGGAAATTGGTTTCCTAAATAGATTTTCCTTAATCAAATAATTCCATGAATAAAATATGTGATTAGATTTGGAAATTTGTTTCCTAATTTAATTATGATTTGATTTGGAGAATCAAATCTTAAACATATTTTATTTCCATAAATAGTTATGACATATAAGGAAATTATATACATGACATAATTGTATGCCATGTAATTGCATTAGATGCATAACATTATGTCATGCGTGTCGTGACATGTAGATGTATGCCATGTATGCCATGCCATGTAGATAATAGTTATTTGCATGCAAAGAGGATGAGACATAAAAACCCTTAATCAATATTAAAGCCTACACCTTACATTAATATGGTTAGAACCAGAGTTCTGTTTCTTGTTTGGGTTGTTGGACTCTCTCCAAGCCCGGCTCGAACCCGAACATGTTCAAACCATGGAATAGTTTAATACTAATATGGTAAGAGTCAGAGGTCAATCGTTAGCTTTGGTTGTTGGACTCTCTCCAAGCTGGGCTAATTGGTTGAATGCGCTCTAACCATATTAAAACTATGTCGATTAATGGGTTGGCTTTAACCTGGAGCATCGGCTTGTTGGACTCTCTCCAAGGTCGATGTAAAGGGAGGTGAAGTTGGGTGCTATGCATATGATGCATACTTGTTAATGTGTTAACAACCCGATGTATGTGTGGACATTCAATTAGTTGATAGCACATTGTGATAGTTGCATATACGTGATATGCAATCGGTATAGAAGATACCTACCGTCGTAGTTATGAATGGCTTGTTAGACTCTCTCCAAGGTTGTTCATAACTATGATGGATATCAGCCCATTCGGAGATGGACCTACGATCTCCCGAAGTGATTTTGGGGTTTTTGAAATTCGAAAAATGAATGGGATTTATAAATGTATATTGATGCATTTTAAAATCATCTTTCTCATATATGCTCGTTTTGTATTTCTAAGTTAATATATTGATCATGATGTGTTTGAATTTGCGTTCCATTTTGGATTCGAACAAACTGACTGAGCCTAACTTCCTGGACTGGCTTAGAAACCTGAGAATTGTTCTCAAGGCGGAAAAGCTTGCATATGTCCTTGAAGAGCCTCTTCCTGACCGTCCTAAGGACGATGCAACCTGCACTAAATGTTGGTCTATCGTAAACATGTCGATTCTCGAGGGCGAGTTGCATCATGCTAGCGGCGATGGTACCGAGCCGCAGCAAAGATGAGCATATGGATGCTAATACTATGGTCTTCCATCTTCATGAGTTGTTCGATGAGCAAGCGAGATCCGAAGGTTGGAGGTCTCTAGGCTCCTCTTTCACCACGAAGATGCAAGAAGGTTCGCCTCAGAGTGCTTTGTGCTAAAGATGAACGGTACATCGAGCGCTAGCTACCCTCGGTTTGTGATGGATCATGAGTTAAGTATTGACTTAATTCTGCATTGTTTGTCCAAGAGTTTCTCGCAATTTGTGATGAACTACCAGATGAACAAATTGAATCCACCATTCCCGAGCCTCAATATGTCAAGACTGGAGCCTTCTCAAAGCATGAAGGAGAAGGCGGTTCATAGTTGATTCCTCAAAGAAAGGTTCTAAGAGGAAGGCAAAAGAATGTAAGAAAGGAAAGAACAAAAAGGCAAAGAAGGCGAACCAGAAAAGGGCACTTGCCATCATCTGTGGCAAGGAAGGCCACCGCGAAGAAACTGCAAGATTTATCTTGAGTCCATGAAGAAGAAGAAGGCATCCGATGCCCCATCCTCTTCAGGTATCTTCGTTATTGATTGTCATTCTATTTCCTTAGACACTTGGGTATTGGATACTGGGTGTAGCTCACATATATGTAATGACATACAGGGGCTAAGGAATAGAAGAAGACTTGTCAGAGGGGAGTCAAATTTGTGAGTTGGCAATGGAGCAAAGGTTGCTACGGTCGCCATCGGAACTTATTTGCTGAAGCTCCCTAGTGGACTAGTCTTGGAACTGGACAATTGCTATTATGTTCCTTATCTAATAAAGAACATTGTTTCTATTTCCCGCTTAAATAGAAATGGTTTCCATTTGACGTTTAGTAACAATTGTTGTTATATAACTTTGAATGGCGTACTTTATGGAACTGGAACTTTGAGTAATGACATTTATACGTTGGACGTATCCAGTGACATTTTCAATATCGAAGCGAGCAACATACGTGCTCGAAAGGATAATCACATAGACTCCTATATGTGGCATTGTCGTCTTGGCCATATAAGCAAGAAACGCATGTCCGAATTACACCGATGTGGAATTCTGGAATCGTTTGAATTGGATTCATACGATACATGCAAATCATGCTTAAAAGGCAAGATGACTAAGTTACCTTTTACTGGAAAAGGTGAATGAGTGGGAGAGTTACTAGGTCTAGTACATACTGATGTATGTGGACCTATGTCAACTCAAGCTTTAGGAGGCTATAGCTACTTCATTACCTTCACCGATGATCACTCACGGTTTGGGTATGTGTTCCTGATGAAACACAAGTCTGAAGCCTTTGAAAGGTTCAAAGAATTCAGAAACGAAGTAGAGAAACAACATGACAAAAGTATTAAAATACTTCGATCGGATCGAGGTGGTGAATACTTAAGTCAAGAGTTTCTTGATTATCTAAGAGACAATGGCATATTGTCTCAATGGACTCCACCCTATACACCGCAGCATAATGGTGTATCTGAGAGGCATAACCGGGCCTTGTTGGACATGGTCAGGTCAATGATGAATCATGCGACTCTTCCCAAGTCCTTTTGGGGTTATGCACTTCAGACAGCTGTTTACTTGTTAAACAGAATGCCTACCAAGGTAGTCTCAACTACTCCATATGAGATATGGAATGGTAAGAAACCTCATGTATCTTACTTGAAGATATGGGGTTGTCCTACTTATGTGAAGCGGACTGTATCAGACAAACTGGATGCTAAGTCTGATAAATGTCTATTTATTGGATACCCTAAGGAAACAAGGGGTTACCAATTCTATCATCCAGTGGAACAAAAGGTGTTTGTTTCAAGGCATGTTGTGTTTCTAGAGAAAGAGTTTCTCTTGCAAGAAAACAGTGGGAGTGTCGTCGAGCTTGAGGAGGCTCGAGAGACTCAAATAGACATTGATGAGATACCTGGTGAAGCACAACAGCCGACAACTCATAGTGATGAGCAATCGGCTGGACCTATTGTAACACCACATCTTCGTAGATCTGGTAGAACACGCAATATTCCTAAGAGATATCGATTTCTCGTAAGTGAATCGAACGACGTGTTACTCATTGATGATGAGGAGCCTACCAGTTATGAAGAAGTGCTGACAAGTTCAGAAAGGGATAAGTGGCTTGGTGCCATGAAGTCGGAAATGGATTCCATGTACGAAAACCAAGTTTGGAACTTGGTTGACCCACCTGAAGGCATAAAGCCTATAGGGTGCAAGTGGGTTTTCAAGAAGAAAACCGACATGGATGGTAATGTGATTACCTATAAGGCTAGATTGGTGGCAAAGGATATCGCAAAAGCAAGGTGTTGATTATGACGAAACCTATTACAGAGCTATGCTCTTAAATCCATTCGATGCTCCCGCCATAGCGGCTCATTATGATTATGAGATATGATGGATGTGAAAACGGCTTTCCTTAATGGAAACTCGCCGAGGACGTGTATATGATACACCGAGGGTTTCACATCGCTGATAAAACCAAGGTATGCAAATTGCGACGGTCCATTTATGGATTGAAGCAAGCATCCAGAGTCGGAATATCCGCTTTGATGAGACGATCAAAAGTTTGATTTCTACAAAATCCGCTTTAACCTTGTGTGTACAAGAAGGTTAGTGGGAGTGCAGTCGTATTCCTAGTATTGTATGTCGATGACATACTACTTATAGGAAACGATGTTTCAATCTTACAGTCAGTGAAGGTTTGGTTATCCAAGACATTCTCTATGAAAGACCTGGGAGAAGCAACCTACATCCTCGGGATTAAGATCTATAGAGATAGATCGAAATGGTTGCTTGGTCTTTCGCAGTCTACATATATAGACCGAGTGCTAAAGAGGTTTAGCATGTCGGAATCCAAGAAAGGTTTCCTACCCATCAGGCATGGGGTACACCTTTCGAAGTCTATGTGTCCGCGCACAGAAGACGAGAGGATTTGCATGAGTAAGATTCCCTATGCATCCGCAATAGGATCTATCATGTATGCTATGTTATGTACGAGGCCCGATGTATCGTATGCTCTGAGTGTCACGAGCAGATACCAGTCCGATCCAGGAATGGATCATTGGGTGGCTGTTAAGACGATCCTTAAGTACTTGAGAAGAACTAAGGATGTGTTCCTAATATATGGAGAAGGGTACATGGTGATACGTGGGTATACGGATGCCAACTCCAGAAAGACAAGGATGATTCCATGTCTTAGTCTGGGTATGTATTCACCTAGAATGGAGGCGCAATAAGTTGGAAAGGTTCCAAGCTTGACACTATAGCGGATTCTGCCACCAAGGCAGAATACGTTGCAGCTTTGGAAGCAGCAAAGGAAGCGGTTTGGATCAAGAAGTTCATCTATGAACTTGATGTAGTCTCATCAATGATCCAAACATGTGCTTCGCCGCTATCATCTTATCAGAGAGATCATCAGTAGGAACGAAATACAAATCGAGAAAATTCCCACTGAAAGGAACTTAGCGGATCCTTTGACTAAAGCATTACCTCAAAGTAAGTTTGAGGGTCATGTTAGTGCTTATGGTATTGGATACCGTAGCGATTGGCATTAGGCCAAGTGGGAGTCTGTTAGTAATATATGAGAGATGTCCTAAGGCAATCGCCTTATGTATGAACCAATTATATGATAAATGAAGATTCACTATTTGAGTATACATGTTTTATGTATTTGATTGGATCTTAAAACTCATTTACTGAATGTCCACGATACGATTCACAGCATGAGAGAATTTGTGATTGGATCACAACTAGTGAGTATCTCTACATGTGTAATTGTGATGTATCGGAATTATCCCTAGTCGATGAATTGATGGATTTGGACACCATCAATTCTGTCGAGACTAGCACGAGGTATACTCCTTGGTGTATCCAAGCGGTGATTCTCACCGGGCCGAGACATAGTGATGTCCGGAGTTAATCGTGGATGCTAGTTATGGTAACTAGTTCATTGGAGTGACCAGCCGTAAGACTTCATATGGTTCTCTGCATATATAGATATGTCAATGAAGTTCTTACTGTGGCTTAAGTGTGATGTTCCTTTGACTTGCGGTATTCAAGTCATCTTGATCATGGAGACTTATGCTTTGACATCTTAAGCAAACATCTCTAAGGAGATGTGGACCCGGGATGATTGGGTATAAGTCGAAGTGATCGAAGGTGTTTGAATAGCCTATAAAGGATTCACCACTCCTTGCGAGGAGATGTATACCCATGGCCTCTCGCCGATTGTTACTAAAGTCTTTGGCCAAAGCATTACATGTTTAGAGTAAGGTACTCTTCGATACATGTGGAGTAACTAGAACTAGAATCAGAGGACGAGGAAATGATACTTGGGCTAGGTGTGACGTAGTCAGCCTAGTGGGGACTGACACAATAGACCATGTCCTGAACCAAGTGGGTATAAGATGAGTGAAGGGAATGGGGCACGATTCATTCGAGCTACTGAAGGGTTTCAGAAATAGTTCTGGATCAACCGTTGATCTTTTCGGTTAATTGGGGATCATGATGTACTACTAGGTGCCACTCATGATCGTTCTATAATTAATGGTTAATTATAGACGGCCAACATAAACCGAGAACCTATTTGGTCACACGCACAACGAGTGTAATCCAAAGGATTTAAAACGAGCTTGAGAATGGGATTCTCAGACCGAGAGAAACTATGTTTGGTTGGACCAAACATAAAGCAAGCATGAAATTGTTTCAGTCGCAATGGAAGCGTGGATGGGCCGTGTCTTATGAAGACATAATGGATGGACCAAAATGGTTTGGTTCTAATCTAATGGATGAGAATAAACCAAAGGGTTTGGTTTATTTTAAACGAATGAACCAAAAGTTGGTTCGGTTCGTTTTAACTTAAAATAAACCATCATGGTTTGGTTTATTTTAACTTATCTTAATGGAGCGGGTTAACGGGCTTTATGGATATGATCCATTAACCATTAAGAGAATTAGTTCTCTATAAAATAGGGCTTAAACCCTAACCCTAAAGCTAATCAAGTTTTGGCCGCCCAAACCCCCTCCCTCTCCTATTCGGCGCCAACACCTAAAGCTGCCGCCGCCCAGCTTGTGTGCAGCCGTCCAAGTCTTTGCCGGCGTCCAAGCTTCAGCCGGAGAACCTCCGGCGACCCTCCGGCGATCTCCTTTGGGTTCGGTGATAAGGTGAGCTTCCATCTTTCCTTAGCCGGCCTCTATTCCTCCACCAAAAGCTGTCCAGTTTTTCTGGACAGCTTGTTTCTTTGTTGTCGGAGCGTCGTTTGGACGACGGTTAGTGCTCCGACAGCGGCTAACTTACCGGGGATTTGATCTCCGGTAATCCTCTGAGGTGGGGGACGAAGGATTCGTCAAACGGTTGACGAATACCTCTCCGGAGAATCGAGTTTTGAGGACTCGGTTTTGGATCCGAATTTGGATTCGGATCGTGATCATCTCTCGATCACGTTGTCTTCAACACGAGGCTAGTAACCCGTACGAAGACGAAGCTCGTGGCTTAGCGAATTCATCCCGAGGAGCTCGGCGTGGATACGGATAGAGACGATTCTTACGAGGATCGTTCCGGTTGATGCCATTCCCGCTACACGTCATACGAAAGGTATAACGTAGATAATTTTCTTTTATTGCAAATTTTAATTTACGGTTATGTCTACACTTGTTGTAATATGCATGCGTGTGTTGTGTGTGTTGTAATAAATATAGATTTATTATTTTTAATTGCTTCCGCTGTGCTCATGTTTACGAAACATGATCGAACACACACACGCCGCGGTGCCGGAAACCCAACACACACAACGTCCAAGAGGAGGATAGGACATATGATAGAAGACCTTGAGGTAAACATGAGGTATAAATCTTGTTTTTCTTTCCTTTTGTTTCTTTGTATGTTGTATGTTTTTATTATGTGGCTAAATTTACTTGGACCCCGAATACAAATACAAAAACCGGCGATCCGTACATCATCTATTCCGCGGCTATTCGAAGAATAGAGGTAGGTTGCTTGAACAACAAGTTTGTTCAAGTGACCACTCTAATCGGATAGCACGACGATGGAATGGTAGATTGGGTAATCCCTAATTGTCATGGATTAATTTTTTTTAATCCGGGGACGAAGATGGGATCGCCATGAACTAGCAACCGAGTTGAAGTGGGAAGCGAAGTTTCCTACGTTCAAGTGGTATCAGAGCTTCGGTTCCGCAAAACCTTCACTCTTCTCATTGATGCCTCTCAGTTACATGGTATGAAAATATTTTAAATGCACAACATTCCTGGGCCTAGGTAGCTCCTTGCCCTTAGCATCTTTTAAGTAGTACGCTGATTCGGAAACTCGACGAGTAACTATATAAGATCCTTCCCAATTAGGGGATAGCTTTTCAGGACCTCCAGCAGGATTGACTTTACGTAAAATTATGTCGCCTTCTTGAAACCTCTTCGGTACCACCTTCTTGTTGAAGACTTGTTGTATTCTTTTCTTGTATGCTTCAACCCGGATTCGAGCTCGTTCCCGCCTTTCTTCCAGTAAATCTAATTCAGTACATCTCACGATTTGGTTCTGTTCTGGCTCGTAAGCTTCAACTCGGGCACTATTCAAAATGGCTTCCACTGGGATGACTGCTTCAGTTCCATACACTAGACTGAATGGGGTTTCTCTAGTGGTTGTTTTGGGTGTGGTTCGTTAAGCCCATAATAACCCGAGCAACTCATCTACCCAATTTCCTCGCTTGGCTCCCAACTTGGCTATTAACCCTTGAACGAAAATTCTATTAACTACTTCCACCTGACCATTGGCTTGAGGATGAGCTACTTAGGTGAAGGTCTATTGAATATTGAGACTTTGACACCACTCCCTAATCTTTCGGCCCTGTAATTGACATCCATTGTCACTAACCAACTTTCATGGAACTCCATAACGACAGATGATATTCTTCCAAATGAACTGTATCACCGCACTCTCCGTGATCTTGGCTAAAGGTTCATTTTCTACCCATTTGGAAAAAGTAATCCACATCCACTAACAAGAATTTCTTCTGTAAAGGGGTGGTAGGTATTGGGTCGACTATGTCCATTCCCCACTGGTCAAAGGGTCAAGAAGCAACTACAACCTTCATCAACTCGACGGGCTTCTCTGACCTATTGCTATGCTTTTGACAGGCTGGGTAAGTCTATGCTAGGCATGTTGCATCTTGATGAAGAGTAGGTCAAAAGTATCCGACAAACAACACTTTCCGAGTCAGCGCCCTTCCTCCCAAATGGTTGTTGCAACATCCCTCATGTATTTCTTTGAGTACCCACTCGACATCTTCTTTCCTGAGACATTTAAGTAGAGGTTGGCCAAACGACGTATTGTATAGAGTTCCATCAATAATTACAAACCGCTTCACTCATTTCAATAAAGCTGACGCTGTTCCACCTTCGATTGGAATACTTCCATGCTACAGATAAGCCATAATGTCGGTTCTCTAGTCAGATTTACCATTACTTTCCTGCACTACTTCTTCCACTTTGTGCACCATCAAGGAATGAGGGACTTCTATGCATAAAGAATCATGAGCTCTCCATCCATCTAAGGCACTAGCTAGCCGAGCCAACTCATCGACCATTCGATTTTCCTCTTTCAAAATTTGTTGTAGGTGATGTGAGAAAAACATATAGGATTTTAGGAATAGTTTTCGCTCACATCTCATTACATTTTATGTTAGTTTCATGCATATGTCACTCTATTCTGTACGCATTCCCAATTTTCTAGTTCGGAGGTTTGCTTTTTGTACTTTTGTGTGCAGGATAGCATTTTGAGGGAAAAGGCGCACTTTCGGAGCAAAAGAAGGACATTTTGTAGCTAGACACAGAATGAGACACGGCCAGGGCGTGTGGCTACACACGGCCAGGGCATGTGGCTACACACGACCATGTCCAATGGGCGAGATCAGCACCCCAGGGCCACACACGTCCTGTCTGTGTGGAAACACATGACCGTGTGGCGGCCCAGCAGATTGATGCGACTAAGGTTTTTTTCAGATTTTGCAGCAGTCTGAGGTGATGTCTATATAAGGATGGCTCCGCCCAAACCCTAGAGCAGAGGCACGATGACCGAGATGGCACACCGAAGGCCTAAAAAGCTTTGGGAACTTGCAACGGGGAGGAAGAACATCGTCGGAGATCCAAGTTTTGCACTTCAACGCTAGAGAGAAGGCCACATCGACATTGTAACCTCTTGTTCTTGCATTTTATCTCTGATATATTTGAACATGAACATGCCTTGTGATTCTCCTCTTTTATATATGGAGTAGTTCCTTCGATTATAGGATTAGGGAGTAGCTTGTGTACGCATGAAATGTTGCTTCAAATTGAATTCTTTTTTTGAATTTGAATTTGCAATTGGAAATTGTTTATAACCATATCTATGCGTATTTGGTTTTCTACCTGCTATGCTTAGGCGATACGAGAGGTGACAACCCTCGTATCTAAGATTTAGGGGATTTATACACATAACCTAGAGGTAAACCTGATCTCCTATAACCGTGGGTAGAAGGATGCGATGGAACTGAAAATGGTTCATCGCAGGGATTGATTTGGCATCCTCGTACTGCCTATCTCATCCTTGTAAGGCAGAGATAGCTCCCGATAGATGCGGTGGCTCATCGGGAGAGTGTATGATGTCCCTTCCACAAAACCATAGATGAACGTTTAGACAACACCTAGTTGATAGCATGTTTTGCGACACACAAGCAAAATCGAAGTCCTAGAATCCCTTTTAAAGATCTCAGCACACTCCTTTCTTCCTCTGTGTGACACCGTACTAGAGTTTAGTCCATCGACAACCCTTGCAATCAAAACCCCTAGATTTTACTTCCGAACAATTTCACCCACTGAACAAATCGGTATTCGAATTCTAGTCCCTGTGAGATCGATAATCTTTTATTACTTGACAACATCTATGCACTTGCGGGCATTGAACATGAGCACATGCTTCGAGTCCTCGATGGCCTCCATCGTGAGATTTGAGGTCGCGTTTGCGTGCATCAAGTTTTTGAAGCCGTTGCTGGGGACTGATCGATTCGATATCGAATCGAGAAGTGGATAATTGGATCGGACCTAGGCTAGATTTACTTTTCCTATTTTATTTTTTTTCATTTTTTTATTCAGTTGATTTTTCCTTATTTATAATTTCCTGCATATAACGATGCATGGTTTCACTCATGATTATAGTCAATTTAATGCTGTAAGTTTTTGTAACATTTATTGTGAGCATTGTGGTGAAACATGATATACTATTAATAATTGTCCGGATATATTCGAACCTTCACAATTTGCAAAATAAGATGTCACCTACAATTACAACGCGTGGCCACAAGATGATTCCTATTTATATAGTTATGACCATGGCTACTTAAACCTTCAATATTGTCCCCCTAAATCCCGACTGAAGCAAATGATGGAAGATTTCATTCAAATGTAGCAAGCGACGAATGTTGAATTCTGACAGCGGCATTCGCAACCAGAGACTCAATATTGTTTCCAAAATGAGAACGAGAGCTATGAGTAACCATGCAAAATTTAATCCAGAACCAAGTCCCCACTTAGAAGCCCCGCTAGATAATTTTACTAGGGAATGCGAGGAGCATAGCCAACAATTTGCGGAGATTATGGAACGAGATCTAGCAAGAGAAGAAACCAAATGACTAGAAGGTGACTTTAATGACTGGATCACACCTAATAGGGTGGAGACTCACTTTGAGTGAATGGATGAGGAGGACGTAGATGACATTGGAAGTAAAGAAGGACAATCCATTCAATCACCACTAGAAGGAGAACTTGAGGATTATATAATTGATACTTTAATCGAGGAGTGCATTGCTTCAATCAAAACACCTCCTAATCTCAAGGGTCTAGAAGAGCCTGCCTTAACCCTCACCAAAACTTTAGGTACCAATAACGAAACCCATCTAGTGATTTGTGATGATAAAATTTTATTCGACCTAATAGCATCTACTAATCAATCTTTTTGATGAGAATATTTATGGTGAGTTATATTATTTACAGCATATGGATGAAACAGAATATCATGATCAAACTCCTGATGATTCTTTAAAGATAAGCATGTTCACTCTCGAACCAAGGAAGGCAGTCAATAAATATATTGCCCCTCCACGATACAGATTTAATAGATATGGTTATAAGGGACCACAAGGGAGGAGGCATAAGGTGAGCAAATATCTTGCTCCCCCACGAGCAAGATTCAAACGGCTCAAATGAAACGTAGGAATAAGGTCGAGCTAAAAAACCTTAAACAAAGCGCTTCTTGGGAGGCAACCCAAGTTTAGTTCTTAGGTTTTCCTTTGATTGTATTGCATGCTTTTAGTTAATTCGAATTTTGATTTCCATCTCATTTAGAATTAAGACTAGAAAGGAACTTTGCTAGGTAAAAATAAAATCAATATTAGCTTACACGGCGAAGTGTATGAGGAAATTCAGACCGTTATGCAAAAAATGGGAGGAAAAGGGGGACACACGGCCTTGCCATGTGTTTTCCCACGGTCGTGCCCAACTGACCCGAGGCGCACATGGCTTGGCCATGTGTTTTCACATAGCCATGTCACGCAAGGTCAAATAGGGTGAGTCATGTGTTTTTACTCCATTTGTACCGTGTGCTTCGATTTCTCTTGCCCTAGCCATGTGGTTTCTTCTTCCCCGCCACCTAGAAGGTCTTCTAACCTTCAAGGAAGACAAAAGAAGCAAGGATGAGGAGGACCAAGCAAGTAGCATCTCGATCCGGTGCTTCAGAGCGACGAGCAAGGAAAACCGACGCCCCTCAAGCGCTGGATGAGGGTAACACTCTTCCAACCCTTCTTTTTCGCAACAATGAACATAGAGATTGATATAATATGCTTTTTACTCGTAAACTCACTGCTACTAGGTACCTAGATGAAGATTTTCTAGAGTCCTTAAGGTTGTTGGGCAACATTCAAGCCCTATTTGAAAAAATGGGGTGGGAAGAGATAATGGGAATAAGACACCCAACTTACCCTAGGATAGTTCTAGAATTTTTGAGTTCCTTAGAAGCGAAAATTTTAACGGGTAGAGAGAGCGAAGAGGGTAGAATATCTTTTAGGATTTTTAAGATTGGGCATGAATGGACCCTTCACCAATGAAATTCATGCTTTGGCTTGCCGAGTGGGGGAGAGAGAAGAATCCCTATTAGGGTTAGCTCTCGGATATTTTGGACCGAGTTGACGGGGGAGCACACTTATGACTCTTCTAGGGTCAAAGCGTCGCACCTCCAAATCTCTGTTTTTCGATACCTCCACCGCATCATGGCCAGTACTATATTTGGTTGTGGGGAGAGTGGCGGTGTGGTTAGAGTAAGCAAGCTGCTTTGCCTCTGGGACATGCTACAAGAAAGAAGTAGCATCGATGTAGGGTCCCACTTCATCAGACACTTAGTGAAGATAGGCAAAGCAACACGATGAGAGATTAATGTGGGGGGCCTACTTACGCACATTTGCCATAGGATGGGGTACGATTACACTACGTTAGAGAGTATAGAGGGGAGCCCTAGGATCGACCTAGGAGTGTGCATGGCCATGAAGATGATTGTGAGAGAAGGACACTCCTTATGCTTTGTAAGGAAAAATCTGATGACCCTTAGCCTCCCCGACCCTGATCATACTACCATCACTACACATGCCAACTGGCGCTTGGACCTGATAGTTGAGTCCCCTTTGCATGAGGGACCATCCACATCGGCGCCCATCTCTCCCTCTTTACATCATTCTCCCTCCAATCCACACATGCATAGGAGCCCACCTAGTCCACACCGACATGAGCCTGCACATGCACCACCACCTTTTTCCACTTTTGAGCAGGATGCAGGTACGTCGGCCTATGATTTCTCGGAGTTTCGATCATGCCTCGACGACATATACACCGAGAAGCAGATGCAGAGGCAGCGATGGGAGGAGCAGAGCGCCTACACGCAGGTGGAGTTTCAGGGTTTCCGAGAGCCCTTTCAGCGGGCTGAGGAGTTCTATGACGAGGCCCACATCTACTTCCAGGCAGAGGCTGTCCGTCGCTAGGATGAGGCCACCTACCGTCAGGAGATGCAACAACACATGCATACCAAGCAGGCATAGTGGGTAGGGAGGAGGAGCACACCGAGCAGCCGCTGCATCCACCAGCTCTCAGATGGACCACATGTACATGTGACATCAGTGGCTCAGCAGCAAGTTCTCCCAGGATCTCGAGATGCCAAGGCTCCCAAACTTTCCACCTCGTCCACCATACTAGAGGTATACTTTCATTTAATTCTGGGAGGGACCCCAAATTTTATTTTGTTTCTAGCAGTAGTTTGTTTCATGGTATTTGAATTATTATTAGCATTCATTTATTCATTCATAGATTGTTGAGTTTCTTTCAACACTTAGTTTTTGTTATCTGTAAAGCTGCCTCAGTAGTATTTTTAAAAGTCTTCTTCATGAGTTGTTTCCATGAGTAGTGTAACTTCATTTATCTCGTGGTATTTTATTTTATTTGCTCTAATGAATGTTCTAGACTTACACTAGTTAGCTTTTATTTCTACACCTACACATGTAAAACACTCTGAAAGGGAGAATCTAGTACATACCTAGTTATGATTCATCTCAATAGTCTAGTACTTTAGAATCCACAGGTGACTCTAGGCTAGCATTTTAATTATTGGAGATGCTCGGATTGTGTAAGCCCATTCGAAAAAATCAAAATCCCAGTGAGCCGAAAAATAAAAGAGAGAAATAAAAAGAAAAGATAAATACAAGAGAGAGAGAGAAAAAAAGAGAAGAGAAAAAAAAGAAGAGAGAGAAAAGATTATGAGGGATAAAAAAATAGTTGTCGTGGGTGGAAATGGCTAGGTGCCCCTTTGAGACCGAGTTAAGTTACTGGGGAAACACCTACCAATTTCTCTCAATACCGAGCATGCCTTTGAGACTTTGTGCTAGATCTAGAGAATGACCCTCGCTTTGGGTAGGTAAGTGCCTAAGAGCCGGAGATCTTAGGAAAGCTATAGGATGACGACTTAACTCATCATGGAACGAGTATCCCCTAAGAATGATTCGCTTAGCACGAGCACGAGGAGCTAACCCAGTGAATTTCTAGAACATATTTATTTTTCTTTGATTGCAAATACCACTTGATAAATTTAGTTAACATGCTAAGTATGGAACAATATCTTTTTAAAATTTCATGGCACTGAGGTTTGCTTGAGGACAAGCAAAGATTTAAGTCTGGGGGAAGTGATGTGAGCAAAACATATAGGGTTTTAGGAGTAGTTTTTGCTCACATCTCATTACATTTTATATTAGTTTCATGCATATGTCACTCTATTCATCACGCATTCCCTATTTTATAGTTTGGAGGTCTGCTCTTTGTACTTTTGTGTGCAGGATAATATTTCGAGGGAAAAGGCACACTTTCGGAGCAAAAGAAGGACATTTTGCGGCTAGATGCAGAATGGGACATGACAAGGGCATGTGGCTACACACGACCCTGTCTAATGGGCGAGATCAGCACCCTAGGCCTGCACATGGCCTGACCGTGTGGAAACACACGACCGTGTGGTGGCCTAGCAGATTGACACGAGTAGGGTTTTTTTTTTCTCGATTTTGCATATAAGGATGGCTCGCCAAATCCTAGGGAGGGAGGCACGATGGTCGGATGACGACAATCAAGCCCTAAAAAGCTTCGGGAACTCGTAATATGGAGGAAGAATGTCGTCGGAGATCCAAGTTCTGCACTTCAACGCTAGAGAGAAGGCCACATCAGCATTGTAACCCCTTGTTCTTGCATTTTATCTCTGGTATATTTGAACATGAACATGCCTTGTGATTCTCCTCTTTTATATATGGAGTAGTTCCTTCGATTCTAGGATTAGGGAGTAGCTTGTGTATGCATGACATGTTGCTTCAAATTGAATTCTATTTTTGAATTTAAATTTGCAATTGGAAATTATTTATAACCATATCTATGAGTGTTTGTTTTTCTACTTGCTGTTCTTAGGCGATATGAGGGGTGACAACCCTCGTATCTAAGATTTAGGGGATTTATACAAGGAACCTAGAGGTAAACCTGATCTTCTATAATCGTGGATAGAAGGATGCGATGGAACTGGAAACGGTTCATCGCAGGGATTGATTTGACATCCTCCATCCTTGTAAGGCAGAGATAGCTCCCGATAGATGTGGTGGCTCATCGGGTGAGTGTATGATGTCCCTTCCACAAAACCACAGCTAGACGTTTAGACAACGTCCAGTTGATAGCATGTTTTGTGACACACAAGAGAAATCGAAGTCCTAGAATCCCTTTTAAAGATCTCGGCACGCTCTTTTCTTCCTCCGTGTGACACCGTACTAGAGTTTAGTCCACCAACAACCCTCACAATCGAAACCCCTAGATTTTACTTCCGAACAATTTCACCCACTGAACAAATCGGTATTCAAATCCCAGTCCCTGTGGAATCAATTATCTTTTATTACTTGACGACATCCGTGCACTTGCAGGCATTGGGCGCGAGCGCGCGCTTCGAGTTCTCAACAGCCTCCGTCGCGAGATTTGAGGTCACGTTCGCGTGCATTAGTAGGGTTACCTCCTGAAAATGATCCTTTCCTTTTTCAAAAGCCTCGAAATATTTCTATAACCTATACCCCCGAATGGAAAAAAGCACTCTTGAGTTGTGACATGACCAATTGAGAATCTGAATGGATTATGGCTGAAGTGGTCCCCACTGCCCGAGCTGCCTATAATCCAGCCAAAATAACCTCATTGTTGGATGCTTTATATCCCAAACGAATGGATATACGATTTTTTTCATTTAATGGGGATATAAGTACTACTCTAACTCCACTCCCTCCGGCCCCTGAAGATCCATCCACAAAGATATTCCATGCACTCTTTCCTCCTTTTTCTTTTGCCGAACTGTTCTCCACACCCATTGACACTTCAGCTAGGAAATTAGCTAGTGATTGAGCCTTGATAGTGGTTCGGGGATGGCAATGAATATCATACTCACTTAGCTCCACAGCTCACTTGGCTAACCTTCATGAAAAATTAGGTTTAGTGACCACCCGACTTAGCTCACTGTTTGTCAGCACATTCACCGGATGAGCTAAGAAATAAGGCCACAACTTACGAGCAGTTAAAACTAGAATGCATGTTTACATTTCCAACTCAGTGTATCGCAACTCTGCCCCTTTCAATATATGGCTGGTACAATAAATATGTTGTTGTTGAGAACCTTCCTATTTCAACAACACTGAACTGACTTCCCCTTCCGATACAACTAAGTACATCCACAATGGTTCCCCACAAATAGGCTTGGACAACAGAGGGATTTCAGCTAAGTACTTCTTCAATTCTCAAAAAGCTTGCTCACACTGTTCATCCCACCTGACCCGAACAACCTTTCGTAGAATTCAGAAGAAGGGTAGCCCCTTATCCGCTAATCTAGCTATAAACCGAGATAGAGAGACTATCCTTCATACTAATTTTTGGGTTTTTCGTAAATTAATAGGTGATCTCATATTGCATAATGCATGCACCTTTTCAGGATTAGCCTACAGTCCTTTTTCAGTCACGATATATCCCTGTAATTTTCCACTCTTTACCCTGAACAAACAATTCTTTTGATTTAACTTCATGTTGTACCATCTAAGGGTAGCAAATGTCTCTTCAAGATCCTGCACTAGATCCCAAGTGAACCTTGGTTTGACTAGAATATCATCAACATACACTTCCACATTCTTGCCTTTCTGTTCAGTGAATATCTTGTCCATGAGCCTCTGGTAGATAGCTCCTATATTCTTTAGCCCAAAGGGCATTACCACATAGACATACAACCCTCCTGCCATTACAAAGCTAACCCGCTTCTGATCATCCCGTGCCAAAGGGATTTGGTGATACCCTTGATAAGCATCCATAAGTGATACCACTTCATACCCCATAGTAGAATCTATCAACTGATCAATATGAGGCAAGGAGTAGTAGTCTTTAGAGCATGCTTTATTTAAATTATGAAAGTCAATACACATCCTCCACTACCCAGAAGGCTTGGGTACCAATACTATATTTGAGACCCACTCGGGGAATTGAATCTTTTTAATGTGACCAACTTGCAGTAGTTTATCCACCTCTTCGACGATAACCTTGTCTTTCTCCGGTCCGAAGTGCTGCCTCTTCTGTTGAACTGGCCTAGTGACTCGGACAATGTTGAGATGATGTTCGACCATTTGGGGATCAATATCAGTAAGGTCATGCACATCTTAAGAGAAAATATCTCCATTTCGTTGTAGGCAAACGATGAGTTTTTCCTTCACCTCTAGCTGTTGGGCTATCCGAGTGACTTTCCTGGGGCTATCTCTACAGGCTCGCCTTCTTTCATCCTCTCTACTTTGGGTATGGCTTCCTCCAGTACATATACTCTCGAGGTAGCGACAACCTTTCCGTTGGGATCATCCACTCAGGCTTTCTTTTGGTCATCCCTCACCATCTAGTAGATAAGCCTACCTATCATAATTTTCCATTTGACTATGGAACCACCCCAAGGTCTAGGAAAACCAAGGTCACAAGGGAAGTCATCCCTAGAGTTGACCATGATAAATGTCTAGTGGCTAAGGTTTCTGTTGGAATGTATACTGAAAGCCTAGCTCTTTTTGTATGAACATTTTTATTTTGAAATAAGAATCACATGATCATTGTTTGCACTTTATATATTTATTATATGTGTGCATATTGTCTAATATTTTACATTGTAGATAACATGGTGCTTGGTGTGGCACAGAAGATCATGTTATCAGTCGCTTGTAGAATATAAGTAGAGGCTCACAACCAAGATGGTTTTGGACAAACCATTGGTATGGTTGTAGTGTAGCTTGGTATTGTTTTGTCTTGAACATAGAGTTACACTAGTACACTTAGGTGTATTGAGTAGGACCGACATAGAGGTGATTCAATTTATTGCTGACTACATAATTGAATCGGACCTCGGATATTATGTTGTATATGCTCTTAATCCCGATATAATAACGGGCACATGTACTTAGTATTTATTTCTTTGATTTACCAGAGGGTGAGATTTAGATGGATTAAATCAATATGCCCGGTAAGTTGGGAAATGATATTATTTACATGGTGTGCCGTTGATTATAGGAAGAAACCGTGTCCTATATATTAGGTTGATGATGTTCCCTTGAGGAGCTCATAAGGTTCATCATGTAAACCCAGCTGGTTGACTTAGTCAACATGATGATAAGGTTGAGTGGTACTACTTGAGGAGTTAGATGTTTATTAATTGATGGTCAGTAAATCAATTAATTGACGGACATTCGATATCTTAAACACGGGGAGATGAATGTACAAATAATATATGGAGCCCATATTAATTTATGGGGATTGGTGAGGTAGTTCAATGATGATCCTCTAGTGGAATGGAACATCATTGATGGATCAAGTTTGTGTAGTTCCGATCCATCGGGTGGCCAAGATCCAACTCCTCCTTATGGTCCCTATCATAGCCTAATATAATCCTCATGAAATCTAGATCCAAGGATGTAAAACAAAACTCTAGAACCAACGGTTGGGATGAAATCCTAGATCCAACGGTTGGGATGAAACCCTAGAACCAACGGTTGGGATTAAATCCCTAGATCCGATGATTGGGATGAAACCCTAGATCCAACGGTTGGGATGAAACCCTAGATCCGCCGGTTGGGATGAAATCCTTGATCCAACGGTTGGGATGAAACCCTAGATCCGACGGTTGGGATAAAACCCTAGATCCGACGGTGGAGATTAAATCCCTAGATCCGACGGTGGAGATTAAAGGAGGCTTAAGCCCAATTCTATAAATAGAGGGCTTCGGTTGGGCGGCAAAGGGTGTGTGCTCTTGGAGTTAGGGTTTTAGGTTGGGCGGCTAGGGTTTGGAAGCTAAGGCTTGGGCGGCAATTCTTGGAAAGTGGTCGGTGCCCATCTTCTTCCAACAAGTTGTGGCTGGCGTCCATCTTCTTCAAACAAGTTGTGGCCGGCGCCCATCCTCATTGTTCCCTCTCTTATTCCTTGGCCGCCGGCAACCTCTCTTCAAGGTTGGCCGGCATTCATTCCTCCATTCTCTCCAAGGTGGCCGGCGGTTCTCCATTCATTGGTGGCTGGCGCTTCATCCATTCATTCCTTGGCCGACGGTTACATCGAGCTCTTTTGATTGGTGGCCGGTTCTAGAAAGGAAGAGTTTTGTTTTGTTCTTCTCTTTGTTCGCAGCGAACAAGGAAGGGAAGAACATGATCTAGAAGGCTTCTACTCGTGAAGGATCTTCGCCCACACGTCGTCCACGAGGAGGATAGGACATACGGTAGAAGATCGTGAGGTATAAAAGTTTTACAACTTTATTTTCTGATCTTAGCATGTTCTTTTATGTGTTGATTATACAAGTGTGCATTTGTATATATTTTGTATAATCATGGACCCCGAAGACAAACACAAAAACCGGCGATCCATCCGTCGTCTTTTCCGCGGCTAACCAACTAGAAGAGTTGTGTTGCTTGAACAACTAGTTTGTTCAAGCGATCACTCAAGTTGTTGGCACGACGACGAATTGGTTGTGCTAAGGAAACTCATCCCATCCGGATTAGTTCTTTCATTAGTGAAAATTTTAATCCGGGGATATGGGAGCCAATGAGCCTCCGAAGCAACTCCCCACAATTGGTATCAGAGCCACGGTTTCCGATTTTTTGTGTTTTGGATTCGGTTACTTTCATACACATATCATATATTGAGTATGCCGGATAATAGTAGGATGTGCGTAGGCTAACTTTTTGGTTGCAGGCATAAGATCCGACTATTATGGCTATTTGGTTGTATGTGATTGTAAGTATATTATTTGAATCCTCGGGGTTGACGAGGCTAGATTAGTATTTAATTTTTGTAATTAAATACGACATTGTTTAGCCGCTCATTTTAGTTTACTTTCGATCTAGATTATTTGTACACTCCTTCGTGGAGTATAGGATTGATGGATGTAAATTAAAATGATATATCTCGACTCGGATCTCTTTGGTAACTTGCGCACGGGAAAAGATGGAGCGGATGAGGTGGCGACACGACGAGATGCGTATTGGAGAACAATGCCATAATAGTTGGAAAAATTCTATTTTTTCCATATTTATTGCTTATTTTTTTTATATGCATGTTGTGTATGCTTGAAAATTCCTCATTGTCAATTTACTAAGTGGGAGAGGGACATTTTAATTAATTCCCGCGACCTCCATTACAATTTGACGTGTGATGCAACAAACTTGCGCGTTGGCTCTGAGTGCCTTCCTCCCCATCGGATGGGTTTGTTTGCGGATCACTAGGTCAAATAATGGTTATAGGAAATTATTTAGGAGCGTGTTTACTTCCCCATCAGTAAGGCACATAATCCAAAATAATTCCCTTAGTATCGTGTAATGGTGCACACTTAGATGCAAATAAAAAGTATCCTCCCCATCGGAGTCACTGCTTTTATTTGTAGGGCTAAAGAGGAACCAACTATTAATTTTATTTGTCAAAAAGTAAGGTTGACAAGATAATAAAATTAATGGGTAAAACCTCCTCTTACAAATGTAGAATTCGTATACGTCCACACTATTGTGGCATGCGATATTCTCGGTGTTTTGAGGTGTTGGTTGATTTTGGAATTTTATTTTTTTGAGGAATCAATAATATTTGAAATCTAATGTTTTGATCATTGTGATTCTTAGGTTTTTCAAATGGCTTTCAACCCACTTGCTGTGATATTAAAAGAAAATAAACTTACTGGACCAAACTATATTGATTGGAAAAGAAACTTGGATATTGTCTTAACTGCGGAGGAGTACAAATTTGTACTCTTCGAGGTCTGTCCTCTTAAGCCCACCGATGACTCTGATGAAAAGGAGAAAGAAAGTTATAAGAAATGGATCAAGGCAGATGAGATGGCGCGGTGTTACATTTTGGCATCTATGTCAAATGTGCTGCAACATCAGCATCAGGCCATGGCCACAGCTTATGACATGATGTTCAATCTCAAGGAACTTTTCGGACATCAGAGTAGGTCGGCTAGACAGGAGACGATGAGAAACTCGATGAAGACCACCATGATCGAGGGAACACCCATTAGGGATCATGTTCTCAAGATGATGGCTCATCTTAATGAGATGGAAGTCCTCGGAGCTGAGATCGATGGGGAAACCCAGGTTGATATCATTCTCCAGTCTCTGCCTAGGAGTTTTGAGCAGTTCCGCCTCAACTACAACATGAACAAGAGGTTGTATTCATTGGCGGAGCTTCTGACAGAACTCCAGGCGGCAGAGGGGTGATGTGTGTAAATCATGCTATGTTTTCACTACTCCATATACATGCATTCTATCACATTTCATATCCTAAGCATGTATTTTATCATGATTCGATTAAAGTTTAGTATATTTTGGACGAAGAGATTGCTTTTGGGTGTTTTTGTGTTAACAGGGCGAAGAAACAGGCGTATCAAAACAACACAGGCGTGTTAGAAATCAACATGCCCGTGCCATGAGAGCCGAAACTACAGCTCACCGATTGACATGCGTGTCATGAGAGCCACAACCGCCGATTCAGCTCCGACACGCCCTAGTTCAAAGATCGACACGCTTGTGTCAGGGTTCCAGCAGCCAACACGCCTCAGTTTAGCTTCGACATGCCCTGGTTCAAGCTCAACACGCTCGGTGGGAAATTCACGACATGCCAGTGCCCTCATGTGGCACGGGCGTGTTGGCCTGATTTCAGGATTCCTTTTCTGCGAGCAATCAGGATCTTCGTCGGAAATCTGTAGGAAATCTATTGCCTTAATTGAAGAGGAGGCCAAAGCTATAAAAGAGAAGAGATTCTAACCCTAAAGGGGGACGGCAGGTGATCAGAGATCGACGACAGAAGAAGATAAAGAGAAGGAGTCAGCAGAAGAAGGATATGGCACCCAGTATCGTAATTTCTTTCTCTAGTAATTCTTGTCAGACTATGGAGTAGTATCCTGTAATCTTAGGATGGGGGAGTAGCCCTTGACAATTTATGATGGATGATATAATCTATACTACCTGAACTATTGTTTATTTTGATCTGGTTCTTTTGGATTCTTATTGATAAATCTAAGGAGCAGAGGGGAAGTACCTAACAGTGAACCCGAGTTCCCAAAAAGCCGTAACCAACTAGGAATAACTCCTACTAGTAGCGGTAGTGTATCTGAGGGCTTTGGGTCTCGTGACAGGTCTCCTTAGCTGATTATGGTCCCGTGTGCAAGCCTACCGTGAAGAGGAAATTTGACTCTAGAGGAACTCTCATGAATTTAATGGATCTATCAAACCCAGTTTTTACCAAGTAACGGAGGTAAGACATAGGGAGGTTTGCGGGGGTCTCGTGACAGGTCCCCTTAGCTGATTATGATCCCCCATGCTCAACACTGATGTAAATTGAGTTTGATAGGTGCGATTAATGTAGACCTCGAAAGGGCTGTTGATTTACCTTAGGATAGGTTCCATCAAAACAACTCTAATAAGGGTAGGAAAGAATTAAATCACCTTATAAATCGACGCATGGTGAAACCCATATCCTGAGATTCTCCTCAACTCTTGACTTTCAGCTCGTTCTTCTCATTCGTGTTCTTGACTTCTCAGGTTCTTTGCTTAAACCACAATTCGATTGACTAGATAACTTGGTATCACGACCACTCGGTAATTGACCCAATCCCTGTGGGATCGATATTTTTATTACTTGACGACAACCGTGCACTTGCGGAAAATAACACATCAAGTTTTTGGCGCCGTTGCCGGGGAATGGCACTCAATATTGAATTGAGCGTGATTTAGTTAATCTAGATTTCTGTTTTTGTTTTTTTATCTTTCTTTTTGTCTATTCTGAATTCTTGTTTTGGGAGCCTCTCTTGTCGTTGCATGCACAGATTTAATAGGGAAATCATCGATATTGATCCTGAGATAGAGAGAACGTTCCTTGCTAGAAGACGATTTCAGCAACGACAGGAAGAAAATCTGACCTCCAACATGGCTGATCAGAATGAGAATAAACCTCTAAGGGATTATGCACCTAGTACAAGGGGATTGAGATCGAGTATTAGAAGACCCCCTATTGAAGCGAACAATTTTGAATTAAAACCAGCTCTACTATCCATGGTCCAACAGCATCAATTCGGAGGAGCACTCACTGAAGATCCAAATCTACACTTGGAAGTATTTTTGGAATTTTGCAAAACTTTAAAACTGAATGGAGCCTCAGCTGATGCTATTAGACTGCGCTTGTTTCCTTTCTCATTGCGGGACAAAGCTAGAGCTTGGCTACACTCTCTTCCAAATAGATTGTATAACTACAGATCACCGAGCAAAGATTCTTAGACAAGTATTTTCCACCTCAAAGAAACTGCAAGTCTTAGTCGCCATCAAATCACGAATTTTGCGCAAAAGGATGGAGAAACATTATTTGAAGCGATAGTTTTAAGGGATTACTACAGCAATGCCCTCATCATGGGCTGGAGAAGTGGCTCATTGTTCATACTTTCTACAATGGAATCTCATATGCTACTAAAGTTTCTCTTGATTCTGCTGCAGGAGGAGCTCTTATGAACAAAACATTGGATGAAGCTTTGAGATCATCGAGAATGTGGCAATGAATTCTCACCAATGGGCTACTGAGCGAGGATATCAAACTAAAATGCCGTAAGTTTGAGGTAAGTACCATTGATCTACTCAAGGCAAAAGTCGATGCGTTAACTCAAAAGCTCGAACATTTTAATGTATCACCAGAACTCATCTAATGTCACTTAGATCTGGTGTAACAGACATGTAGCGATGAATTGCCAAATCCTACACGCACCATCCGAAGGAGCCGGGTTGAGCAAGTGGATGCGCTAAATAATTTTAATCGAAGCCTAATGGTGGCAACCCTTACTCAAACACGCATAATCCCGGTTGGAGGAATCATCCCAACTTTTATAGAGCAAATCAAAATTCTTCCGATCTGAACAATTTTGGAGCACCTTCGATTTCAAAGACCCAAGTCGAGCTTAGAAAAGATGATGGAAAATTTTATTACGTGTCAAGGGAAGATAAATGATGAATTTCGGCAGCATATTGTAGAATCAAATAGGCAACATCAAAATAATACCGAGGCAATCAAGAAATTTGGAAGCAAGGTTGATAATTTGACTAATCACACAAGAATGTTGGAAAATCAAAAATTTCGGCCTCAGGGCGCCGATTTCGAAATTGATAAACCCAGTAGCATTGTAATTCTATAAGTTTGAGAAGTGGAAGGATTTTAGAAGGAGACAGAGCTCAACGACCTCAGCAGCGTGTCGAGTTGGAAGACAAAGACGCTCGGTTGAATAGCAAAGGAAGCCGACAACACACCCTGACCCAGGGCATGTTGTTCAACGCGCCTAAGGGAAAGCAGACACACGAGCGCGTGTCAGCCGACACACCCGTGTCGGGTAACTCCAGCGGCCAAACACGACCGATGTCTTACACGACACAGGCGTGGCGAATAGGGAACCAAGTACATATAAGCCCCCTATCCCGTTCCCTCAACGGCTGATTAAGGAAAAATTGGATGAACAATTTGGTAAGTTCCTTGAGGTAATTAGGAAGCTATATATCAATATACCTTTTACAGAAGCTCTTCAACAAATGCCCACATACTCCAAGTTCTTGAAGGACATCTTAACGAATAAAAGAAAAGTCGAGAGCATGTAATGTTGGCTCTTACAGAGGAGTGCAGCGCTTTAATTAAGAACATGGTACCTCCCAAACTAAATGATCCAGGTAGCTTTTCTATACCTTGCATAATTAATGACTCAAATTTTGATAAGGCTTTTTGCGATTTGCGGTGTAAATGATACCTCTTTCCATATGCAAGAAATTGGATTTGGGAGAAATGAAACTAACTACTATGGCCTTGCGGTTAGTTGATCGCTCCATTAGATATCCTTTGGGAATCTTAGAAGATGTACCCAGTGTGGGAAATTTTATTATTCTGCAGATTTGTAGTACTAGACATGGATGAAGACCCATGTATTCCACTCATTTTGGGGAGACCTTTCTTGGCTACTGCAGGGGCAATGAAAGATGTCAAGAACCACAAACTCTCACTTGCATTTGGAAACGACAAAATTGAATTTGACCTTTCAAAAGTCATTAAACAACCTTCTTTTTTGATGTTTGTTGTAGGATTGATGAGTTTCGATCAATAGCACTAGAAGGAGCACCAGAACAAACTCATCTTAATAAGCTCGAAGGGAATTTTGAGGATAAAGAGCTGGAGATTCCGACCCCAACCTCACACCACAGGTAGAACTTAAGCCTCTTCCATCGACACTCAGGTATGAATTTCTTGGCGAAAACTCTACTTACCCTGTGATCATTAATGCTAATCTGAGCAATGCAGAGACTGAAAAACTGATCGAGGTATTGAAAACACATAAGAATATCATTGGATACAAGATTGATGACATTAGTGGAATTAGTCCATCGGTTTGCATGCACAGAATTCTACTAGAAGACAATTTTAAAACCTCTATAGAGCATCAAAGAAGGCTGAATCCAGCCATGAAAGAGATAGTCAAGAAAGAGGTCATGAAATTGTTAGATGCAGGAATTATCTATCCAATATCCGATAGCGAATGGGTAAGTCCTGTCCATGTCGTACAAAGAAAGGGGGATAACGGTGATAAGGAATGCTACGAATGAGTTAATCCCCACTAGAGCGATTACGGGATGGAGAATGTGTATTGATTATAGGAAATTGAATAAAGAAACTAGAAAGGACCACTTCCCATCCCATTTATTGATCAAATGCTAGACCGGTTGGCAAAACACTCGCATTTACATTAGATGGATACTCGGTTTCTATCAAATCCTATTTATCCTAATGACCAAGAGAAAACAACTTTCACCTGCCCATATGGTACTTTTGCTTTGAAGAATGCCTTTTGGACTATGCAATGCACACGCCACATTTGAGGTGTATGACTTCAATTTTTTCTGACATGATCGAGAATATAATGGAAGTGTTCATGGATGATTTTTTTGTATATGGTGCAGATTTTGATATGTGTTTATCTAATTTGGTGAAGGTCTTGTAGAGATGCGAGGAAATGAATTTAATGCTTAACTGGGAGAAGTGCCACTTCATGGTGCGAGAAGGCATAGTACTTGGGCACCTAGTCTCACACCGTGGTATCGAGGTGGACATTGCTAAAACTGAAGTGATCAAGAAGTTGCCTCCTCCAACGATGTCAAGAGTGCGTAGTTTCCTAGGACATGCGAGGGTTCTCTAAGATGGTTCATCAAAGACTTCTCAAAAATTTCAAAACCATTAACTAATTTGCTTGCTAAAGATGCTGTGTTTCACTTTGATAATCCTTGTCTTGATGCATTTTCCAGGTTAAAGGAAGCATTAACAACCGCCCCAATAATGCAACCTCCAGATTAGAGTCTCCCTTTTGAAATTATGTGTGATGCCAGCGATTTTGCTGTCGGAGCAGTGTTAGGACAAAGGAAGGATCGCAAGGTGTATGCAATCTACTACGCCAGTAAAACATTGGATGAAGCACAAATGAATTATGCTACCACAGAGAAGGAACTCTTGGCTATAGTATTTGCTTTGACAAGTTCGGATCTTATATCATAGGGACCAAGGTGATAGTTTACATGCAGATCATGCAAACCATAAGATACTTGTTGAGTAAAAGGAATCTAAGCCAAGACTTATCGGTGGATACTTCTCCTACAAGAGTTTGACTTAGAAATCGAGACAAGCAAGGAACGGAGAACGTAGTTGCGACCATCTATCGAGGCTTCATCTAGAACCAAATGCGGGAAGGAGCCGATGATCTTGCTATAAATGATTTCTTTCCCGGATGGCGACTACTAGCTCAGAACAATCAAAGCTCAGTGGTATGCTGATTTTGCCAACTACCTAGCTTATGGATAATACCTTCTCACATGAGTTATCATCGGAGGAAGAAGTTCCTTTGGATGTAAAGCATTATGTGTGGGACGAACCATTCTGTTCAAGCAAGGGGGCGGATGCTATATATCGAAGATGCGTATCCAAGAAGAAGAGATTGAGGATATATTGTATCATTGTCATTCTTGCATATGGAGGTCACACGCACAGACAAAGGCTGCGGCAAAGGTTTTGCAAGCGAGATTTTATTGGCCTCATATTTTTAGAGACTCTCGGAATTATGTGACGACTTGTGACGTATTGTCGAAGGGCAGAACATATCAAGGAGACATGAGATGCCTCAAAATTCGATATTGGAAGTCGAATTGTTCGACGTCTGGGAATTGACTATATGGGACCCTTCCTACTTCCTATAAAAATACCTATATCTTGGTAGTGGATTATGTGTCTAAATGGGTTGAGGCTCTACCATCCCCCTCTTGTGATGCAAAAATAGTCATTAAGCTCTTTAAGAGTATAATATTTCCAAGATTTGGAATACCGAGAGCAGTAATAAGTGATGGAGGCTAACACTTTATCGAAAGACAATTCGAAAGTCTTCTCAAGAAGTATGGAGTAACCCATAAACTAGCCTCACCCTATCATCCACAAACGAGTGGGCAAGTAGAAGTTTCGAATAGGGAAATCAAGACTATCTTGGAGAAAACAGTATCAAGATCAAGGAAGGATTGGTCTTTAAGACTTGATGATGCTCTATGGGCCTATCGAACTGCCTACAAGACACCCATTGGAATGACTCCGTTTCGATTAGTTTATGGAAAACCATGTCATCTTCCAGTTGAAATAGAGCACAGGGCATATTGGGCAATTAAATGGCTTAATTTTGACCTGAAGAAAGCCGGAGAGAAAAGAAAATCTATGACTAAATGAACTTGAAGAACTACGCCTTGATGCTTATGAACATGCAAGGTCTTACAAGGAGAAAACGAAGAGGTGGCATGACAAGAACATCATGCGCAGAGAATTCCATCAAGGAGACTTGGTATTACTATTCAACTCCAGATTGAAACTCTTTCCTGGGAAGCTGAAATCCAGATGGTCGGGGCCATATCGAGTTGAAAAGGTTTATCCTCATGGAGCTATTGATATATCTAGTGAGTCTACGGGAATTTTCAAAGTAAATGGTCAAAGACTTAAGAGATACTTATGCAAACAATTTGCATTGAGCTAATTAGAGATGAGGAGGCGAGCATACTCCTCGAGCCATATCCCCAAAACTAGGGAGTAAGCGAGGGTCAAGCTAACGACCTTAAACAAGCGCTTCTAGGAGGCAACCCATGCTATTTTCATTTTTAGTCACTTTACTTTATTTTATTTTATTCTTTATTCTATTTTTTATTTTTTCAGGTTTTGATCGTGCCTCGTGCGCTGCGTGCCAAGTTGACACGACTACTGTGTCGAGCGACAGCGTGTTGAGTTGGTACCGAAGTCAACACAAGCGAGCGCGTCGACTAGCACGCCTGTCGCACACTTCTCAACCTCGGCCGCGGAGGCTCGCGCACGCTGGGAGCGACAGAGCACGCCTATGTCGCACTTAAATGGGTCAGGTATTTGCGTAAGAGGATGCCCGACACGCCTATCGCGGATAGCCTTCTAAAGCCGAACCGAGCACGCCTAACTTTCCACTCGCGATCCAAGGTTGAATCTCTCTCAGTGAGGAGCTAACTCGTCTCTCCATCACCAACGCCATGAGCAAGCGGGTGAAGACTAGAGGAGGAGCTTCTTCCTCTTGGCAAGGGACAAGGGAAAAGAAAAGCTCGGGATTTGGGTAACGACCTCCTCCTCCGACCTCTAGCCATCCATATGGAATTGTTTTTAGAGATGATGTTATGAAGACTAAATTGATAGCTTGAAAAAAGGAAGTTAGTATCTACAAGAACTATAGACTTCTACACCGTTGACCACCTAGGGTTAAGAGATGACATAACTTGGTTAACTAATAGGATAGGATGGAGTTTATCACGCACCATCATCTTACTTACCCTAGCATCACTCTTGAATTCCTTAGCTCCTGTCTCTGAAATCTTGCAAGGAAAGGATTGTGAGGAAGGAAAAATAAAATTTAGACTAATGAACCATGAGTTTACCCTTTCTTTAAGTGATTTTAATACGATATTTGATTTTCCTAGCGGAGGGGAGAGGCACATTCATAGACATTTTATTGATCATCAATTTTGGAGATTAATTTACATGACCCTCGACCTATGATGCATCTAGGTCCAAATCATTTAACATCCTAATCCTACTTTTCGTTATCTCCTTAGATTCATGGCTAATACAATCTCGGGAAGATATGATAGTGCGAGGGTGGCTAGGCGAGTGAGTTACAATTTTTATGGGCCATGTTAAATGAAGTTAATATTGATTGGAGCCCATATGGTTAGACATCTAGTTAAGGTTAGTAATAGCCCATCCAGAGTCATAGTCATAGGTGGTATTATCACTAGGATTGCCATAGCCTTAGGATGTGATTTAGATGACCTTGAATATTGTCCTGCTAGCCCTAGATTGGATTTGGATGCTTGTATAAATATGAAGATGATTGAGGCATGTGACGAGGATATCGTTTGGTGTTAAGAAATGGAATTAAAATCCCTCTTCAAACCACAGGCGGATAACTGTCGTAATTCATCCAATTGGCTTTTTAGAGATGTCCAGAACCCTTTCCTACCCCCTTGCCCATGCTCCATCACCCCTCCTGAGGGAGCCATCTCACATAGCCCCGAGCCATCACATTCGACTCCACGAACCCCCACGGTTTCCCTCACGACAATGTTTACGCAGGTACTCTTCTTTTGATTTTTGAGTTCTCGATCATCATTGAAGCTTTAGGGTTGAACATACCTCGCACATAGGTATGTGGGATCGGTATGCCCAAGCTCTGAGGAGCACCATCGTATAGTGACACAACATTTGGATAGGCGGTGATTTTTACAAGAGAGGCGATGGAGTTTTTTCCTCTGCTTGAGTCGCCCGGAAGATGATGATAGATTTTGACAGAGTCGGGAATTTTACGGGAAGCGTGCGTAGGTGGGGCGAGAGGAGGATGCTAGTAGCGAAGGCGATGACCATTGACCACCTTGAACTATTTTGTGAGTTTGATGCACATCCTTTATTGTTTGTTTTATCTCTACTTAGATTTTTAGTTTGGTTAGTGCTATTTTTGTTTGCATCTTTTCATATATCATAACATTGCATTTTATATCATCTAGCGTAATACAAGCTGAACATTGGTGGATCATGATATTCCTTTTTGCCTATTTGATAAGAACCCTATTTCACTTCTAACACGGTCTACATGTCCGAGGTATCCAAAGAAAGATTTAAATCCCCATATCGGACGAGTACTCGATTTTCCATTGGAGACTTACTTATAACTTGGTTCTTTGGAGAAACACTTTCACTAGAAGTTGTTTAAAAAAAAAAAAAAAAAGGGTTACGAATTGTTTTCAGCACCCCTTTGAGACCAAGTAGTTACTGGGGAAACACCTAAAAGGTGCCCCTTTGAGACTAACTAGTTAGTGGGGAAATGATCTCTATAATTCCTTTCCTTCTCTCTTCTTGGAAAGTGTTCCTTTGAGACCTTTTGATGATAGGTAAGAATGATCCATGCATTAAGGCAGGTAAGTGCCTCTATGACGGAAATAAGAATATTCTACGATAGAAGGGATGTCAAGTCCAGATTGATGTCCAATGACTTTAGTCCACCTTTTCACGTGCACTATATAGGGATCTTTCAAACTTGGCAACTAGGAATGATTTGAAAAGATTAAGATCAGATTGTATACCTCTGGATGGTGTCTAGCATTTCCATAATTAAGTTGTCTTTTGGGTTTTCTTTGCTTGAGGACAAGCAAAAGTTTAGGACTAGGGGATTTTGATGTGTGTAAATCATGCTATGTTTTCACTACTCCATATACATGCATTCTATCACATTTCATATCCTAAGCATGTATTTTATCATGATTCGATTAAAGTTTAGCATATTTTGGACGAAGAGACTGCTTTTGGGTGTTTTTGTTTTAACAGGGCGAAGAAACAGGCGTATCAAAACAACACAGGCGTGTTAGAAATCAACATGCCCGTGCCATGAGAGCCAGCAGCCGACACACCCTGGCTCACCGATTGACATGCCCGTGTCATGAGAGCCAGCAGTCGACACGCCTCAGTTCAGCTCTGACACGCCCTAGTTCAAAGATCGACACGCTGTCGTGGTTCAGCGGCCACGCCCGGTTTAGCTTCGACACACCTGGTTCAAGCGCAACACGCTCGGTGGGAAATCACACGCCGCTGCCCTCATGTGGCAGGCGTGTTCGATTTCAAGATTCCTTTTCTGCGAGCAATCAGGATCTTCGTCGGAAATATGTAGGAAATCTATTGCCTTAATTGAAGAGGAGGCCAAAGCTATAAAAGAGAAGAGATTCTAACCCTAAAGGGGGACGGCAGGTTGTCAGAGATCGACGACAGAAGAAGATAAAGAGAAGGAGTCAGCAGAAGAAGGATATGGCACCCAGTATCGTAATTTCTTTCTCTAGTAATTCTTGTCAGACTATGGAGTAGTATCTTGTAATCTTAGGATGGGGGAGTAGCCCTTGACAATTTATGACGGATGATATAATCTATACTACCTGAACTATTGTTTATTTTGATCTGGTTCTTTTGGATTCTTATTGATAAATCTAAGGAGCAGAGGGGAAGTACCTAACAGTGAACCCGAGTTCAAAGCCGTAACCAACTAGGGAATAACTCCTACTAGTAGCGGTAGTGTATCTATGAGGGCTTGGGTCTCGTGATGTGTCTCCTTAATGATTATGGTCCGTGTGCAAGCCTACCGTGAAGAGGAAATTTGACTCTAGAGGAACTCTCATGAATTTAATGGATCTATCAAACCCAGTTTTTACCAAGTAACGGAGGTAAGACATAGGGAGGTTTGCGGGGGTCTCGTGACAAGTCCCCTTAGCTGATTATGATCCCCTATGCTCGAACACCTTGACAGGTAAATTGAGTTTGATAGGTACAGTTAACGTAGACCTCGAAAGGGGCCGTTGATTTACCTTAGGATAGGTTCCATCAAAACAACTCTAATAAGGGTAGGAAAGAATTAAATCACCTTATAAATCGTCGACGTGGTGAAACCCATATCATGAGATTCTCCTCAACTCTTGACTTTCACTGCTCTTCTCATTTCGTTGACTTCTTAGGTTCTTTGCTTAAACCACAATTCGATTGACTAGATAACTTGGTATCACGACCACTCGGTAATTGACCCAATCCCTGTGGGATCGATATTTTTATTACTTGACGACAACCGTGCACTTGCGGAAAATAACACATCAAGGGGCTTTTTCATCAAAGCACTCAAGCCATGGTTGCTCAGAAGGTTTCTTCCTCTAAACCGAAAGGTAAGAAGAAGAAGAAGCAAGGTGGAGCGAAGAAAGTGGCAGTGGGACCTCAGGCAGGAGTGAAGAAGCCGAAAGGCAAGTGCTTCACTTGCAAGCAGACTGGACAATGGAAGGCGGACTATCCTCGCCGAAAGAACAAAGGTATATCTTCTTGTTTAGTTGTTGAAACATGTTTAGCGGTGTTATCTACCAGTGCCTGGTGTGTAGATACAGGAGCCACTGATCATGTCTGCAATACTTTGCAGGGGTTCCAAGAAACCCGACGACTAGCTGATGGAGAGATTACCGTCTTCATGGGCAATGCTTCAAAGGTGGCGGCTATTGCAGTGGGAGACGTTTATTTATCTTTTGATAGGAATAAAGTTTTGTTTTTGAGAAATTGTCTTTATGTACCTACTTTTAGAAAGAATTTAATTTCAGTTTCTAAATTGTTTATGGATGGATATTCTGTTTCTTTTAATGACAAAGTGGTTATAAAAAGGAATAGGGAGATTATCTGTTCTGGTACATTGGTTGGCAATTTATATACTCTTGAACCGAAAACTCCCACGATGCATATAGAAGTCAATAACTCATCTTCTAAGTCTAATAAGAGAAAAGAACCTTCGCAAATGAACCAGACATATCTTTGGCATCTAAGGCTTGGTCATATTAACCTAAGCAGAATTCAAAGGTTGATAGTTGATGGACCTTTGGGTTCATTAGTGGTGGAGGATCTCCTAACCTGCGAATCTTGCTTGGAAGGTAAAATGACCAAGAGGCCTTTCAAGGCCAAGAGGTATAGAGCCAAAGATGTGTTAGAATTGGTTCATTCTGATTTGTGCGGTCCTATGTCTATCCAGGCAAGAGGTGGTTTTGAATATCTCCTTTATAGATGATTATTCAAGATATGGATACATTTACTTGATGTGCCGCAAGTCTGAATGCTTTGACAGGTTCAAAGAATTCAAGGCTGATGTGGAGAACTGTCAAGGTAAAAGTATCAAGACATTGCGATCTGATCGTGGTGGCGAGTACCTCTTGGGAGAGTTTAGGAGTTACTTATCAGAGGCTGGGATTTAATCCCAATTGTCTGCACCTGGCACACCCCAGCAGAATGGTGTGGCGGAGCGAAGGAATAAGACTCTTATGGAGATGGTCAGATCGATGATGAGTTATTCTGAGTTACTTGATTCGTTCTGGGGGTTTGCTCTGGAAACAGCAGCACACATTCTGAACTTGGTTCCATCTAAGTTAGTACCCTCTACTCCCACATAGTTGTGGACTGGGTGGAAGCCTAGTCTAAGACATATTCGGATTTGGGGTAGTCCAGCACATGTGCTGAAGGGAGATGTTGGTAAGTTAGAATCTCGTACAGAAGTACGATTGTTTGTTGGCTACCCTAAGGGAATGAAGGGTGGTTTATTCTATAGTCCTAGAGATCAGAAGGTGATCATGAGTACGAATGCCAGATTTCCAGAGGAGGACTATGTAATGAACCACAGGCCCACGAGTAGAATTGTTCTTGAGGAGTTAACAGGGGAAGTCCCGACTTCAGTACCACCGGTACAAGAGGAGATGCCACAAGTCACTGCACCACGTGTCAAAAAGTATACACAGGAGGCACCTCGTCGTAGTGGGAGGGTTGTTAGACAACCCGAGAGATTCATGTTTTTGGGAGAGTCTTCGGACTTAGTCCCTATTGAACATGAACCTGATCCCTGGACATATGATGACGCACTCCAAGATAGAGATGCGATTTCTTGGCAAAGAGCGATGAATTCAGAGATAGAATCTATGGATTCTAATCAGGTCTGGGAGCTAGTAGAGCCACCCAATGGTGTAAAAGCCAATGGATGCAAGTGGATCTACAAGAGAAAGAGAGGAGTAGACGGGAAGGTTGAGACCTTCAAAGCTAGGCTTGTTGCGAAAGGGTATACTCAGAAAGAGGGTATCGATTATGAGGAGACCTTTTAGCCGGTAGCTATGCTTAAGTCTATCCGGGTTCTCTTATCTATAGCTGCTCATATGGATTATGAGATTTGACAGATGGATGTCAAGATAACTTTCCTTAATGGAAGTCTTGAGGAGAACATCTATATGCGGCAACCAGAGGGATTCATTGCTAAAGGCAAAGAGCATCTTATATGTAAGCTTAATCGGTCCATTTATGGATTGAAGCAAGCTTCTAGATCTTGGAACATCCCCTTTGATGAGGTAATCCAGTCATATGGATTTATTCAAAGTCCGGATGAGCCTTGTGTATACAAGAGATGTGACGGAAACGTAGTGGTGTTTCTTGTACTATACGTAGATGACATTTTGTTAGTTGACAACAATATCAAAGTGTTATCAGAGGTAAGGGTATGGTTGTCCAAACAGTTTGACATGAAGGACTTGGGAGAAGTGGGACACATCCTTGGGATCAAGGTTATAAGGGATCACAAGAAAAGGATGTTGTGCTTATCTCAAGTTTCATACATTGACATTATCCTTGCTCATTTTAGCATGCAGAACTCCAAGAAAGGTTTTCTACCTTTTAGGCATGGAGTTCTTTATCTAAAGAGATGTGTCCCAAAACATCAAAGAAGATAGAGGACATGAAGGCGGTTCCTTATGCTTCGGCAGTAGGAAGCCTTATGTATGCTATGCTATGTACGAGACCGGATATCTGCTTTGTCGTGGGCATGGTTAGCAGATATCAGAGTAATCCTGGACAAGGACATTGGACTGCGGTAAAGCATATATTGAAGTACCTGAGAAGGACTAGGGATTATATGCTAGTTTACCGGGCAGATCAATTAGTCCCTATGGGTTACACGGATTCGGATTTCCAATCAGATAGGGACAAGAGTAAGTCTACCTCGGGGTTTGTGTTTACTTTTGGAGGTGGAGCCATAGTATGGAGGAGTGTCAAGCAGAAATGCGTGGCAGACTCTACCATGGAAGCTGAGTATGTGGCAGCCTCTAAGGCAGCCAAGGAAGCTGTATGGCTCAGGAACTTCTTAATGGACTTGGATGTGATTCCTGGTTTTCCCAGAACTATCACAATTTATTGTGATAACAGTGGTGCAGTTGCAAACTCGAAGGAACCACGAGCCCATAAGGCGAGTAAACACATAGAGCGCAAGTACCACCTTATACGAGAGATCGTAAAGCGAGGAGAAGTTACTGTCACCAAGATTGCATCAGAGGATAACCTGGCGGATCCATTCACTAAGGCCCTTCTAGCGAAAGCATTTGATAGGCATGTGGAGGACATGGGGATCAGATGTATGGCAGTGTGATGACAGCATAGTCTTTTAGTATAAGTGGGAGATTGGGAGCATAGTCTCTGATACCAATTGTGGGGAGTTGCTTCGGAGGCTCATTGGCTCCCATATCCCCGGATTAAAATTTTCACTAATGAAAGAACTAATCCGGATGGGATGAGTTTCCTTAGCACAACCAATTCATCGTCGTGCCAACAACTTGAGTGATCGCTTGAACAAACTAGTTGTTCAAGCAACACAACTCTTCTAGTTGGTTAGCCGCGGAAAAGACGACGGACGGATCGCCGGTATTTATGTTTGTCTTCAGGGTCCATGATTATACAAAATATATACAAATGCACACTTGTATAATCAACACATAAAAGAACATTCTAAGATCAGAAAATAAAGTTGTAAAACTTTTATACCTCACGATCTTCTACCGTATGTCCTATCCTCCTCGTGGATGACGTGTGGGCGAAGATCCTCCACGAGTAGAAGCCTTCTAGATCGCGTTCTTCCCTTCCTTGTTCGCTGCGAACAAAGAGAAGAACAAAACAAAACTCTTCCTTTCTAGAACCTGCCACCAATCAAAAGAGCTCGATGTAACCGCCAGCCAAGGAATGAATGGATGAAGCGCCGGCCACCAATGAATGGAGAACCGCCGGCCACCTTGGAGAGAATGGAGGAATGAACGCCGGCCAACCTTGAAGAGAGGTTGCCGCCGGCCAAGGAATAAGGGAGGGAACAATGAGGATGGGCGCCGGCCATAACTTGTTTGAAGAAGATGGACGCCAGCCACAACTTGTTGGAAGAAGATGGGCGCCGACCACTTTCCAAGAATTGTCGCCCAAGCCTTAGCTTCCAAACCCTAGCCACCCAACCTAAAACCCTAACTCCAAGAGCACACACCCTTTGCCGCCCAACCTAAGCCCTCTATTTATAGAATTGGACTTAAGCCTCCTTTAATCTCCACCGTCAGATCTAGGGTTTTATCCCAACCGTCGGATCTAGGGTTTCATCCCAATCGTTGGATCTAGGATTTCATCCCAACCGGCAGATCTAGGGTTTCATCCCAACCGTTGGATCTAGGGTTTCATCCTAATCATCGGATCTAGGGATTTAATCCCAACCATTGGTTCTAGGGTTTCATCCCAACCGTTGGATCTAGGATTTCATCCCAACCGTTGGTTCTAGAGTTTTGTTTTACATCCTTGGATCTAGATTTCATGAGGATTATATTAGGCTACGATAGGGACCATAAGGAGGAGTTGGATCTTGGCCACCCGATGGATCAGAACCACACAAACTTGATCCATCAATGATGTTCCATTCCACTAGAGGATCATCATTGAACTACCTCACCAACCCCCATAAATTAATATGGGCTCCATATATTATTTGTACATTCATCTCCCCATGTTTAAGATATCGAATGTCCGTCAATTAATTGATTTACTGACCATCAATTAATAAACATCTAACTCCTCGAGTAGTACCACTCAACCTTATCATCATGTTGACTAAGTCAACCAGCTGGGTTTACATGATGAACCTTATGAGCTTCTCAAGGGGACATCATCAACCTAATATATAGGGCACAGTTTCCTCCTATAATCAACGACACACCATGTAAATAATATCATTTCCCAACTTATCGGGCATATTGATTTAATCCATCTAAATCTCACCCTCTGGTAAATCAAAGAAATAAATACTAAGTACATGTGCCCGTTATTATATCGGGATTAAGAGCATGTACAACATAATATCCGAGGTCCGATTCAATTATGTAGTCAGCAATAAATTGAATCACCTCTATGTCGGTCCTGCTCAATACACCTAAGTGTACTAGTGTAACTCTATGTTCAAGACAAAACAATACCAAGCTACACTACAACCATACCAATGGTTTGTCCAAAACCATCTTGGTTGTGAGCCTCTACTTATATTCTACAAGGGACTGATAACATGATCTTCTGTGCCACACCAAGCACCATGTTATCTACAATGTAAAATATTAGACAATATGCACACATATAATAAATATATAAAGTGCAAACAATGATCATGCGATTCTTATTTCAAAATAAAAATGTTCATACAAAAAGAGCTAGGCTTTCAGTATACATTCCAACAGTTTCAACGAAACCTAGGAAAGCCACTAACAAGGTCATGAAGAAAGTTATTAGGGTTAACCTTGAAAATACCACAATGACCAAGGCTTCCAAGCCTAGGAGGGTCATTAGCAAGGTACTAAGGGAGGTTATCCCTAGTAAGTACTTAGTAAACCCAAGGAGCTCAAATAGGTTTTGAGTTCCTAGGAGTGTGATCCCTTCACACTAGATGAGTTAGGGTGTATCAACCTTAAATGGATGGGTAGTTAATCTAACCATGGTAAAGTTGACACTTTAGGACATTTTCAAGGTTATGTGATAACTTGAAAATGAGTTTAGATTATAATCCTAAAATATTTTAGTGAGTGCCAATAGAAATTTTAAATGTTGAAGAATTGATCAAAATTGACACAACTATATTAGAAGTCAAAAGTGTGACATTTTGGATTTTGGCACACTTGGAGATTTGATTATTATGACAAAATTGATATAATTCTGAGTCGTGGGCCTGTGGTTCATCACATAGTCCTCCTCTAGAAATCTGGCATTCGTACTCATGATCACCTTCTGATCTCTAGGACTATAGAATAAACCACCCTTCGTTCCCTTGGGGTAGCCAACAAACAAGTGCACTTCTGTACGAGATTCCAACTTACCAGCATCTCCCTTCAGCACATGTGCTGGACTACCCCAAATCCGAATATGTCTTAGACTAGGCTACCCACCACAACTCTGTGGAGAGGGTAACGACTTAGATGGAACCAAGTTCGAATGCGCTCTTGTTTCAGAGCAAACCCCGTAATCTAATCGTAACTCGAATAACTCATCATCGATCCGACCATCTCCATAAGAGTCCTATTCCTTCGCTCGCCACACCATTCTGGCTGGGTGTGCGTGACACTTGGGATTGAATCCCAGCCTCTGATAAGTAACTCCTAAACTCTCCCAAGAGGTACTCGCCACCACGATCAGATCGTAATGTCTTGATACTTTTACCTTGACGGTTCTCCACATCAGCCTTGAATTCTTTGAACTTGTTAAAGCATTCAGACTTGCGGCGCATCAAGTAAATGTATCCATACCTTGAATAATCGTCTATAAAAGAGACGAAGTATTCAAAGCCACCTCTTGCCTGGATAGACATAGGACGACACAAATCAGAATGAACCAATTCTAACACATCTTTGGCTCTATACCCCTTGGCCTTGAAAGGCCTCTTGGTCATTTTACCTTCCAAGCAAGATTCGCAGGTTGGGAGATCCTCCACCACTAATGAACCCAAAGGTCCATCAGCTATCAACCTTTGAATTCTACTTAGGTTAATATGACCAAGCCTTAGATGCCAAAGATATGTTTGGTTCATTTGCGAAGGTTCTTTTCTCTTATTAGATTTAGAAGATGAGCTATTTATTTCTATTTGCATCGTGGGAGTTTTTTGTTCAAGAGTATATAAATTGCCAACCAATGTACCAGAACAGATAATGTCCCTATTCCTTTTTATAACAACTCTGTCATTAAAAGAAATAGAATACCCATCCAAAAACAATTTAGAAACTGAAATTAAATTCTTTCTAAAAGTAGGTACATAAAGACAATTTCTTAAAACCAAAACTTTATTCCTATCAAGATAAATAAATGTCTCCCAACGCAATAGCCGCCACCTTTGAAGCATTGCCCATGTAGGCGGTAACCTCTCCTCCCTAGTCGTGTTTCTGGAACCCCCGCATAGTATTGCAGACATGATCAAGGGCTCTCAGATTCTACACACAGTCGGTAGATAACACCGCTAAACATGTTTCAACAACTAAACAAGAAGATATACCTTTGTTCTTTCTAGGCGAGGACAAATCCGCCTTCCAATGTCCAGCTTGCAAGTGAAGCACTTGCCTTTCGCTTCTTCACTCCTGCCGAGGTCTGCCACCTTCTTCGCTCCACCTTGCTTCTTCTTCTTCTTACCTTTCGGTTTAGAGGAAGAAACCTTCGAACGGCGGCTTGAGAACTCGACTAAAAAGCCCTCCTCGCTGGAGTTCACGGAAGCTCCAACTAATACAACCTTTTGTTCATGTTGTAGTTGAGGCGAATCGCTCAAAACTCCTAGTAAAAGGCCGGAGAATGATATCGACTGGTTTCCCCATCGATCTCATTTCCTAGGACTTCCATCTCATTAAGATGAGCCATCATTTTGAGAACATGATCCCTAACGGTGTTCCTCGATCATGGAGGTCGCCATCAAGTTTCTCATAGCCTCGCTAGCCACCCTACTCGATGTCAGAAAGTTCCTTGAGATTGAACATCATGTCATAAGTCGCGTGGCTATGGCTCGATGCTAATGTTGCAAAGACATTTGACATAGATGCCAAAATGTAACACCGCGCCATCTCATCTGCCTTAACCCATTTCTTATAACGTTCCATCTCCTTTTCATCAGAGTCATCTGAGGGCTTAGGAGGACAGACCTCGAAGAGTACAAATTTGTACTCTTCTGCAGTTAAGACAATATCCAGGTTTCTTTTCCAATCAATGTAGTTTGGACCAGTAAGTTTGTTTTCTTTTAAAATCACAGCAAGTGGGTTGAAAGCCATTTGAAAATCCTAAAAATCACAATGATCAAAATATTAGATTTCAAATATTATTGATTCCTCAAAACAATAAAATCCCGAAATCAACCAACACCTCAAAACACCGAGAATATCGCATGCCACGATAGTGTGGACGTATGCGAATTCCACATTTGTAAGAGGAGGTTTTACCCATTAATTTTATTATCTTGTCAACCTTACTTTTTGACAAATAAAATTAATATTTGGTTCCTCTTTAGCCCTACAAATAAAAGCGGACTGATGGGGAGGATACCTTTATTTGTATCTAAGTGTGCACCATTACACGATACTAAGGGAATTATTTCGGATTATGCCCTTACATGGGGAAGTACACGCTCCTAAATAATTTCCTATAACCATTATTTGACCTAGTGATCCGCAAACAAACCCATCCGATGGGGAGGAAGGCACTCAAAGCCAACGCACAAGTTTGTTGCATCACACGTCAAATTGTAATGGAGGCCGCGGGAATTAATTAAAATATCCCTCTCCCACTTAGTAAATTGCAATCGAGGAATTTTAAACATACACAACATGCATATAAAACAAATAAGCAATAAATATGGAAAAAAACAGAATTTTTCCAACTATTATGGCATTGTCCTCCAATATGCATCCCGTCGTGTCGCCACCTCGTCCGCTCCATCTTTTCTGAAGTCACCAAAAGTTCCGAAGCCGAGATAAATCATTTTATTTACATCCATCGATCCTATACTCCACGAGTGTACAAATAATCTAGATCAAAGTAAACTAAAATGATACGCTAAACAATGCCGTATTTAATTACAAAATTAAATACTAATCTAGCCTCTCAACCCCGAGGATTCAAATAATAAATTTTTACACACATCCATTCACATACACACACACATGGCCATAATAGCTCGGATCTTATGCTCGCAACCAAAGAGTTAAACTACGATATCCTACTATTATCCGACACATATAATATATGAAAAGTGCATAAAAAAATTAATCAATCCAAAACACACAAAACCGAAACCGTGGCTCGATAATTAATTGTTGGTATATGTCGCCGAGGCTCATTGGCTCCCATGTCCTGATTAAAATTTTCACTAATGAAAGGATTAATCCGGATGGGATGAGCTTCCTTAGCAACACCATTTCGTCGTCGTGCTAACAACTTGAGTGGTCGCTCGAACAAACTAGTTGTTCAAGCAACTCTACTCTTCTAGTTGATTAGCCGCGGAAGAGACGACGGACGGATCGCCGGTTTTTGTGTTTGTCTTCGGGGTCCATGATTATACAATATATTTGCACACACACACATGCATAATCAAAACAAATAAGAACATGCTCAGATCTGTACATAAAGTTAAAATAACTTTATACCTCACGATCTTCTACCGTATGTCCTATCCTTCTCGTGGACGACGTGTGGACGAAGATCCTCCACGAGTAGAAGCCTTCTAGATCGAGTTCTCCTCTACCTTGTCCGCTGCGAACAAAGAGAAAAACGAACAAAACCTTTTCCTTTCTAGAACCGGCCACCAAGTAAAGAAGTTTGATGCAACGGCCAAGGAATGAATGAACTCGGCCAACTTTGAAACAAAGTTGCCGCCCACCTTTGGATGAGGGAAGAAGAAACTTGGAACCACATGGCCACCAAGGATTAAAGGAGAAGAATGAGTGGCCAAGGAAGAAAGAGAGGTCTATAAGATGGGCCGGCCAAGCCTTGATGGAGAAGAATAGAATGGCAGCAATCAATGAAGGAGAAAGGTTGCCTTGACTCTATCTCAAACCCTAGCCGCCCACCTTGATAAGGCCAAAACCCTAACTTGATTCAGACCAACTCCTATGTATATTTATAGAATTTAGGAGAAAGTTGGTTAGCCTAAAATATAGGAACTAACTCCTATATTCTTGCCGCCCAACCCCTAACTCCTCTAGGGTTTGTTGCCGCCCAACCCATGGATGAGCCAAACCCTAATTCTAGAATTTAGGCTTAAGCCTCCTCTAATCTCCACCGTCGGATCTAGGGATTTAATCTCCACCGTCGGATCTAGGGATTTAATCTCCACCGTCGGATCTAGGATTTCATCCCAACCGTAGGATCTAGGATTTCATCCCAACCGTAGGATCTAGGATTTCATCCCAACCGTCGGATTAAGGATTTCATCCTAACCATCGGATCTAGGGATTTAATCCCAACCGTTGGTTCTAAGGTTTCATCCAACCATCGGATCTAGGGATTTAATCCCAACCGTTGGTTCTAGGTTTTGTTTTACATTCTTGGATCTAGACTTCATAAGGATTATATTAGGCTACGATAGGGACCATAAGGAGGAGTTGGGTCTTGGCCACCCGATGGATCGGAACCACACAAACTTGATCCATCAATGATGTTCCATTCCACTAGAGGATCATCATTGAACTACCTCACCAACTCCCATAAATTAATATGGGCTCCATATATTATTTGTACATTAATCTCCCCGTGTTTAAGATATCGAATGTCCGTCAATTAATTGATTTACTGACCATCAATTAATTAACATCTAATTCCTCGAGGAGTACCACTCAACCTTATCATCATGTTGACTAAGTCAACCAGCTGGGTTTACATGATGAACCTTATGAGCTCCTCAAGGGGACATCATCAACCTAATATATAGGACACGGTTTCCTCCTATAATCAACGGCACACCATGTAAATAATATTATTTCCCAACTTAAGGGCATATTGATTTAATCCATCTAAATCTCACCCACTAGTAAATCAAGAAATAAATACTAAGTACATGTGCAGTTATATCGGGATTAAGAGCATGTACAACATAATATCCGAGGTCCGATTCAATTATGTAGTCAGCACTAAATTGAATCACCTCTATGTCGGTCCTGCTCAATACACCTAAGTGTACTAGTGTAACTCTATGTTCAAGATAAAACAATACCAAGCTACACTACAACCATGCCAATGGTTTGTCAAAAACCATCTTGGTTGTTAGCCTCTAATTATATTTTACAAGGGAAATATAAAATGATCTTCTGTGCAACACCAAGCACCATGTTATCTACAATGTAAAATATTAGACAATATGCACACACATATAATGAATATATAAAATGCAAACAATGATCATGTGATTCTTATTTCAAAATAAAATGTTCATACAAAAAGAGCTAGGCTTTCAGTATACATTCTAACAATCTCCCACTTATACTAAAAGACTATGCCGTCATCTCTCTGCCATACATCTGAACCCCATGTCCTCCACATACCTATCAAAGCGCTTCTACCGAAGGGCCTTAGTGAATGGATCCGCCAGGTTATCCTCTGATGCAATCTTGGCGACAACAACTTCTCCTCGCTTTACGATCTCTCGTATGAGGTGGTACTTGCGCTCTATGTGTTTACTCGCCTTATGGGCTCGTGGTTCCTTCGAGTTTGCAATCGCACTACTATTATCACAATAAATTGTGATAGTTCGGGCAAACCAGAATCACATCCAAGTCCATCAAGAAGTTCCCGAGCCATACACTTCCTTGGTCGCCTCGTAGGTCGCCACATACTCGCCTTCCATGGTAGAGTCCGCCACGCATTTCGCTTGACACTCCTCCATACTATGGCTCCACCTCCAAAAGTAAACACAAACCCCGAGGTAGACTTACTCTTGTCCCTATCTCGATTGGAAATCAATCCGTGTAACCCACAGGACTAATTGATCCGCCGGAAACCAAAGATATAATCCCTAGTCCTTCTCGTACTTCAATATATGCTTTACCGCGAGTCCAATGTCCTCGCCCAGATTACTCGATATCCGCTAACCATGCCCACTGGCAAAGCGTATATCCGGTCTCGCATATAGCATAGCATACATAAGGCTTCCTATGCCAAGCATAAGGAACCGCCTTCATGTCCTCTATCTCCTTTGATGTTTTGGGACACATCTCTTAGATAAAGGAACTCCATGCCTAAAAGGTAGAAAACCTTTCTTGGAGTTCTGCATGCTAAAACGAGCAAGGATAGTGTCAATGTATGAAGCTTGAGATAAGCACAACATCCTTTTCATGATCCCTTATAACTTTGATCCCAAGGATGTGTCCCAACTTCTCCCAAGTCCTTCATGTCAAACTGCTTGACAACCATACCCTTTACGCTCGATAACACTTTGATATTGTTGCCAACTAACAAAATGTCATCTACGATAGTACAAGAAACACCACTACGCTCACACATCTCTTGTATACACAAGGCTCATCCGACTTTGAATAAATCCATATGATGGATTACCTCATCAAAGCGGATGTTCCAAGATCTAGAAGCTTGCTTCAATCCATAAATGGACCGATTAAGCTTACATACAAGATGCTCTTGCCTTTAGCAATGAATCCTCCGTTGCCGTGATATAGATGTTCTCTCAAGACTTCATAAGGAAAGCCGCCTTGACATCCATCTGCCAAATCTCATAATCCATATGAGCAGCTATAGATAAGAGAATCCGGATAGACTTAAGCATAGCTACCGGCGAAAAGGTCTCCTCATAATCGATACCCTCTTTCTGAGTATACCCTTTCGCAACAAGCCTAGCTTTGAAGGTCTCAACCTTCCCGCCTACTCCTCTCTTTCTCTTGTAGATCCACTTGCATCCAATGGTTTTTACACCATCGGGTGGCTCTACTAGCTCCCAGACCTGATTAGAATCCATAGATTCTATCTCCAATTCATCGCTTTGCCAAGATACCGTGATCTCTATCTTGGATTGCCTCATCATATGTCCAGGATCAGTTCATGTTCACCAGGGACTAAGTCCAAGACTCTCCCAAAACATGAATCTCGGGTTGTCTAACAACCCTCCCACTACGACGAGGTGCCTCTGTGTATGCTCTGACACGCTGTGCGCTGACTTGTGGTGTGTCTCTCTTGTACGGTATCAAGTGGGACTTCGCCAATCTCTCAAGAACAATCCTACTGTGGGCTTGTGGTTCATCACATAGTCCTCCTCTAGAAATCGCATTCATACTCACGATCACCTTCGATCTCTAGGACTATAGAATAAACCACCCTTCGCTTCCTTAGGGTAGCCAACAAACAAGCATTCAGACGAGATTCCAACTTACAAAGATCTCCCTTCAAAGACATGCCGGACTACCCCAAATCCGAATATGTCTTAGACTAGGCTTTGCCCACCACAACTCGTGGGAGTAGAGGGTACGACTTAGATGGAACCAAAGTTCGAATGTGTCTGCTGTTTCAGAGCAAACCCCCGTAATCTAATCAGTAACTCGTAATAACTCATCATCGATCCGACCATCTCCATAAGAGTCCTATTCCTTCGCCTCCGCCACACCATTCTCACTGGGTGTGCCAAAAGTGACAATTGGGATTGAATCCCAGCCTCTGATAAGTAACTCCTAAACTCTCCCAAGAGGTACTCGCCACCACGATCAGATCGTAATGTCTTGATACTTTTACCTTGACGGTTCTCCACATCAGCCTTGAATTCTTTGAACTTGTCAAAGCATTCAGACTTGCGGCGCATCAAGTAAATGTATCCATACCTTGAATAATCGTCTATAAAAGAGACGAAGTATTCAAAGCCACCTCTTGCCAGGATAGACATAGGACCACACAAATCAGAATGAACCAATTCTAACACATCTTTGGCTCTATACCCCTTGGCCTTAAAAGGCCTCTTGGTCATTTTACCTTCCAAGCAAGATTCACACGTTGGGAGATCCTCCACCACTAATGAACCCAAAGGTCCATCAGCTATCAACCTTTGAATTCTACTTAGGTTAATAAGCCTTAGATGCCAAAGATATGTTTGGTTCATTCAAGGGTTCTTTTCTCTTATTAGATTTAGAAGATGAGTTATTTATTTCTATTTGCATCGTGGGAGTTTTTGTTCAAGAGTATATAAATTGCCAACCAATGTACTGTATCAGATAATCTCCTATTCCTTTTATAACCACTTTGTCATTAAAAGAAATGTAATATCCATCCAAAAACAATTTAGAAACTGAAATTAAATTCTTTCTAAAAGTAGGTACATAAAGACAATTTCTTAAAACCAAAACTTTATTCCTATCAAAAGATAAATAAACGCCTCCCACCGCAATAGCCGCCACCTTCAAGCATTGCCCATGAAGACGGTAATCTCCCTCACTAGTCGTCGGGTTTCGAACCCCGCAAAGTATTGCAGACATGATCGCTGGCTCAGATTCTACACACCGTAATCGTAGATAACACCGCTAAACATGTTTCAACAACTAAACAAGAAGATATACCTTTGTTCTTTCGAGGACACCGCCTTCCAATGTCCATCGCTTGCAAGTGAAGCACTTGCCTTTCGCTTCTTCACTCTGCACGAGGTCCCGCCACCTTCTTCGCTCCACCTTGCTTCTTCTTCTTCTTACCTTTCGGTTTAGAGGAAGAAACCTTACGAGCGACCATGGCTTGAGAACTCGACGAAAAAGCCTCTGCACGCTCGAGTTCGGAAGCTCCGCCAACGAATACAACCTTTTGTTCATGTTGTAGTTGAGGCGGAACTGCTCAAAACTCCTAGGCAGAGACTGGAGAATGATATCGACCTGGGTTTCCCCATCGATCTCAGCTCCTAGGACTTCCATCTCATTAAGATGAGCCATCATCTTGAGAACATGATCCCTAACGGGTGTTCCCTCGATCATGGAGGTCGTCATCAAGTTTCTCATAGCCTCCTGCCTAGCCGCCCTACTCTGATGTTCGAAAAGTTTATTGAGATTGAACATCATGTCATAAGCTGTGGCTATGGCTTGATGCCGATGTTGCAGCACATTTGACATAGATGCCAAAATGTAACACCGCGCCATCTCATCTGCCTTAACCCATTTCTTATAACGTTCCATCTCCTTTTCATCAGAGTCATCTGAGGGCTTAGGAGGACAGACCTCGAAGAGTACAAATTTGTACTCTTCCGCAGTTAAGACAATATCCAGGTTTCTTTTCCAATCAATGTAGTTTGGACCAGTAAGTTTGTTTTCTTTTAAAATCACAGCAAGTGGGTTGAAAGCCATTTGAAAATCCTAAAAATCACAATGATCAAAATATTAGATTTCAAATATTATTGATTCCTCAAAACAATAAAATCCCGAAATCAACCAACACCTCAAAACACCGAGAATATCGCATGCCACGATAGTGTGGACGTATACGAATTCCACATTTGTAAGAGGAGGTTTTACCCATTAATTTTATTATCTTGTCAACCTTACTTTTTGACAAATAAAATTAATAGTTGGTTCCTCTTTAGCCCTACAAATAAAAGCAGTGACTCCGATGGGGAGGATACTTTATTTGTATCTAAGTGTGCACCATTACACGATACTAAGGGAATTATTTCGCCTTACCGTGGGAAGTACACACGCTCCTAAATAATTTCCTATAACCATTATTTGACCTAGTGATCCGCAAACAAACCCATCCGATGGGGAGGAAGGCACTCAAAGCCAACAAGCAAGTTTGTTGCATCACACGTCAAATTGTAATGGAGGCCGCGGGAATTAATTAAAATATCCCTCTCCCACTTAGTAAATTGCAATCGAGGAATTTTAAACATACACAACATGCATATAAAACAAATAAGCAATAAATATGGAAAAACAGAATTTTTTCCAACTATTATGGCATTGTCCTCCAATATGCATCCCGTCGTGTCGCCACCTCGTCCGCTCCATCTTTTCCCGTGCGCAAGTCACCAAAAAGTTCCGAGCCGAGATAAATCATTTTATTTACATCCATCGATCTTATACTCCACGAAAGAGTGTACAAATAATCTAGATCGAAAGTAAACTAAAATGATTGGCTAAACAATGCCGTATTTAATTACAAAAATTAAATACTAATCTAGCCTCGTCAACCCCGAGGATTCAAATAATAAATTTTTACACACATCCATTATATCCTACTATTATCCGACATATAATATATGAAAAAGTGCATAAAAATTAACGAATCCAAAACACACAAAACCGGAAACCGTGGCTCTGATACCAATTGTTATATAGGAGGCTCATGGGCTCCCATGTCCCCGGATTAAAATTTTCACTAATGAAAGGATTAATCCGGATGGGATGAGCTTCCTTAGCAACACCATTTCGTCATCGTGCTAACAACTTGAGTGGTCGCTTGAACAAACTAGTTGTTCAAGCAACACAACTCTTCTAGTTGGTTAGCCGCGGAAGAGACGACGGATCGCGGTTTTTGTGTTTGTCTCGGGTCCATGATTATACAATATATTTGCACACACACATATGCATAATCAAAACAAATAAGAACATGCTCAGATCTGTGCATAAAGTTAAAATAACTTTATACCTCACGATCATCTACCGTATGTCCTATCCCTCTCGTGGACGACGTGTGGAAGAAGATCCTCCACGAGTAGAAGCCTTCTAGATCGAGTTCTCATCTACCTTGTCCCAAACAAAGAGAAAACGAACAAAACCTTTTCCTTTCTAGAACCGCCACCAAGTAAAGAAGTTTGATGTAACCGCCGCCAAGGAACAATGAATGAACTCCGCCAACTTTGAAACAAAGTTGCCGCCGCCACCAATGGATGAGTGCCGCCACCAAGAAGCTTGGAACCACCGGCCACCAAGGATTAAAGGAGAAGAATGAGAGCTGGCCAAGGAAGAAAGGAGAGGTCTATAAGATGGGCGCTGCCAAGCCTTGATGGAGAAGAATGGCAACAATCAATGAAGGAGAAAGGTTGCCGCCAAGCTCTATCTCCAAACCCTAGCCGCCCACCTTGATAAGAGCCAAAACCCTAACTTCAATTCAACCAACTCCTATTTCTTTTGACCCTAAGCCATATATTTATAGAATTTAGGAGAAAGTTGGTTAGCCTAAAATATAGGAACTAACTCCTATATTCTTGCCGCCCAACCCCTAACTCCTCTAGGGTTTGTTGCCGCCCAACCCATGGATGAGCCAAACCCTAATTCTAGAATTTAGGCTTAAGCCTCCTCTAATCTCCACCGTCGGATCTAGGGATTTAATCTCCACCGTCGGTTCTAGGGATTTAATCTCCACCGCCGGATCTAGGATTTCATCCCAACCGTAGGATCTAGGATTTCATCCCAACCGTAGGATCTAGGATTTCATCCCAACCGTCGGATTAATGATTTCATCCTAACCATCGGATCTAGGGATTTAATCCCAACCGTTGGTTCTAGGGTTTCATCCAACCATCGGATCTAGGGATTTAATCCCAACCGTTGGTTCTAGGTTTTGTTTTACATTCTTGGATCTAGACTTCATAAGGATTATATTAGGCTACGATAGGGACCATAAGGAGGAGTTGGGTCTTGGCCACCCGATGGATCGGAACCACACAAACTTGATCCATCAATGATGTTCCATTCCACTAGTGGATCATCATTGAACTACCTCACCAACCCCCATAAATTAATATGGGCTCCATATATTATTTGTACATTAATCTCCCCGTGTTTAAGATATCGAATGTCCATCAATTAATTGATTTACTGACCATCAATTAATTAACATCTAACTCCTCGAGTAGTACCACTCAACCTTATCATCATGTTGACTAAGTCACCAAGTTTACATGATGAACCTTATAGCTCCTCGAGGACATCATCAACCTAATATATAGGACACGGTTTCCTCCTATAATCAACGGCACACCATGTAAATAATATTATTTCCCAACTTACCGGGCATATTGATTTAATCCATCTAAATCTCACCCACTGGTAAATTAAAGAAATAAATACTAAGTACATGTGCCCGTTATTATATCGGGATTAAGAGCATGTACAACATAATATCCGAGGTCCGATTCAATTATGTAGTCAGCACTAAATTGAATCACCTCTATTTCGGTCCTGCTCAATACACCTAAGTGTAGTAGTGTAACTCTATGTTCAAGATAAAACAATACCAAGCTACACTACAACCATGCCAATGGTTTGTCCAAAACCATCTTGGTTGTGAGCCTCTACTTATATTTTACAAGGTACTGATAACATGATCTTCTGTGCCACACCAAGCACCATGTTATCTACAATGTAAAATATTAGACAATATGCACACATATATAATGAATATATAAAATGCAAACAATGATCATGTGATTCTTATTTCAAAATAAAATGTTCATACAAAACCATTGGTATGGTTGTAGTGTGATTTGGTATTGGTTTGTCTTTACCATAGAATTACACTAGTACACTTTGTGTGTATTGAGCATGACCGACTTAGAGGTGATTCGATTTATTGCTAACTACATAATCGAATCGGACCTCAGATATTATGTTGAACATGCTCTTAATCCCGATATAATAACGGGCACATATACTTAGTATTCATTTCTTTGATTTATCAATGGGCGAGATTTATAGAGTAAATCGATAGGCTCGGTAAGTTGGGAAATGATATTATTTATATGGTGTGCCGATGATTATAGGAGGAAACTGTGTCCTATATATTAGGATGATGATGTCCCCTTGAGGAGCTCATAAGGTTCATCATGTAAACCCTGCAGGTGGACTTGGTCCGGCATGATGATAAGGTTGAGTGATACTACTCATGGAGTTAGATGTTGATTAATTAATGGTCAGTAAATTAATTAATTGACAGACATTCGAGGTCTTAAACACGGGGAGATAAATGTACAAATAATATATGGAGCCCATATTAACTTAAGGGGGTTGGTGAGGTAGATCAATGATAATCCTCTAGTGGAATGGATTATCATTAATGGATCGGACTTTATGTGGGCTTGATCCATTGGGTGGCCAAGATCCAACTCCTCCTCATGGTCCCTATCGTAGCCTATTAAAACCCTCATGAAGCCTAGATCCGATGGTGGAGAATAGAGCCCTAGATCCGATGGTGGAGAATAGAACTCTAGATCCGACGGTGGAGATTAAATCACTAGATTCGACGGTGGAGATTAAATCTTTAGATCCGACGGTGGAGATTAAATCTTCAAGTTTGACGATTGAGATTAAATCTCTAGATTCTGTTGGTGCAATCGGCCCAGGTCACGATTGACCATACTCGAGTTTGACTCGAGTGATGTTTTAATGTTTGACAAAGTGGTTTGACAAAGTGGTTTGACATTGATGTTTGACATTGATGTCGGTTAGTGTGTTGGGGAGATTTTTTATACAATCGATCCCGGTTATAATTGACTTTGATGGTTGACCAGGGTTGACCATGTGATTGTGGGAAAGTCCAAGCATGGGTCTTGGCAAGGTAAAGTCCAAGTCATGGGTACTTGGCATTTGGGAAAGTCCAAGTCTTGAGTACTTGGCATGAGAAGTCCAAGCATGGGTCTTGGCGAATGAGAAGTCCAAGCATGGGTCTTGGCAAATGGAAAGTCCAAGCATGGGTCTTGGCGTGGAAAGTCCAACATGGGTTGGCAAGGGAAAGTCCAAGCTTGAGTCTTGGCATTTGGGAAGTCCAAGGGGTTTGATTTTGGCAGCGTAAAGTCCAAGCGGAGTATTGGCGGCGTATGTCCAATGTGTCTTGGCGGTGTAGACACCGTTAGCATGACATAGCCAAGGGAAGCACCTAGAGGCTAGCGCAATGGATGAACTAGTCATGGATGACTTGGAGGGATCCGAGAGACGTGAGGCTGATGGAGGTGGCTAGAAGGTTTAGGTCTAGGTAAGGGTGGTCTAGCAAGTATGGGGGCACCATACTTGGGTTAAAACCTCATGTTTGAGGTCGTAGCAATATGGTCTTGTGAATGTGAGTCGACGAGTTCGAGCCAATTTAGAGCTGAATTGACTCTGGCATAAGGTACTCATTGGAAAGCGATCGGCCCGATGTCTAGCGATCATCAGCGATCGCTAGTTGGTCGAGCAGAATGCTAAGGCAGCGATTGACTGGCGTGCGATCGCCCATGTTGCGATCGCAAGAGTCCGTCTGGAACTTGTCCAACGTGGATTGAGCCGTTGTCTCACTGATCTTTGGGCAATGGGGACTTATGACGATGCTGGCGGAAATCGGCGATGGAGGATAAAAGCAGCTGTTCGTGGAAGGCTTAAGCATCAGTTCTTTGGGGGCTTTGGTGAGGCGATTTGAAGGCAATTTGTAGGTGCATTTCAGGGTCCTTCAAGCTCATCCAAGCAACCGACAAGCAAGCGCTCAAAACCCTAGTTTGTAAAGTGTTCTTTACATTTTCACTTGTATTTGCTTGTTTACTTTGTATTACTTGTTGTAATTCATTGTACGAGGTTTCTCCACCTCCGACTTGTTGTCGAGAAGGAGCTTTAGTGCTTAGTGGTGTTTGTGGCATCGCTAGGGTTCGTACGAACCCAATCCGTGGAGTAGGAACCGTTACGGTTCCGAACCACGTTATATCCTTGTGTTCATGATTGTATCTTTTCGTTATTTCTTTTATTATTTCTATTCCACTGTGCATAACGAGTTTTGTAGAGACGATTGCGAACGAATTCCATCTACGCAAGAGTAAACGCTATTCACCCCCCCTCTAGCGGCGTCAAATCTCCAACAGATTCGATGGTTGAGATTAAATCCCTAGATCCAATGGTGGAGATTAAAAGAAGGCTTAAGCCTTGCTCTATAAAAGGAGGCATAAGGGTGGGCGGCAAGAGCATTGAAAGGGGATTAGGGTTTTGGGCGGCTAGGATTTTGGAGAAGCATTGTGCGGCTAGAATTCTTGGGCGGCAAGGCTTCCTTCTTCCTAGGGTTTTGGCCGACGCCCCTCTTCCTCCTCTCAATGTTGGCCGACGCTCTTCCCCTCTTCCTCTTCTCCTTGGCCGGTGGAAACATGGGTTAGGGTTTATCCTTGGAGCTCTTGGACGGCGCCCTCTCCCTCCTCTATTCCTTGGCCGACAGCATCATCAAGTCCCTTGACTTGGTGGCCGATCTTAGATAGGGAGGAGTTTCGTTTCTATACTTCTTCTTGTTCGGAGTAAGCAAGGAAAGAAGATCGTGATCTAGGAGGCTTCATCTCTTGGAGGACCGTTGCCCACACAATGTCCAAGAGGTGGATAGGACATATGATAGAAGATCTTGAGGTAAACAAGAGGTATAAATCTTGTTTTGATTTCCTTGTTTGTTTCTTTGTATATTGTATGTATGGCATGTGGCTAAATTTACTTGGACCCCAAATACAAATGCAAAAACTGGCGATCCGTACATTGTCTATTCCGCGGCTATTCGAATAATAGAAGTTGATTGCTTGAACAACAAGTTTGTTCAAGTGACTACTCTAATCGAATAGCATGACGATGTAACGGTTGCTTGGGTAATCCCTCTATGTCAAGGATTAATTTTTTTTATCCGGGGATGTAGACGGGATCGCCATGAACAAGCGACTGAGTTGAAGTGGGATGCGAAGTTTCCTACCTTCAACCGCCTCCTTTGTTACTTCATAAGCTACAATGTAATATGCCTTCGTAGTAGAATCAATAAACGGTGTCTTGTTTAGAATTTTTCCAACTCACCACACCTCCATTCAAGATGAATATGTATCCACAATGAGATTTGGAATTATCCTTATCTGTCTGGAAGCTGGCATCAGTATACCCACTCACTAACATATCACCTCCTCCATATATCAAGAACAAATCCTCAGTCCTTCTCAAGTACTTAAGGATTGTCTTGACAGCCACCAATTGGTCCATACCAGAATCCAACTGGTATCTACTCGTAATGCTCAAAGTGTATGATAGATCAGGCATTGTACATAATATAGCATACATGATCGATCCTATAACTGATGCATATAGGATCTGACTCATGTGAATCCTCTCGTCTTCAGTGCACAGGCTCATAGACTTCAAAAGGTGAATCCCATGCCTCATGGGAATAAAACCTTTCTGGGATTCTTCCATGCTAAACTATTTTAGCACTCTGTCTTTGTATGTAGACTATGAAAAACCAAGCAACCGATTCGATCTATCTCTATAGATCTTTATCCCCAAAATATAGGTTGATTCTTCCATGTCTTTCATGGAGAAAATTTTAGACAACCAAACATTGACTTTTTACAAAACAGGAATATCGTTTCCTATGATTAATATATCATCGACATACAATACTAGGAACACGACTGCACTCCCATTAACCTTCTTATACACATAGGGCTCCTTAAGATTTTGTGAGAAACCAAACTATTTGATTGCCTCATCAAAATGAATAGTCTAACTCCTGGATGGTTGCTTCAATCCATAAATGGATCGCTGAAGCTTGCATACTATGTTCTTGTCAATGGATGTGAAACCCTCAGGTTGTATCATATATACATCCTCAGACAGGTTTCCATTAAGGAAAGTTATTTTCACATCCATCTGCCATATCTCATATTCAAAATGAGCCGCTATGGCTAGAAGTATCCGAATGGACTTAAGCATAGCTACTAGTGAAAAGGTTTCGTCATAGTCAACACCTTGTTTTTGACAATAGCCTTTTTCCACTAATCCAACTTTATAGGTAATAACATTACCATCCATGTCAGTTTTCTTCTTGAAAACCCACTTGCACCCTATAGGTGTTATGCCTTCGGGTGGGTCTACCAAGTTCCAAACTTGGTTTTCATACATGGGATCCATTTCTAATTTCACGGCTATTAGCCACCTAGCCCTGTTTGAACTATTCAGTGCTTCTTCGTAACTAGTGGATTCCTCATCCTCTATGAACAACACATCATTAGATTCACTTATGAGAAATCCATATCTCTCAGGAATCCTACGTGTCTTACTAGATCTACAAGGAAGTGGTGCATCATCAGGTTTAGCTATTACCTCATCCGAATGAGTAATCAACTATGGTTCTTCACTAGGCACCTCTTCTATGTCTATTAGAGTCTCTTGAACTACACTTAGTTCAATCTCACTCCCACTGTTTTTCTGTAAGAGAAACTCCTTCTCTAGGAATATAGAATGCCTTGAAATAAATACCTTTTGTTCCAAGGGATGATAGAATTGGTAACCCCTCGTTTCCTTAGGGTAACCAATAAATAGACACTTATTAAACTTAGCCTCCAGCTTGTCTGATACTATCCTCTTCATATAAGCAGGATAATCTCATATCTTCAAATAAGATGAATGAGGTTTTCTACTATTCCACATCTCATATAGAGTAGTAGAGATTGCCTTAGTCGGGACTCTATTTAATAAGTAAACAGCAGTCTCGAGTGCGTAACTCCAAAAGGTTTTTGAAAGACTTGCATGCTGCATCATTGACCTAACCATGTCCAACAAAGTTCAGTTTCGCCTTTCAACCACACCATTATGTTGTAGCGTGTAAGGTGGAGTCCTTTGGGACAAGATGCCACGGTCCCTTAGATAATCTTGAAACTCTTGGCTTAAGTATTCACCACCTCGATCCAATCGAAGTACTTTAATACTTTTACCAAGTTGTTTCTCTACTTATTTTCTAAAATAGTTAAACCTTTCAAAGACTTAAAATTTGTATCTTAATAGATACAAATACCCATATCGTGAATAATCATCGATAAAGGTTGTTGGATTGAGAAGCGTCGCTAGAGGGGGGGGTGAATAGCGAGCGTAAAACTTTTCGTCGTTCGTTCGATAAGAGCAAGCACAGCGGAAAACTAAATAACCAAAAATAAATAGAAACTTTATTTTTATTTGGTTAATAACCCAGTGGTTGCTACTCCAAGGCCCCGTGATCCTTGACCGCGTATGAAGGGGGTAATCCACTATAAAGTATCCTCCTCGTTGGAGGTAGGAGACAACAATCACAAAAACGAAAGCACGAGGATGAGACAACAAGACTATCTCACCTCATTACGATTAAAACAATTAATATAGAAAATAAAAGTAATACTTGCTGCCAAAGAAGAAGTTCTGAACTTGGCGTTGCGTCAACATTACGACGTTTAGAGCTTTGACGTTGGGGGAGCACTTTTAGAGCAAGATTATTGATATTTGGGTTGGAGTTCTCCCCTCCTTTTATAGATTTTTACATTGGAATAAGTCCTGATAGAAATCCTCAACTTTTGGAATTGATCACGAGGTGGCTCCTTATCTTATCGTGAAGTGGCCGCATCAAACATTATCCATTTTGACCTAGCACAAAAGGCTGATTCATCGCCATTAGTCGACTGCCCAATGACCAGCAGTCAACTACTAGCCTGGCCACTTCCCTGTAGTTAGAAGTTAGCAAGACAAATGGTAAATATGATGGTTTCTTACCATCCGATCTCGACCTAGACCTTCCATTGGACGTCTTAGTCGGATCACCGCCTACGGTCATCCCCGTACAAAGGACACGACATTACCATCTCTCTTCACACTCGTGCTTACCTCTGGTCCTTTATGACTTGTCGCTTTGCTTTCAGTCTTCCACTTGGGTTCTTCGACTCCCACGAAGTTCCCCCGGTGTCGCCCGACCACTATGGTTTCCCGACTCGGGATTCTCCGGGTGTCGCTGACCTTCGGCTTAGCTTAACCATTTCCTACACACTTAATTCAGCTTATGAGATAATAATATGACCTTAACTTTGGATGTTTTCCATAATCAAAACCAAGGTTTGATTATCTAGTGCTCCTGCACCAACAATCTCCCCCTTTTGATCTATGACAAACCAAGACAAAGTTAAGGGAAAAATTAAATCATAGAACAAGAGTAAATGATAAACGTCCTTTCAAAAACTCCCCTTTAACCCTAGGTGAGTTTCCCTAGGTGAGTTTTGAAAGATATACTTTGAATTTTAATAAAAATTTTAATTTTTATTACTCCTCCTTAACTTTCGCTCTTCTCCTCCTTTTGTCATAAATCAAAAAAGGTGTCGGGGTTTTTATATAAAATAGGGGTTTAAAAACAACATGTTCCTAGAAAAGATAAATCAACTATGCGCCCAAGCATGTGTCTAGCAGTAGTTAGATAAATTAATTCGAGGTGTGTCCCTCTGCACCAATAATCTAAAGGTTTGTAATATAACTCTTAGGGTTAGTTTGCTCTCCCCCTTAGTCAAATATATGAAGTATAAGGGATGTAGGGGGCGCTAAACGTTGGCCTAGAGAATTGTAAATATTCGTTAAGTACCATAGTTGAGAAAATAGGTAGCATTTTGAAAAGGTTACGTTAAGTGTATTTCAATTATCCTTAACATCTCACCCATTCTATGTGTCTCAGAATGTATTCACCTTATATGTTTTGTGAGATGATTTAAACTTAATTAGAGATAGTCAACCTTGGGTTAGATTCGGATTTAACCTTTAGATCGTTAAGTAACTTTTCAAGAAACTGGCTTCTAGGTCGTGGCGAGGCACAGGGGCCTTCTTTGATCAGAACAATGACCTCTTCCTTAGACAAAGCCAAATTCAAGAAAATATCACTTAAGTCACTTAGAGTTACTTCCTGGTCTAACTAGTTTAGGATACGACGAGGTAGCTTCAGCTAGTTCCACTCAGCCAAGTGCACCAAGCTAGATACGCCTTATCTAGCTCGAATACACGAGACGTTGTTTCCCTAACGTACTATCATCTCGCCGCATCCTGATACTATGTTATCAAGGTTGCCTAACTATTTCCCTATCTAGTCGTTCTAAAGATTAAAATAAAATAACTAATCATACAATGGGTTTGCTAAGGAAGCTGGTATACTATTTTAGTGTTAGCTCCCCCTGGACCATTGAACTAATATGGTCTATCCATAAAGTGGACTTTATCTTGGGGAATCCAATACTTATTAGTCCTTATATGTGAGTTCAATAAAACCTTTGGGACCCATGCTTGGACTCTTTGATGACTATGATTTGTAGGGGATCGATCGATGTGTATTGGCCGGCTAGAGGGGGGTGAATAGCCCTCAATCGTTCGATGGTGGAATTCGTTCGTTCTCGTTGCATTGCTTTCCTACGATTATCGTTAGTGCAACATAAACAATAGAAAAAATAATAATACTAACAATAAATAAGCATACGCAAACACACACGATATACGTGGTTCGGAACCGAATGGTTCCTACTCCACGGGCGAGCTCTTCGAACTCTAGTTATGCACACGACACTAACTAAACTCCTTCTCGACTACACGTCGGAGGTGGAGAAACCTCGTACAAGCTATTACAATAGTAATACTACAAGAAATACAAAGACACAAGAAATACAAGTAAAGAATGCTTTACAACTCTTTGCTTTGAACCCTTTCTTGTTGCTTACTTTAGATGGCTCTTGAAGGACTGGAATGCAGCAGCAATTCCCCTCCAATAGCTCCCTTAAAGTCTTGGCGAAATCCTCCCACTTGAGCTCCTCAAGTTGTTTAGCGATCGCCAAAAGGCCCTGGGCCGACGCTCAGCATGCTTGTCTCACCACGGCTAGATCCACGTTGGATAAGTTCCAACGGATCACCTACCAGTCAACTGCCAGTCTATGGCAGTCGACTGGTGACCTAGCAGTCGACTACCCAGTCAACTACAGAGCATTCTGTGCTCACGACACTCCCATCATTCGACTGCCATCCCTCGGCAGTCGACTGCTGTCGACATCAGTCGACTGCCAAGCACAAAACCTGCAGTCTAACACCAGTCGAACCCTAATCGACTTGGACCAGTCGACTGACACCAATGCCAGTCGACTGTTGTCGGGCAAAACCTCAAACACCAAGTTGTTTGAGCATCCGACCGCCGGGTAAACCCTCAAACATCAAGTTTGAGCCTCCGACACTCAGTCTTAGCCACTTGGCCAAGTTCACCTTATCCCTCATGGAGTTCCCCACCGAAGCTCTCTTCCCTCGGCCTACGTCCGTCGGATGCGCCAAGCGCATGGCTTCACAACACCATCCTTTGCGTCTCATGCTCTCGAAGTATGCTTCCCTTGGGCCTCACTCGATTCGCTCCCCGTCCGGCGGTCCCTCGGATGCACCAAGCGCACGGCTTCGCAATGACATCCTTCACCGACTCAAGGACCCCGAGCCTAGTGAACTTACCAAGTCCTCAAGACTTCCCACATGCACCAAGCGCACGACTTCGCAATGCATTTCTCACCAAGCACCAAGCGCACGACTTCGCAATGCTTTGGACTTTTCCACACCAAGCTCCATGCTTGGATTTTCCATGCCAACCCCATGTTGGACTTTTCCATGATAATCCCATGTCACGAGTTTTTTCTATCATCAAAATACTATCAAGGTACTGCTCGAGTCAAACTCGAGTCAACCTGGGTTGATTGCACCAACAATCTCCCCCTTTTTGATGATTGACAAAACTACCATCTCAAGTCTACCAATTCTCCCATATTGGCAATTCTCACATCCCAAATGAGAATTCCAAACCTAATTGGTAACTTGGTAACTTCTCCCCCTTTTTGACATTACATCAAAAAGGTCCTCCCCAAGGGTATGAATGTCTCATATCCCAATGAGATCTTACAATCTCTCCATTGGAGGAACACATGCCTACAATCTTTCTAGTGATCCCATATCACTTAAGAGAGGCAACCCAATTTTCCTCCCATGAGGAAATACACATCCATCTTCCCATGATGGATACCTCCCCCTAGAGGCTTGCTCCCCCTTGACCATTGCACCAACAATGTCCTTGGAGAGTCCCTAAGACAATAGGAACATAAAACCATCAAAATTAAGGCAAAGTTCAACAATGAACTTCCATCCACCTTAAAATTGATACTCTCTCTAAACTCTTCTCCTAATCCATGTCCAATGGATTTTCACCCTTTCTAATGCTCTCCCAAGCATATCCTAGGGTTAGGAGTGGTTAGGGGACCTTAACCTAGCTGAACATGGACCTAACCAACATGATTTATCCGAAATTATCTTTGGCAGTTGACTGAATCCAGAAATCACGGTCAATTGCCACTATCGATCCGACCGCCACCATGATACGATCGATAATCAGATTTGTAGTCAATTCGAAATGACTTTCCGAAATTCATAAGTAAATATACATAAGTTTAAAAATCTTGAAATTTGGTATGTATATTACTTATCATAAACACTATGGGTAAAAAATATTTGAAAATTATTTTACCCACTAAATTAGGAGATTGATCAAAGTCCAAAAGTTAAGAAAAGCTTCAATAAAGAGCCCTCTTTGTATCATCCCATTCAATGGTGATAGCTACCAAAAGATATGATTCACCAAAGTTTTTCAAAATATTTTCAAAATGTTTTTGAAACCTTTAATTCATTTTTCCTAAACATCTCACTTGTATCTAGATTTGTAAAACACATACAAGTCAATTAATCTAGTGAGATGTGGGTTTTTGTTCTTTAATGGTCTCATGCATATTTCTAGGCAATATTCTTTGATTCCCATCAAATTATGCCATGGTCCTTAATTCCATTTTAATTATATGCATGATGATGAATATGGCATAGATATGATATAGATAAGAGCATATGCCAAAATCATGATGTCATGACATGTAAAAGAAATCTAAGCATACATGATATCTAAAAAATATTCTAAACATGATCATGACATTTTTATAGATAAAAATGAAAATGATATCATGATATGGCAAGGAAAATAAATCATGGAAAGAAAAATATACTAAGGTATAAAATACCTAAGTGTTAAATCCAAGTTGTCATTTCTAGGAATTAATTCCATTTTGCCTTAAAGCCATTTATCCCCCGAGTGTGCCATAAACCCAAAATGGCACACCAATACCTCTAAGACCTAGTTGTGCCAATTTAATCATGTTTAACTTCTCAAACATATTGGCACATCCTAATGTGTCAACTCTACTATGGTTAGGTTAACTACCCATCCACTTAGGGTTGACACACCCTAACCCATTTAGCGTGAATTGATCACGCTTCTAGGAACCCAATATCTATTGGAGTTCCTTGGGTTAACAAGGTATTCTCTAGGGATAAATTCCCTAGATACCTTCCTAATGACCCTTTTAGGCTTTAAAGCCAGAGTCTTTTAGGCCTTTCCTAGGTCAACTCTAGAGGTGACTCCTCCTTTGACCTTCTTAGTGGCCTTCTTGTTTTTTCTTAGGTCCTTGGCCACTAAACACATACCATGGCTAGACTTAGGGATAACTTCTCTATTAGCCTTGGTTTTCCTAGACCTAGAAATAGTTCCATAATCAAATGGAACATTATGATAAGTCTTCTTGGGCTTAGGTTTGTGACCCAAACCTTCCTTGCCCTTAGACCATTTTTGAACCTTAGGTCTTGACTTTTGGGCATTTGACCTTAGAATTGAATTTTCAATAATCCAAAGGGTTTTCTCCATTCTCTCAAGCCTTGACCTCAAGACTTGGTTTTCTAACTCCAATTTCCTCAATTTTGAATTTTCATTAGGTTTTTGGGAAATGTTCTTCCTCTTAGGCATGTGTCTACCCTTCTTAGGGTTAATGCCTAGATTTTATTCTATTCTCCATATGGACTCCTTTGGGAAAATATTTCTAGAATTATGAGTCCTAGGTTTGTCTTTAGTTACATGAATATGTTGGGATGTATACTGAAAAGTCTATCTTTTGTATGAACATCTTTATTTTTGAAATAAGAATCACATGATCATTGTTTGCATTTTTATGGTTATGCATATTGTCTAATACATTACATTGTAGATAACATGGTGTGCGTTGTCACACAGGAGATCATGTTATCGGCTCCTTGTAAAGTATAAGTAAAGGCTCACAACTGAGATGACTTTGGACAAACCATCGGAATGGTTGTAGTGTGATTTGGTATTGGTTTATCTTGACCATAGAATCACACTAGTGCACTTTGTGTGTATTGAGCAGGACCGACTTAGAGGTGATTCGATTTATTGCTGACTACATAATCGAATCGGACCCCATATATTATATTGTACATGCTCTAAATCCCGATATAATAATGGGCACATATACTTAGTAGTCATTTCTTTGATTTACCAATGGGCGAGATTTATAGATTAAATCGATAGGCTCGGTAAGTTGGGAAATGATATTATTTATATGGTGTGTCGTTGATTATAGGAGGAAACCGTGTCTTATATATTAGGATGATGATGTCCCCTTGAGGAGCTCATAAGGTTCATCATGTAAACCCTGCAGGTGGACTTGGTCCGGCATGATGAAAAGGTTGAGTGGTACTACTCATGGAGTTAGATGTTGATTAATTAATAGTCAGTAAATTAATTAATCGACGGACATTCGAGATCTTAAACACGGGGAGAAAATGTTCATATAATATATGGAGCCCATATTAACTTATGGGGGTTGGTGAGGTAGATCAATGATAATCCTTTAGTGGATTGGATTATCATTAATGGATCGTACTTTATGTGGGCTTGATCCATTGGGTGGCCAAGATCCAACTCCTCCTCATGGTCCCTATTGTAGCCTATTAAAACCTTATGAAGCTTAGATCCAATGGATGAAAACAAACCTCTAGATCCAAAGGTAGAGATTAAATCTCTAGATCCGACGGTTGAGATTAAATCTCTAGATCCGACGGTTGAGATTAAATACCTAGAACCAATGGTGGAGATTAAAAGGAGGCTTGAGCCCAACTCTATAAATATAGGGCTGTGGCTTTGGCGGCAACTTGATGGATGAGGATTAGGGTTTGCTTCCCTTGGGCGGCAAGTAATCCTAGTTTTGTTAGGATTAGGAGTGGGCGGCTAGGGTTAGGGTTTTGGGTGTTGGTTGTGGGCGGCAACATGAGGAGAAGGCCTTTTCTTCTTCTTCCAAGGTTTGGTCGGCTTCTATCCTTCTTCCCTCTACCTTGGCCGGAGCTCAACCTATTCTTCTTCCCTTCATCCTTGGCCAGAAATTTGGAGAGCTAGGTTTAGGGTTTGGGCGGCAACAAGGAGAAGGATTGCTTTCCTTTCTCTTTTCCAAGTGTTGGCCAGCGCCCATGCCCTCATTGATTCTCCTTTGGCCGACTCCCATACTCCATGTTCTCTTCCTTGGCCGGCGGCAACATCGAGTTTATTGACTTGGTGGCCGATTCTAGATAGGAAGAAGAGTTTGGTTTTATGATCTTCCTTTGTTCGATGTGAACAAGGAAAGGAATATTAGCGATCTAGGAGCTTCAACTTTTGGTAGATCGTCGCCCACACGACGTCCGAAAGGAGGAAGGTCATACAATAGAAGATCGAGAGGTATATCGATTCTCTAATTTTATTTGTTACATGTTTATATTTGTTTTTCAATTATGAGCATGATATATTCTGTTTATGGCTAAATAATACTTGGATCCCAAACATAAACACAAAAGCCGGCAATTCGTACATCGTCTATTCCGCGGCTACTCATAGAATAGAGGTTGGTCACTTGAACAACAAGTTTGTTCAAGTGACCACTCTAAATGAATAGCACGACAATGACAAGGTTGCTTGGGTGTTCCCTTTTATCTAGGATTAAAATTTTAATCTGGGGACATCGATGGGATCGCCATGAACAAGCGACCGAGTTGAAGTGGGAAGCGAAGTTTCCCCTCACGGACTCGAACACATAACCAACAATTGGTATCAGAGCCAAGGTTTCCGGTTTTGTGTGTTTAGGATTCGGTTACTCTTATGCATTTTTCATATATTATATGTGCCGGATAATAGTAGGATATGCGTAGGTTAACTCTTTGGGTGCAGGAATAAGATCCGACTATTATGGCCATATGTGTGTATATGATTGTATGTGTATATTTTGTTGAATCCTCAGGGTTGATGAGGCTAGTATTTAATTTTTTGTAAATTAGATACAACATTGTTTAGCCACTCTTTTTATTTTAGTTTACTTTCGATGTAGATTTCATGTACACTCCCTTATGGAGTATAGGATCGATGAATGTAAATTAAAATAGGTTTTAGTCTCGGCTCGGATCTCCAGATGACTCGTACATGGCGTAGGAGGAGCGAACGAGATGGCGATGCGACGGGAGACATATTGAAGACAAAAGCCATAATAGTTGGAAAATAATTTATTTTTCATATTTATTTCTTATTGTTTGATATGCATGTCGTAGGCTAGAAAATTCCTCAATTTCAAATTACTAAGTGGGAGAGGGATATTTTTATAAATTCCCATGGCCTCCATTATGATTTGACAAGTGATGCAAACAAACCTGCGTGTCGGCTCTGAGTGCCTTCCTCCCCATCGGATGAGTTTGTTTACAGATCACAAGATCAAATATGGTTATAGGAAATTATTTAGGAGCATGTGTACTTCCCCATTGGAAGGCACATAACCCGAGATAATTACCTTGGTACCGAGTAATGGTGAACACTTAGATACAAATATAAGTATCCTCTCCATCGGAGTCACTGCTTTTATTTGTAGGGCCAAAGAGGAACCAACTATTAATTTTACTTGTCAAAAAGTTAGGTTGACAAGATAGTAAAATTAATGGCTAAAACCTCCTCTTACAAATGTAGAATTCGTATACGTCCACACTATCGTGGCATACGATATTCTCGGTGTTTTGAGTTGTTGGTTGATTTTAAAATTTTATTGTTTGAGGAATCAATAATTTTTTGAAATCTAATGTTTTGATCTATGTGATTCTTAGGTTTTCTTTCAAAATGACTTTCAACCCGCTTGCTGTGATATTGAAAGAGAATAAACTTACTGGACCCAACTATGTTGATTGGAAGAGGCATCTAGACATTGTCTTGACTGCTGAGGAATACAAATATGTACTCCTCGAAGAGTGCCCTCCTAAGCCTGCAGATGAATCTGGGGAAAAGGAGAAAGAGAGTTATAAGAAGTGGATAAAGGCCGATGAGATGGTGCGGTGTTACATTTTGGCATCTATGTCAAATATACTGCAACATCAGCATCAAGCCATGCCCACAGCTTATGACATGATGCTCAATCTCAAAGATCTTTTCGGACACTAGAATCGAGCTGCGAGGCAAGAAGCCATGAGAAACTTGATGACGACCACCATGATCGAGGGAACACCCATAAGGGATCATGTTCTCAAGATGATGACTCATTTGAATGAGCTGGAGGTCCTTGTAGGGGATCGATACGCTGGCTAGAGGGGGGTGAATAGCCCTCTTCCGATGGATGTTGGAATTCTCTCGTTCGTTTGCTCGTCTACACAATCGTTAGCGCAAGAGGAAGCATAATCAATAAACACAAAGCAATAAATGAAAATACAAACGCTAACAAAGAAGATGTAACGTGGTTCACGGCTACGCCGCTAATCTATGATCCCGATTCGTCCGAGGTGAATCACTCCTCCAAAGCCAATCACTATTGGTCTCTCCTTTGCACCAAGCTAGGTGGAGGTAACCTTTACAATCAAGATCACTCTTCTTACAATAAGAATGGAGTAAAAACAAGTAAGAAGAGTTTAGAGCTTGTGGGGCACTAGGAAGATCACTTGGAGCATAAGCATTAGCCTCTCAAAGGCTCACACCCTCTCTTTTTATAGAGAGGGCTGATTTCTTCCCGTTGGCCGCCACGATCCGCCGCCCAGCGATTGGTCCACTACATAGCCTCCGAACACGCGTCGGATCCCGGCTTGTAGTCCAACGGAACTCTTGGCGATCGTGATGGACCTCACGATCGATCGCCTCACGTAAGTCGATTGCCCGATCGGCTACGAGCGGTTCTGCCGCGCGATATCCTCGCGATCGGCCCGCCATTCCATGGTAGTCGACTGCTGGGCATAAACCCATCGGTCGGATACCAGTCGAACTCACTCGACTCAGAGCAGTCGACTGCCATTACATGGTAGTCGACTGGTGCCGTGTGAAAACTCAAACTTAACATAAGTTTGAGCTTCCGGCGGTCGGGTAAACCTTAACCCTTGCGGTCAAGTCTCCGACACTCAGCCATTCGGCCAAGTTCACCTAATGAGCTACTTACATTTCACTCATTCTCTCATCTCACTCGAAGTCCCTCGCCGAAGCTCTCTTCGTTCATGGCCACGTCCCTCGGCAGCATCAAGCACACAGCTCTGTAATGCTCCTTCGTGTCTCTTGCCTTCGAAGTCTGCTTCCTTGGCTTCACTTCAAGTCATCTCGTCCGGCGGTCCCTCGGATGCTCCAAGCGCACGGCTTCCGCAAAGTCATCCTTCACCGACTCAAGGACCGAGGTCGTGAGGGTGAACCCGCCAAGGCTCCATGTGCGAATTACTAAGTCCTGCACGACTTCAATGCACATATCAAATCAACATAACACACTAACATAAACCCTTTTCCACACCATCAAAACCATATTACGGCAAGAGATTGCCCTAACAATTTCCCCCTTTTTGATGTGTTGCAATCCGTTTAAGTTAGGTAAAAACATTTGATATAAATTCTAAGGTAAGAAAGCTTGTAAAGATAAACATGATATAGCAACATGCAACTCCTCCTTAATCTATGAAACTCCCCATAAAAATGTTCTCCCCCTATCATAAGCATAATCATTTCTCTCCCTAAATATGTTCCCCTTTACTTAAACATACATTTCTCCCCCTTTGACACCATCAAAAAGATTAATCCTAATTTATAAACTCATGGCATCAAGTATAGTAGAAAGAGAAACCCAAAAACTTGATTAAAATCTGAAATCAAAAAATATTGGGCTGTTTTGAGTTATATTACTTATCAATATGGCGATCGATCGCACAATGAATTCAAATTGATTTTGGCGAATTTCAGAAATGCATTAAAAATTCCAGAAAATTTGAAAAATCATGAAATTTTGGGAACACATTTCTTTTAAGTATATCTATCGGTGAAAAATAGGTTTTCATGAAAAATTATTATATTTCCACGTATTTGCCAAAAATCCATAAGCTTTAAAAACTACTAGGTTTTTGATCATAAGAGTATCCATTTTAACACCTAGTCTTGCTTTGAATTGTTTCAAAACATGAATACATAGATTTTAGATTAAGAAATTGTTTTGAAAACATATGAAATATCCAACCATGATCTTTGGGCAATATGTCTATGAATTAAACATAAGCCTTCCACATGATTGGTCTATTATTGCTATGTTGATACTTTAAATGACCATCTAAATGCCATAGGCATTAGTGGACATTTGTATCTGTTGGTGCAGTAGGCACCTAAGTCGAACCTAAGTTTTGATTATAGCAAACGATACAAAGTTAAGGATATATTGTTATCTCATGAGTTGAATCAAGTGTGCAGAAAAGTCTCAATGCTGGAGCTGAAGGCTAGCGACACCCGGAGGAAGCCGCGGTGGTCGGGCGACACTCAAGAGACTTTGGAGGGAGCCGAAGGAATTGAGTGGATGGCCGGAAGCAAAAGCAACACGTAAGTACTGAGGTAAGCTCGTGTGTGCGAGCGTAAGTAAGGTCGTATCCTCTTTACGGGGATGATCTTAAGCGTAGATCCGACCAAAGACTTCTTATAGATGGTCTAGGTAGAGATCGGATGGTCGACGACCATCGAAATTATGTTTTTGTTGAGCTAACCTTGCCTTGCAGTTAGCATCACGATCGCTACTTGGAGGACTCGATCGCGTCAAACAATGATCGCCGAAGGTCGAATCGATCGATGCTGCCATCAGTCGATTGATGATGACCATCAGTCGACTGATGGTCAAAGGATCAGCCTCGAGTAGTCAAGAGTTATCACCATTTTTCAAGGGGTTTTGTGCCCATTTGTAATTGGCTAAAGACCCATTTGATGATGGGCTCAAAGGCTATAAAAGGAGGGCTAAACCTAGGGTTTTGAATCAATTCAAAAGCTTCCAAGTGCTTCCGATACGCTCCGACTCTCCGACATCCCTACGACGAAGCGCTGCCGAGACGATGACTAGAGCTTCAACCTCCAACCTTTAAAGTCGTCGGTAACGAAAGTTCTAAATTGTATTTCAGTTTATTCCTTTTAGTAAAGCTTTCATTATAACGAGGAGAGGGGGAGTGTCCTTCTACCTCGAGCTTTTTTTGTATCCGTCTAACTCCTACCTCCAACGAGGAGTTCTTTAGTAGTTTGCCCTCCGTACGTGGTCAAGGACCACTAGGGCCTTGGAGTAGTAGCCTTCGGTTACGAACCAAGTAAATCTCTTGTGTTTATTGTCTCCTTTACTTTTTGTTTTGTTTATCTTTCCGCTGCATATAAGTTTTTTTAAAAAACAAATTCGTACTCAAAAGTTTCTATCGCTATTCACCCCCCTCTAGCGATCCGATCGATCCAACAATTGGTATCAGAGCCGGGGGTTGCTAAGATTTGGTGAAACCACCAATCTAGACTTTTTACAGATTTATTTTTCTTTTAATTCTATTTTTTTATTTATTTCGCTTTGTTAAGTTTTTCTCCCGCACTACTAATCCAAGACGCAAGTCTTAGTACTTGTTTTCGTGTTTTTGTCGTTCTTAGTTTCTTCGTCTCCGTCTATTTGTGTCTTTTGTTCTAATGGCCCATCTCGAGGGTTTTAGCACCGTCCGACCTCCATTTTACAATGGAGATGACTTCCGTTATTGGAAGGGTCGGATGGAATGCTTTCTCAAAACCCAAATCGATATGTGGATCATAATCCAAACGGGTTTCACACTTCTGACTAATGAAGTGGGTGACTCCTTGGATTATGATCAATGGACCATTGCGACAAAACGACAAGTCGAAGCCGACGCCAAGGCAACACAAATCCTCCAATGCGGCCTATCCAAGGAAGAGCTAAATCGCGTCAGCTCCTTCATAAGCGCAAAAGATCTTTGGACGAAACTAGTGGAGCTACACGAAGGGACCGATGAAGCCAAGGTATGTAAGCGTGATCTTCTTTTTAATAAACTATATAACCTAAAAATGCAGGAACACGAGTCCGCGACCCAACTTCACGCCCGAGTCCAGGACATAGTCAACAACCTACATGCAATCGGGCAAAAGGTCAAAAACCGCGACCTTATAAGGTATGTTCTAAACTCGTTTCCGAGGACTACCTTGTGGGCATCCATGGTCGATGCCTACAAGATCTCCAAGGATCTTTCTAAAATTAGGTTAGATGAACTTTTTTCCGATTTCGAATTACATGAGCAGTCCAAGGCGGAACCCGAGAGGGGTATAGCCTTGTTTGCAGGATCAAAGAAGAAGAAAATCGCAAGCAAGCCACCACCAACCGAGGAAGAAGTGTCATCCGAAGAAGACGAAGACCACGTCTTCATGGCGAAATCAATTGAGTCAGACACGGAGACCGAACCTGAACTTGAGTTGGAACCTGAGGATGACTCGAACTACGAAGCTACCTTCAAGTCAAGCCACGGATACACATCCGGTTCAAAAGATACCCTTAAAGTAAGTCGAACTTTATTTAATATTTTACATAATACGGTTAGGTTTTTGTCTAGGAAGTTAGCTAAGTCTGAGTCCAAGGTCGAGACCCTTGTTGAGGAGGTTAAACTCCTCAAACACGAGGTCTCCCTAACCTCTTCGACTAGTCGAGTTCAAGAGAAGGACTCAACTTGAGTTGAAAAGCTCGAAGATGAGAACTATCTCTTGAAAAGTCAAGTCGAAGATCTTAGGAACACGTTGGAAAGGTTCACTTCGGGATCCAAAGGACTTGACCTCCTACTTGGATCTCAAAGGGCCGTGTACAATAAGGCTGGACTAGGGTTTAACTCAAACACGACTAATAGGTCGTATATGTCGATTGTAAGTCGACATAGGAAACATGTCCAAGCATGGGTCCCTAAGAACCTTTTGATTTCAACTCTAGGATCCAACCTTTACTTGATTCCCAAGGACCAAATCCACTATGTGGATAGACCGAACCGATTCAACGGTCTAGGGGGAGCCAGTACAAAACATGTTTGTGCTTTAACTTAGAAATTGCATGCTTTAACTTAGAAATTTTGTGCTTTAACTTAGAAATTGCATGTTTTAACTCAAAAAGTGTGTGATTTAACTTAGAAATTGCATGCTTTAACTTAGAAAATTTGTGCTTTAAAACTTGTGAACTCAACTAAAATTCTTCGAAAAGATTGAGCCTCGGGGAGCCTCTTTTCAAAAACATAACCATCTAAAATTCTTCGAAAAGATTGAGCCTCGGGGAGCCTCTTTTCAAAAATAACCAGTTAGACTAGGAGATAGTCTTAGGTGAGTCAAGTCATCATTTTCTTGAAAATGGCTTTGTCTAAGGAAGTGGTCGATGATCCGATAAAAGAAGGCCCCTGTGCCTCGCCACGACCTGGAAGCCATGATCTTGAAAAGGTAAACTTGACAAGCCTAGGTTTAAATCCAAATCTAACATAAAATTACTTGAACCTAAATGCACTTAATCAACTTAATTGGAAGTCATCTCACAAAAAACACATAAGTATAACATGATTGATCATATAGACACAGGTGAGATGACCTAGGTTTAACAACTTACAACCAATTTTTTTTTAAAAAAAAAAATCTAACATCCAATCCAACCACCTTGTGTGTAGGATCAATGGATGTTGGACAGCGGTTGCTCCCGACACATGACCGGGGATCAACTCAAATTCACAAAGCTTCGATTCAAACGACAAGGATCGGTAGCCTTTGGGAATAACGGCAAGTTCAAAATCATCGAATCAAGTGATATCGAGCTTAACTCGAATTTTGTTATTAAAAATGTATTACTTGTAGAGAATTTTGAATATAACCTGCTTAGCATAAGCCAATTATGTGACAATAACTATAAGGTCGTATTTTTAGAAATTGAATGTGTAATTAAAACAAATAAAACAGCTAAAACAATACTCAAAGGAACTAGGACAAATAACATTTATACAATTAACTTAATCAAATCCTTAGCCAAATGTCTTATGATACACGAAGAGGAATCATGGTTGTGGCACCGACGACTCGGTCACTCGCACCCAAGACTCGTCCACAAGATGAGTCAGAGTGGCTTAGTCAGAGGCTTACCCAACCTCAAAAACTTGGTTAATAAAATCTGTAATGCTTGTCAACAAGGAAAACAACCTAGGACACAACACAAGTTAACTAACCAAGAACGAACCTCAAATGTACTTGAGCTCCTGCATATGGATCTATTCGATTCACATGGAGCCAAGTCACTCAATACAAGTCAATATTGCTTAGTCATAATTGACGACTACTCCAGGTTTACCTGGGTTAGGTTCATCAAACATAACAATGATACCCTAGATCAATTAATCAATCTATTCAAATTAATCGAGAATCAAAAAGACCTTAAGGTTAAAAGACTTAGAAGCGATCATGGTGGTGAATTCGAAAATCAAAGGTTCACCGACTTCTGTAACCTAAACGGATACCACTATGAATTCTCTTGCCCGAGGACCCCTCAACAAAATGGCCTAGTGGAGTGGAAAAACCGAACTCTACAAGAAGCCGCTAGGACCATGTTGAACGAATACGACCTACCCGATAGGTTTTGGACAGAAGCCGTGAGTACAACATGCTATGTCCAAAATTGGATCCTTATGGTAAAAAGGCACCTTAAGACCTCATACGAGATTTATCACGATAAAGTACCCAATATCAAGTACTTTAGGGTATTTGGGTGTAAGGTACATATCCTAAACACTAAGGATTACCTAGGGAAATTTACATCCAAAATCACGACCGGAATCTTTCTAGGATACTCGACTACAAGTCGAGCTTATAGAGTATATAACCACGACACCCTTAGAGTCGAGGAGACTATCAATGTAGTATTTGATGAAGGACATGAACCTACAAAACCCCCAGCAACCCCAATTAGCGAGCCGATTCATACTAGACCTAACTCTGATCCGGAGATCAGGTCTAGTGTTAATCCTAACCTAAGTCAACCAAGTCACTCTATTGATCAAGTGATAGATGACTCCAACCAAACTAGTGTTCAACCAAGTCACCCCATTGATCAAGCATTAGGTGACACAAACCCAACCCAATCTAGGATTCAGACTAACCACCCTATCGATCAAGTGATAGGAGATCCTAATCTAGGAGTTTGAACTAGAGCATCCTATAGGAACCTTAGTCAAATTTCCTTAATTTCAAAGATAGGACCCAAATCAATTGATCAAGCTCTTCTTGATCCCGATTGGATTATTGCAATGCAAGAAGAGCTAGCTCAATTTACTAGGAATGAAGTGTGGGAATTAGTACCACCACCTAAAGACAAAACGATAATTGGAACAAGGTGGGTGTTTCGAAATAAGCTTGATGATAAAGGTGAAGTAGTTAGAAACAAGGCTAGGTTAGTCGCCAAAGGGTTTAGCCAAGTCGAAGGCTTAGATTACGACGAAACCTATGCCCCAGTAGCTAGACTCGAATCCATTCGAATGTTGCTAGCTTATGCCGCACATCGAGGATTTAAGCTGTTTCAAAAATGGATGTTAAGTCGGCATTCCTAAATGGATACATTAAAGAAAAAGTTTATGTCACCCAACCCCGGGTTGAAAATCTAGATAAACCCGACCATGTTCTAAAACTTAAGAAAACTCTATGGACTTAAACAAGCTCCTCGAGCTTGGTACGAGAGACTTTCAATCCATCTTAAGTCAAAAGGGTTTAACCAAGGCTTAGTTGACCCAACTCTCTTCGTAAAACCTTAGGTAAAGAAATATTCATAGCTCAAATTTACGTAGGCGATATATAATTTTTGGAACCTCTAACTCACTTACTAAACGAGTTCGCTTTCATGGAAAGTGAGTTCGAAATGAACTTGGTAGGCGAGTTAAGTTTCTTTTTAGGTCTACAAATTAAACAAACTAAGGATGGTATATACCTATATCAACAAAAATACACTAAGGAGTTAATTAAAAGATTTGGAATGCAAGACGCTAAGGTAATAAACACCCCAATGGCGATAAATGTTAACATAGGAGAAGACCTAGAAAGTAAATCCATTGACTTAAAATACTATAGGAGCGTAATAGGGAGTCTCCTATACTTAATCGCGAAGTCACGACATCCTATTCGCGAGTATGTGCACTGTTTTCAACCTGTGCTAAGGAGTCTCACCTAACCCTAGTTAAGCGTATCCTTAGATATCTTAAGGGTACACTTAACGTTGGTATTTGGTACCCTAGATCTACGGAGTTTGAACTAATCGGCTACTCCGATTCGGATTATGCCGGTAGTAAGCTTGATAGAAAAAGCACGAGTGGTTGTTGTCAACTTCTCGGCTCGAGTCTAGTGAGTTGGTGCAGTAGGAAACAACACTGTGTTGCTTTATCTACCACCGAAGCCGAATACATCGCAATGGGTGAGTGTGTCACGCAGCTTCTTTGGATGAAGCACACTCTCCGCGACTTTAAGTTAGACTTTACGAATACTAAACTTCACGTAGATAACATTAGTTCAATTAATCTTACAAAGAATCCGATATGTCACTCTAGGACCAAACATATAGAGGTCAAACACCATTTCATTCGAGAACATGTGGCCAACGGAGCCATACACCTCGAATACTTCGAATCAAAGTCTAACTTGGCAGATCTATTTACTAAACCCCTACCCGAAGCCGAATTTAGTCTATTAAGACGAAAATTGGGCATGTGCGTAATAGAATAGGTACATGCAAATTATATGTTCTTACTACTATTTCTTTAATTTCATTTTTATGGAACTAGCTTAGGACATACCTTAGATATCATGCACCTATAGATTTAAGGAGCCAATACATCTCACAACACATAGGACTAATGTGTTTGTGTACTTAGCCACGTAGATGGGCGTGAGATGTTAGGACCTTACCCTTGGTTCCAGATGTAGAGCTAGTGCATCACTATGAACCATGGAGTATAATCATACATACTAACCGACTCTGACCAGGACTGGTTGATCTTTCATATCAATCAAGCCAAATATGAGTCGAACATCTTATAGATGAACTTATTTTTAGTATATTATTTTCAAAATAATGTGGAACATGCTTGGACTTTAAATTTAATACATATTTTTATTTTCCACACACACACTCACTCTTTTCGATATATGGCAAAAGGGGGAGAAAAAGGCCAAAGTTAAGGGGTCAAATTTTTTTTTGATAACTTAACTCTTACTTTATATTTAAACCAAAAGTTAACTTTAAGTTTTGAAAACTTATTAAAGGCCAAGTTAAGAGAATTCTTAACTTAAACTTATTTGTGGCGTCAACATTTTACTTATTTTTTATTATGCCCTTAATGTTTTACTTAAGGGAGAGAAAGGGCCAAGTTAAGAAGAACTCTTAACTTAAACATTTTACTAAGGCCAACTTTAAGTAATGTTAATTACTTAAAGAAACCCTCAAAGGGGAGGATTAAGGTCTTTCTTCAAGACTCACCCTCGGTCAAGGGGGAGGTTTCCTCAAGGGGGAGTACTTGAAGAAAATCCTTACTACTCCAACTTAATCTTCTTTATTTCTTGTTTCTAATGCACATTATTCTTCATGCTTGCTATTTACTTAACTTTGTATGTGGGTTTGCCATAAATCAAAAAGGGGGAGATTGTTGGTGCAGTAGGCACCTAAGTCGAACCTAAGTTTTGATTATAGCAAACGATACAAAGTTAAGCATATATTGTTATCTCATGAGCTGAATCAAGTGTGCAGAAAAGTCTCAACGCTGGAGCTGAAGGCTAGCGACACCCGGAGGAAGCCGCAGTGGTCGAGCGACACTCAAGAGACTTCGGAGGGAGCCGAAGGAATTGAGTGGATGGCCGGAAGCAAAAGCAACACGTAAGTACTGAGGTAAGCTCGTGTGTGCGAGCGTAAGTAAGGTCGTATCCTCTTTACGGGGATGATCTTAAGCGTAGATCCGACCAAAGACTTCTTATAGATGGTCTAGGTCGAGATCGGATGGTCGACGACCATCGAAATTATGTTTTTGTTGAGCTTTGGAGGACTCGATCGCCACAAACACTAATCGCCGAAGGTCGCAATCGATCGATGCTTCCATCGATCGATGATGGCCATCAGTCGACTGATGGTCAAAGGATCAACCTCGAGTAGTCAAGAGTTATCACCATTTTTCAAGGGGTTTTGTGCCCATTTGTGATTGGCTAAAGACCCATTCGATGAGGGGCTCAAAGGCTATAAAAGGAGGGCCAAACCTAGGGTTTTGAATCAATTCAAAAGCTTCCAAGTGCTTCCGATACGCTCCGACTCTCCGACATCCCTACGACGAAGCGCTGCCGAGACGACGACTAGAGCTTCAACCTCCAACCTTTAAAGTCGTCGGTAACGAAAGTTCTAAATTGTATTTCAGTTTATTCCTTTTAGTAAAGCTTTCATTATAACGAGGAGAGGGGGAGTGTCCTTCTACCTCGAGCTTTTTTTGTATCCGTCTAACTCCTACCTCCAACGAGGAGGAGTTCTTTAGTAGTTTGCCCTCCGTACGTGGTCAAGGACCACTAGGGCCTTGGAGTAGTAGCCTTCGGCTACGAACCAAGTAAATCTCTTGTGTCTATTGTCTCCTTTACTTTTTGTTTTGTTTATCTTTCCGCTGCATATAAGTTTTTTTAAAAAACGAATTCGTACTCAAAAGTTTCTATCGCTATTCACCCCCCTCTAGCGATCCGATCGATCCAACAGTATCATCCTAACATCTCACCCATGCTAAGTTTGCAATCAAGTTAGCCTATAGTGAGTGTGAGATGCATCCTAGGGGGGTATTTGTATATACGTAACCCTTGTATTCATGCAATTCTATCATGGTTAAGTATCAACCTAACAATCATCATGATCATAAAGGCATATGTCAATTAATTTTACATTATGATCATGAAATACATGTATTCATTGAATAATAATCATGCATTAGGTAAGCAAAGTATCACCTAAAGCATGATTCACCCCTATTTCTCATGATTACGTGCCAAATATTAAAATCATAATTCATGATTTCAAACATACATAGCAATTACATTAATCATCATGATTTAAGCATTATTATCTATTTATGGGCACGTTATCATCACTCAACACTATTCTAAAAATGTTGTCCCGCCATCCTAAGTCAACCAAAATATGATATAGGTCAATTGCATATGGTTGACTACCCTAGGGGTTTTCTAACCCTTAAGGATGGATTTTGGAACCCAAAATAAGTTCTTGCCTATTGGGTTCACTAGATACTCCTTGGGGATCCATTTCCTAGCTATTACCTTCTTTTATCTTGTCCCCAATTAGGCATTTATAGGCCTTTTCATTTTTCTTTTCTTTATAACCTAGGCCCTTTTTGTTGAAACTAGCTCTTTGGCTCCCTAAGATCATGTTCAATGTGTTGGAGCCAATTGTGAATTTTTCTAGGGCTTTTGTTAAATAATCTACCTTTTCCCTTAATGCCCTATTTTCATTTATACATGCATCACTAACATCTAATGGCACATAAAGATCATGTGAGCATGCATCATTTAAGCTAGAAGAAATATTATCATTTAAGCATGCATTTTCTAGCTTATTTTCCAATGCCTTAATTTGATTAAGCATGCTTTTATTTTTCTTTTTCATTCCAAATAAGTCCTTAGTTAAACTAGAAATTATGGAAACTATTTTCTTAGGAGAGGCTTTCGTTACCATAGTTTTCATATCCTCTTCTTCTTCTTTGATGAGGAGGATGTAGAAGCTCCCCCTTCACTTGAGCTCTCTCCTCTTGAGCTTGATCCTTCATTTTCGGATGAAGAGCAATCCAAGTCATCAAAGGCCATCAAGGCCAAATTGGTGACAAAGGCATTCTCCTCATCCGATGATGATGAGGAGGATGAGGATGGGTCATCCCAAGTCCTTGCCTTTAGAGCTTTGGTCTTCCCCTTTTCTTTTGTCTTCTTCTCCTCTTCCTTCTTTTTCTTGCTCCCCTTTTTCTTCTTCTTTTCTTCTTTCTTTTTCCTCTCTTCCTTGCTCTTGTTTAGGAGAGGACAATTGTCCCCTATGTGCCCCTCTCCTTGGCAATTATAGCATATGACCTTCCCCCTTGGTCTTCTATTCCTATCATGAGATTTATCAAATCTAAAATTCTTAAATGCACGTCTTACCTTCCTTACCATATAGGCTTCTTCGGTGCTATCCATGGAGGAGGAGGAAGACGCTTCGTCATCGGAGGAGGAGGAGATCTCTATCTTCTTCTTTCCCTTATTTGCCAACAATGCTACTCCCCTTGAAGGTTGTATTTTTGGCTCTTCTTGTATTCCTTCAAGCCTAGATTCATGTAATTCCATAGTGGAGAAAAATTCATCTAGAGTACTTACCTCTAGATTCTTTGAAATGTAAAATGAGTCCACCATTGAACTCCACTTGGATGATCGGGGGAAAGCATCTATGGCCTTCATTATCATATCGCAATTGGAGAGCCTTTCTCCTACACTTGTTAGTCCATTTAAAATTTCTTTGAATCTAGAATGCAAAGAAGTTACCTTTTCTCCCTTTTCTAATTTAATGTTGGATAGTTGGGAGCGGAGGAGATCTCTCCTTGCTAGCTTTGCCTCGGATGTGCCTTCATGAAGCTCAATTAGCTTCTCCCACATTTCCTTGGCGCTTAGGCATTCTCCTATTCGGTTGATTTCTTGTTGGGGGAGCACATTGAAGAGATGATGCTTGGCTTTTGAATTTGCAAGGTGCTCTTCCCTTTGCCTTTTGGTCCACCTAGATTTTTCTATTGGCTTCCCCTCTTCATCCCTAGGCAAAACGAAACCGGATTCCATTGTAATCATAATATCAAAATCCATTTCGAAAAATACCTCCATTTGCTTCTTCCACCAAGAGAATTCTCCTTCAAACTTCGGAGGATGGATGTTGGAGCCGGCCATTTCAAAAGTTGCTTGTTGTGGCAGTTAGTCCTCGACAAGCTTTCCTTGGCTTTGATACCACTTGTAGGGGATCGATACGCCTGCTAGAGGGGATGAATAGCCCTCTTCCGATGGATGTTGGAATTCTCTCGTTCGTTTGCTCGTCTACACAATCGTTAGCACAAGCGGAAGCATAAACAATAAACACAAAGCAATAAATAAAAATACAAACGCTAACAAAGAAGATGTAACGTGGTTCACGGCTACGCCGCTAATCCACGATCCCGATTCGTCCGAGGTGAATCACTCCTCCAAAGCCAATCACTATTGGTCTCTCCTTTGCACCAAGCTAGGTGGAGGTAACCTTTACAATCAAGATCACTCTTCTTACAATAAGAATGGAGTAAAAACAAGTAAGAAGAGTTTAGAGCTTGTGGGGCACTAGGAAGATCACTTGGAGCATAAGCATTAGCCTCTCAAAGGCTCACACCCTCTCTTTTTATAGAGAGGGCTGATTTCTTCCCGTTGGCCGCCACCAGTCGACTGCCGTCACTACAACGACCTCCGAACACGTCGGATCCCGACCGTTGTAGTCCAACGGAACTCTTGGCAGTCGACTGATGGACCTCACCAGTCGACTGCTGCCTCCGTAGTCGACTGCCCAGTCGGCTACGAGCGGTTCTGTGCCCGTGATATCCTCTGGCAGTCGACTGCCATTCCATGACAGTCGACTGCTGGGCATAAACCCATCAGTCAGATACCAGTCGAACTCACTCGACTCAGAGCAGTCGACTGCCATTACATGGCAGTTGACTGGTGCCATGTGAAAACTCAAATTTAACATAAGTTTGAGCTTCCGGCAATCGGGTAAACCTTAACCCTTGCGGTCAAGTCTCTGACACTCAGCCATTCGGCCAAGTTCACCTAATGAGCTACTTACATTTCACTCATTCTCTCATCTCACTCGAAGTCCCTCGCCGAAGCTCTCTTCGTTCGCGGCCACGTCCCTCGGCAGCATCAGGCGCACGGCTCTGCAATGCTCCTTCGCGTCTCTTGCCTTCGAAGTCTACTTCCTTGGCTTCACTTCAAGTCATCTCGTCCGGCGGTCCCTCGGATGCTCCAAGCGCACGACTTCCGCAAAGTCATCCTTCACCGACTCAAGGACCGAGGTTGTGAGGGTGAACCCGCCAACGCTCCATGTGCGAATTACTAAGTCCTGCACGACTTCAACGCACATATCAAATCAACATAACACACTAACTTAAACCCTTTGCCACACCATCAAAACCATATTACGACAAGAGATTGCCCTAACAGTCCTTGGAGCTCTGATACCACTTGTTAGGGATCGTTTGGAAGCTAGAGGGGGGGGGATGAATAGCGTCAAAGGAATTCTTTCGCGTTTGTTTCTACAATTTCGTTAGCGCAGCGGAAATAGAAAAGTAATAACGATAACGAAATGTACAACACGCTAACACAACGATATAACGTGGTTCGGAACCGCATGGTTCCTACTCCACGGATCGGGTTCGTACGAACCCTAGCGATGACAATCACACACCACTATAATAATAACTCCTTCTCGGAGCAATCCGGAGGCGGAGAAACCTCGTACAATATGATTAAAACAATAATCAAGAAGATACAAGCAAAAACAATATAAAATACAAATGCAAGTAAAGGAAAAACACTTTACAAGAGCTTTGGATTGCTTGATCTTTGATTGCCTTGAACTAGCTTTGAATGACTGGAAAGCACCAACTTCCCCCTTCAATTTCGCTCAAGAAAATCGCTATCTTTTCCTCCATCACGAGCTCCTTATATAGCTTGGAAAAAGGTTGATCGATCATTGCTCGGGACCATCACGATCGATCACACCGCTGTTGTGAGACAACGATTTAATCCACGTTGGAAAAATCCAGCGGCTAGGACATCGATCGATGACCATCATGACCATGAGCCACGATCGATGAGCCATCAGCTCTCGAGTCGAGTGAGACTCCATTCTGCTGGGCCGAAAATCCGAGCATCGATCCGATCGATAACATAATCGGTTATTTGCTCATCATCGATCGGCTAACAGCTGGCGATCGCTAGGCCACTTTCGCTCAAACCCCCTAGTTGACCCGATCCGATCCGCCACATGGCACCGGGGCCGATTGGCACACCTCAAACATGAGGTTTTAACCCAAGTATGGTTCCCCCATACTTGCTAGACCACCCTTAGCCTAGACCTAAGCCTTCTAGCCACCTCCATCAGCCTCACGCCTCTCAGATCCCTCCAAGTCATCCATGACTTGTTCATCCATCGCGCTAGCCTTCAGGTGCTTCCATCGGCTATGTCATGCTAACGGTGTCTACACCGCCAAGGCACTTTGGACTTACGCCGCCAAGACTCCGCTTGGACTTTACGCCACCAACCATTGGACTTATGCTGCCAAGACTCCCGCTTGGACTTTACGCCGCCAATATCAAACCCTTGGACTTCTCAAATGCCAAGACTCAAGCTTGGACTTTCCCTTGCCAACCCATGTTGGACTTTTCGTGCCAAGACCCATGCTTCGACTTTTCATGTGCCAAGTGTCCCACTTGGACTTTCCATGCCAAGTACCCAAGACTTGGACTTTACCTAATGACAATTACATTGTCATATGTTTTTGTCGAAACATCAAAACATCACTCGAGTCAAACTCGAGTCCTGGTCAATCGTGACCTGGGCCGATTGCACCAACAATCTCCCCCTTTTTGATGTTTGACAAAAACCAAACAAATGATTGAGTTAGAACACTAACTCAAATCCTTTACCAATTATCCCAAATTGGTAAATACTCTCCAAATGTTCTCCCCCAAACATTCTCCCCCTTTTTGACTAACATTAAAAAGGTTTTCTCCCCAAGAGGGTCAATGTATCATGTCCCAATGAGATCTTACAATCTCCCCCTTGGTCCAAAAATACTTAGGATGTGTACCATCTTCCTAGTGATAAGTCCAATATCACTCAAGAGAGATAATCCCATTTACTCTCCCAATATCCAAATTGGGTCTCTCAAAAGTCCCATCAATTTCCCAATTGATGTCATATTCTCCCAATAACTTCTCCTCTTCAAGGAGAAAAATACATCCATCATCTCAAGATGGATACCTCCCCCTAAAGGCTTGCTCCCCCTTGACCATTGCACCAACAATGTCCTTGGGCAGTCCCTAAGCCAATAGGAACTCTAAACCATCAAAATTAAGGTTAGAAATTCAATATAGAACTTTCCAACACCTTAAAATTGATACAAACCCTAAATACTTCTCCTAATCCATATCCAATGGATTTTCACCCTTTATAATGCTACCCAAAGCATATCCTAGGGTTAAGAGTGATTAGGGGCCATAACCGTAGCTGAAATCGGGTTAAACAATCTTGTTTTCCCTGAAATCAGGCTACCAAATGAGTGATTCGAAATCGATCGATCGGCACCTCCATCACCGATCGCCATCAATATCGATCGATAATCAAATTTCGAATGTCAGTTATCAGAGTTGAATTTCAGAAAATCATAACTAATTATACGTATATCAAAAAATCATGAAATTTGGTACGTATAATACTTATAACACATACAATCAGTGAAAAATTTTGGAAAAATATTTTTACCATCGAAATAGGAGATTGATACAAAATCCAAAAGTGATTAAAAACTTTAAAGTTTAAGCTCACTTTGTATCAATCTTATCAATGGTGATTGCTATCAAAATGATTTTAAAATGTTTTTGAAATCCTATTTTGAACCATAATTTATTGGCTTAATAACATAGCTTGTATATTAGCTTTCCATATGATTCTTGGTGATAATTAGAATAAGTTTGAGTTCATCTAGATGCACTACCCATGCACCTTGAACCTAACTTATTATCCTAGCATCTCACATGTATCTAGGATGTATAAATATACATACATGTCAATGTGATGTGAGATGTGGGTTTGGATTCACTTTATCTAGGGTTTCATGCATTTCCTAGGCAACCCTACTTGATTCCCTTATAAATGGGACTTCAAGTCATGCCATAGTCCTTAAATCAATTTCAACCAATTGCCTTAAATGCATGAATGATTATGTCATTAGAAATGATATAAATAAGCATATGCTCATAATCATGATGTCATGGCATAAGATGAAATTTAAGAACACATGACATCTAAAATAACTCTAAACAATGACATGACATGGTATATGATAGGATGCGATTTCATGTCATGATATATCAACTTTCATAAGCAATACAATTATACAAATACTCATCCAGACACACAAGATTTTCAGAAACAAAAATTTCATTTAACTTAAAAATTTAGTCTTTTACATTCAAAATGGAGATTGGCTATGCTCAATCTCACTACAAAAACTGACAACCACAGAAAATCTAATATCCTCAATATCTAATCGTTTGCAGGAGGTGGCGGTGGAGGAGGCTGCTGACTCAGGGTCCAGGCCCACATCATCTCTAACATATCGAGCTGACACTGCTCGATGCGGCTCTGGGACTCCTCCATCCGATCCAGACGTGCGCCGAAGGATGCCTGGCCTGCCAATAACTCTGATAGCCTAGCGTCAACCGACTGCTGATAGTCCTGAAATCTGGACTCCAGCCGGCCACGACGATCATCTGATGGACCCGCCGCTGATGCATCTGCCGGCATCTGATCGTCCTCATCAGCGGCGTCTACATCCTCGTAGTCCTCTGCTGTATCTCTGGGTACTGGAGGAGGCTCTCTGCGTGCCCTGGGTGGTGGTCGTGGCGCCAACTCCATCTGTCCAGCCCCCATCCGTAGCTTTGCTAACGAGAAGTTACGAACTGATATACAGTCATACACCTCCGATAGTGCTCTCAGAGAACCCCTGTGGATGTTAACCCCTACGGACTCTAGCCATGCTGTGATGATATGACCATATGGCATATGCACTTTCCCTTGGACAGGGGAAGTGAAATGCACAATGCAATGAAACATGTTTAGTGCAAAGTTAATGTCTAACCTATGTCGCATGGCGTATAGAAGAAATAGATGGGGAGGCCGAATCTTGGCCAGACCCCGAGTGACGATAGTAAGAAAACACCCAACAATGACCTTGTAAAGGACATTGTCAGGTGCAGATAACTCAGTGATAGGGAATAAGTTTTGGGCCGGTGGACGAGGATAACCAAAGATATGCTCATGCATGGACTCCATAGAGATATGGTCAAAGGGCTCAAGTAAAGGAAAATCCATGGTAGGGAAAAAGATAAAGGTGTCATCTGAGGGCCTACACTCGAGAAACTCCTGCAGTATCGCAGGAGTGAACTCTAACTCGCGTTTTGCAATGCGAGTAGTGTAGGTAGGACCGTCATCCACCTTTTTTAGGTTTTGATAAAATTCCTTAAGAAGGTCATCATTAATTGGATGCGTGCATAAGACGACTTTCATGAGATTGTAGTATGCAATTAATTCTATGGCATCACTCAATGGCGTGTTGAAAAGTCCCTTATCGATGTACCTAACCAACATAGGTCGGTACATCGAGATTCACCTCGTGGATCATTCCTACGGGCTCTCCTATTATGAATGCAATGTAATGATATGACATGCAAGGACATAATACATGATTAGATAAAAACTAAATTATAATGGAAAGGAAAATTAGGGCTTGGGTAAAAAGATTGTTACTTAGGCGCCATTTGGAGGTGTGGCCGGAGGAAAAACTCGATATGTTAATGGGGTCGGGAAAATTCACGAGACGCAGGAACACTAATCAGAACAAGGAACCAACCCTAGAATGAGTGAAATGAGGCTTGAAATAAGTGAACTAAGGTAAAATAGGGCTCATCTAACAAACCTAATACCTTGGGCTAGGCCACGGAAGGATCGGAGAACAAGAATGGCGATCGGAGAAGGGACTGATCGCGGTTTATTATCGGGTTTACCGAGCCGATACGATCGCCTCCGCTCTAAGAATCGATCGAACCTTCGTGACGTGATGCTAAAGAGCATCAATGACCGATGTTGCTCATCACCGATCGATGTGCGCATCACTCGATCGATCATGTCGAGCACTCGATCACGATGGCCTACCTGATAAGACATACCGATCGATGTATCCCATCAATCGACTGATGTTCAAGCAGTCGAGTCATGAAGCTAAGACTCGATCGATGGCCGATCGTGATCGCTGCTAAGATGTTATCGATCGATAATCAGATTACGATCGATATCGATTTCGATTCAAATTCAAAAATCTCGATTTCTTCATCTAATTAATCCATTTTATCATGTTTATTCTTATATATCGAATATACTGATGTTACACTTACATTCATGTATTCGTTAATGTATTTTAATGTTTTATTTTATTTTTGCAAACATTAACATTCAATGATTTCCAAATCCTAACATCTCACCCTTTCTAAGTGTTGAAATACACAATCAAGGTAAAAGACTTGTTTTGTGAGATGCAATCCATCCTAAACATTCCTTCCATGCAAACATATGGTAAAACATATGAAGCATGGTGAGTACAATACATCAAGTTGTGTGACACTTGAGTATCACTCTTGATGTTACTTTTACATGAACTTTTAAAGTGTGCCAACAATCAAAGTTACACACTATGATCTCTAAATCTAGATTGTGCCAATTTTGATAATTTTATCAAACTTCTCAATTAGTATTGGCACATCCTAAACCCACCTAGCGTGAATCAATCATGCTCTTAGGAACCCAAAACCGATTTGAGCTCCTAGGGTTAATTAGGTATTCCTTAGGGATAACCTCCCTAGATACCTTCCTAATGACCTTCCTAGGCTTATTAGACTTGGTCATTTTGGTCTTGCCTAGGTTGACTCTAGGGGTAACTCCCCTTGCAACCTTCTTAGTGGCCACCCTAGGTTTCTTAGAAACCTTGGCCACTAGGCACAACCCTTGGTCAACTCTAGAGATGACTTCCCTATTGACCTTGGTCTTCCTAGACTTAGTTAGTGTTCCATAGTCAAATGGAACACTATGATAAGTCACCATGGACTTAGGTTTGTGACCCAAACCATTCTTGCCCTTGGTTGACTTTTGACTCTTAGGTCCTAGATGTTGACTTTGACTTCTTGACCTAGGAGTTTGACCATTAGACCCTTTAAATTGATTTTGCATAGTGTTGAGGATCTTCTCAAGTTTTTCAAGCCTTGACCTCAAGACTTGGTTTTCTAATTCCAATTGCCCAATTTTAGAATTTTGATTTAAAACATGGGCATTTGACTTTCTTGGCATATGCCTAGTTCATTTTGGATTAAAACCTAGATGTTCATGTATTTTCTTAATAGATTCCCTAGGTATGGTTTTTCTAGGGACATTAGTCCCAAATTTCTCCTTATTACTAAAATGGACACTTTTAGCTCCTAAGCAAAAACATTTATTCCTATTAGCATGCTTTTCATAAATTGCAGGAGAATTTAAATTCCTAGCATGCTTTTTAACATTTAAATTCGAAGATGCACTACTAAAATGTACCTTAGGGTTAGCCTTAGCTCCCCCTACTTGTGATGCTTCTTCTTGGGTCTTTTTCCTCCCCCTAGAGCATTGACTTCTATAATGCCCCTTTTGATGGAACTTGAAGCATATAATATGCTCCTTGCTCTTTTGACTTAGGGAACCAGCATCCTTTGACTTTTGTTGACTTTCGGGCACCGAAGAGGCTTTGCTAACCTTCTTTGGACATTTGCTCTTGTAATGCCCATACTCCCTACACTCAAAGCACATTATATGATTTTTATTTGAAAATAAAGTGTTTGAGTTACCTAGGGTGTTGGTAGGTGCCGGAGTTGAATTTTGAGCTTCCTCATCTTGATCGGATGTTGAAGGCTCTTCTTGAGGTTGCTCCGGTGTAGAGGATGGTCTCTCCTCCTCAATCCTAGAAGTAGATGCTTCTTCCACCTCTTCTACTTCTTCTTTCTCCGATTCGGAAGTTGACTCCATCTCAACTTCCGATTCCTCACTTTCACTTGAGAATGAACTCTCCTCATGGAGTCTTGCCAATTTTCTCCATAACTCCTTGGCATACATGTAATCCCCTAGCTTGCACAAAACATCATTAGGGATTAAATCTTCCAAAAGTTTCGTTACCTTAGCTTCGGTCTTGAGCTTTTGGCGTTGCTCTTGGGTCCACTTTTTCAATTTTAGGATATTCCCCTTCTTATCCCTAGGGGGTTCAAGGCCTTCAATGAGGATGAACCAATCCTCTATGTTCATCATCAAGAATGTTTCCATTCTTGCTCTCCACGCCGGAAAATCTTCTGGATCATATGGAGGTGGAGTATTGATATCCCATCCAAGCTTGTCTTGGAATTCCATCTTCACCCTCTAGCCTTTTATTTTAGCTCCGGGCGGTTAGTCCGTAGAAGAGCCCCGAGCTCTGATACCACTTGTTAGGGATCGTTTGGAAGCTTGACGGGGGGGGTGAATAGCGTCAATGGAATTCTTTCGCGTTTGTTTCTACAATTTCGTTAGCGTAGCGGAAATAGAAAAGTAATAATGATAACGAAATGCACAACACGCTAACACAACGATATAACGTGGTTCGGAACCGCACGGTTCCTACTCCACGGATCGGGTTCGTACGAACCCTAGCGATGCCAATCACACACCACTATAATAATAACTCCTTCTCGGAGCAATCCGGAGGCGGAGAAACCTCGTACAATATGATTACAATAATAATCAAGTAGATACAAGCAAAAACAATATGAAATACAAATGCAAGTAAAGGAAAAACACTTTACAAGAGCTTTGGATTGCTTGATCTTTGATTGCCTTGAACTAGCTTTGAAGGACTGGAAAGCACCAACTTCCCCCTTCAATTTCGCTCAAGAAAATCACTATCTTTTCCTCCATCACGAGCTCCTTATAGGAAAAGGTTGATCAATCATTGCGGGACCATCGATCGTGATCACTATTGCTTTGAGACATTGGTGTAATCCACGCTGGAAAAATACAACGGCTAGGACATCAGTTGACTAATCATGACCATCGTTGGATCGATGAGCCATCACTGATCGCTCGTCTCAAAGAATGAAGTGAGACTCCATTCTGGCGAAAATCCGAGCATCGTCGATCGATAACATAATCGCCGATCGCTGTCATCCATCGATTGATGCGCTTGATGGCGATCCAAACCACTTTCACGATCAAACCCTAGTTGACTCAGTCCAGTCGATTGCCACATGGCACCAGTCGACTAGCACACCTCAAACATGAGGTTTTAATCCAAGTATGGTTCCCCCATACTTGCTAGACCACCCTTAGCCTAGACCTAAGCCTTCTAGCCACCTCCATCAGCCTCACGCCTCTCGGATCTCTCCAAGTCATCCATGACTTGTTCATCCATCGCGCTAGCTTTCAGGTGCTTCCATCGGCTATGTCATGCTGACGGTGTCTACACCGCCAAGGCACTTTGGACTTACGCCGCCAAGACTCCGCTTGGACTTTACGCTGCCAACCATTGAACTTATGCTGCCAAGACTCCCGCTTGGACTTTACGCCGCCAATATCAAACCCTTGGACTTCTCAAATGCCAAGACTCAAGCTTGGACTTTCTCTTGCCAACCCATGTTGGACTTTTCATGCCAAGACTCATGCTTGGACTTTTCATGTGCCAAGTGTCCCACTTGGACTTTCCATGCCAAGTACTCAAGACTTGGACTTTACCAAATTACAATTACATTGTCATATGTTTTTGTCGAAACATCAAAACATCACTCGAGTCAAACTCGAGTCCTGGTCAATCGTGACCTGGGCCGATTGCACCAACACTAAGCCTGCAGATGAATCTAGGGAAAAGGAGAAAGAGAGTTATAAGAAGTGGATAAAAGCCGATGAGATGGCGCGGTGTTACATTTTGGCATCTATGTCAAATATACTGCAACATCAGCATCAAGCCATGCCCACAGCTTATGACATGATGCTCAATCTCAAAGAGCTTTTCGGACACTAGAATTGTGCTACGAGGCAAGAAGCCATGAGAAACTTGATGACGACCACCATGATCGAGGGAACACCCATAAGGGATCATGTTCTCAAGATGATGGCTCATTTGAATGAGCTGGAGGTCCTTGGAGCTGAGATCGATGGGGAAACCCAGGTCGATATCATACTCCAGTCTCTACCTAGGAGTTTTGAGCAGTTTCGCCTGAACTACAACATGAACAAGAGGCTATATTCATTGGCGGAGCTTCTCACAGAACTCCAGGCGACAGAGGGGCTATTTCGTCAGAGTGCTCAAGCACATGCCATGGTGACCCAAATGGTTTCTACTTCTAAGACGAAAGGCAAGAAGAAGAAACAAACTGGGGAAAAGGCGGTGGGAGGTACTCAGGGAGGAGTGAAGAAGCCGAAAGGCAAGTGCTTCACTTGTAAGCAGACTGGACGCTGGAAGAAGGACTGCCCCAACTGTAAGCAGAACAAAGGTATATCTTTTGGTCTAGTCGTTGAAACATGTTTAGCGGTGTTATCTACCGGCACCTGGTGTGTAGATACGGGAGCCACTGATCATGTCTGCAATACTTTGCAGGGGTTCCAGGAAACCAGACGACTGGCTAAGGGGGAGATTACCGTGTACTTGGGCGATGCCACGAAGGTGGCGGCTGTTGCAGTGGGAGATGTTCATTTATCATTTGAGAAAAATAAACTTTTGGTTCTTAAGAATTGCATTTATGTACCTTTATTTAGAAAGAATTTAATTTCGGTTTCTAAATTATTTATGGATGGATATTCTATTTATTTTAATGATAGAGTTGTTATAAAAAGGAATAGGGACATTATCTGTTCAGGTGCATTGATAGGAAATCTATACACACTTGAACCAAAACCTCCCATGATGCAAATTGAAGTTAATAACTCATCTTCTAATTCCAATAAGAGAAAAGAACCTTCGAAGATGAACCAAACATATCTTTGGCATCTTAGGCTTGGTCATATTAATCTAAGCAGAATTCAAAGGTTGATAGCTGATGGACCTCTAGGTTCATTAGTGGTGGAGGATTTCCCAACATGTGAATCATGCTTGGAGGGTAAAATGACCAAGAGGCCTTTTAAGGCCAAGGGGTATAGAGCCAAAGATGTGTTAGAATTGGTTCATTCTGATTTGTGTGGTCCTATGTCTATCCATGCTAGAGGTGGTTTTGAGTATTTCGTCTCTTTTATAGATGATTACTCAAGATATGGATACATTTACCTGATGCGCCGCAAGTCTGAATGCTTTGACAAGTTCAAAGAATTCAAGGCTGATGTGGAGAAATGTCAAGGTAAAAGTATCAAGACACTATGATCTGATCGTGGTGGAGAGTACCTCTTAGGAGAGTTTAGGAATTACTTATTAGAGGCTGGGATTCAATTCCAATTGTCTGCACCTATCACACCCTAGCAGAATGGTGTAGCAGAGCGAAGGAATATAACTCTTATGGAGATGGTTAGATCGATGATGAGTTATTCTGAGTTGCCAGATTCATTCTGGGGATATGCTCTAGATACGGCGGTGTACATCCTGGACTTGGTTCCATCTAAATCAGTGCCTTCTACTCCCACAGAATTGTGGACTTGGCGAAAGCTCAGTCTAAGACATATTCGGATTTGGGGGAGTCCAGCACATGTGATAAAGCAGATGCTGGTAAGTTGGAGCCTCATACAGAAGTACGCATGTTCGTTGGCTATCCTAGAGGAACGAAGGGTGGTTTGTTTTATAGTCCTAGAGATCAGAGGGTGATCGTTAGCACGAATGCCAGATTTCTAGAGAAAGAACCACAAGCCCATGAGTAAAATTGTTCTGGAGGAATTGAAAGGGGAAGTCACTTCTTCAGTACCACCGGTACAAGAGGATATACCACAAGTCACTGCACCGCGTGTCACAAAGGATACACAGGTGATACCTCGTCGTAGTGGGAGGGTTGTGAGACAGCCTGATAGATTCATATTCTTGGGAGAATCTTCTAATTTGGTCCCTGGCAAACATGAACCTGATCCCTGGACATATGACGAGGCAATCCAATATATAGATGCAGCATCTTGGCAAAGTGCAATGAATACTGAGATTGAATCTATGGATTCAAATCAAGTCTGGGAGCTAGTGGAACCACCCGATGGTGTAAAAAACATTGGATGCAAGTGGATCTATAAAAGAAAGAGAGGAATAGATGGGTGTAGGGGATCGATCGGCAGGCTAGAGGGGGGAGAATAGCCCTCAATCGTTTGGTGGTGGATTTTGCTCGTCTACAAAGAGATTAGCACAAGCAGAAAAACAAAACAAGACAAGAAAAATAGAAATAAGAATACAAACAATGCTAACACTGAAATATAAAGTGGTTCACGGCTACGCTGCTAATCTATGGTCCCCGATTCATCCTCGGTGAATCACTCTGCAACCAAATCACTATCGGTCTCTCCTTTGCACTAAGCTAGGTGGCGGTAACCCTTACAACTCAAGAACACTCCTTTTACAATAGATGTGAAAGAAAACTAAGAGAAGGAGTTTGAATCTTGTGGAGCACTTGGATGATCACTTAGAGCATAAGCATTAGGCATCCACAAGCCCACACCCTCTCTTTTTATAGAGAGGGCTGATTTCTTCCCGTTGGCCACCACCAGTCGAGTGTCGCCCTTGGCAGTCGACTGCTGCTACTTCAACAGCCTCCAAACACGTCGGATCCTGACCGTTGTAGTCTAACGGATCGCTTGCGATCGGTGATGGATCCATCGATCATTGCTACCTCGAGTTATCGCGATCGGCTACGGCGGTTATGTGCCCACAACATCCTCGGAAGTCGATTGCCGTCCCATGGCGATCATTGCGGGCATAAACCCTTCGCCAGATACCGGTCGAACCGAGTGTTCGATTAGGAAGCGATCCGCCATTTCATGGCAGTCGACTGGTGCCGTGTGAAACTCAAACTTAACATTCGTTTAAGCTTCCAACGGTCGGGTAAACCTCAACCCTTGCGATCGATCCTCCGACACTCAGCCATTCGGCCAAGTCCACCTAATGATCTACTTACAATTCACTCATTCTGTCATCTCACTCGAAGTCCCTCGCCGAAGCTCTCTTCGTTCGCGGCCACGTCCCTCGGCAGCATCAGGTGCATAACTCTGCAATGCTCCTTCGTGTCTCTTGCCTCCGAAGTTTGCTTCCTTGGCTTCGCTTCAAGTCGTCTCGTCCGGCGGTCCCTTGGCAGCATCAAGCGCACAACTCTGCAATGCTCCTTCTTCGACTCAAGCACGAGGTTATGAGTGGTGAACCTGCCAAGGCTCCATGTGCGTATTACTAAGTCCTACAAGACTCCAACGCACATATCAAATCACAATAACAACCTAACTTAAACCCTTTGCCACACACATCAAAACCTTATCATGGCAAGAGATTGCCCTAACAATCTCTCCCTTTTTGATGTGTGGCAATCCGTTTAAGTTAGGTAAAAACATTTGATAAAATATTAAGAAAGGAAAGCATGTGAATAACATGATTAGCAACTCTTCCCCTTAATACATGAAACTCCCCATAAATATATTCCCCCTTACTTAAACATATAGTTTTCTCCCCCTTTGACACCATCAAAAAGATTAAACAAGGTTTATATATCATGGCATCAAGTATAGAGAGAAACAAAAATTAAAATCAATCAAAACACTGATAAAATTAGGTTACTGTGCTCATTTACAGTCCATCAGTCAACTGCTATCAGTATGGCAGTCGACTGGCACAAAGAATTCCGAATTTCTGATTTTCTGATTTTCTGGATGAATTTCATAAATACACTATAAATTCTAGAAAATTCTAAAAATAGTGAAATTTAGGGAACACATTTCTTTTAAGAATATCTATCAATGAAAAATAGTTTTTCATGAAAAATCATTATATTTTCAGAGATTTGCCAAAAATCCAAAAGCTTTAAAAACCACTAGGTTTTTTATCATGTTAGTATCCATTTTAACGCATAGTCTTGCTTTGGATTGTTTCAAAACATGAATACACAGATTTTAAAGTAAGAAATTGTTTTGAAAACATATGAAATATCCAACCATGATATTTGGGCAATATGTCTATTAATTAATCATAAGTATTCCCCATGATTGGTCTATTATTGCTATTTTGTTACTTCAAATGACCATCTAAACGCCATAGGCATTAGTGGACATTTGTATCATCCTAACATCTCACCCATGCTAAGTTTTCAATCATGGTAGCCTATGGTGAGTGTGAGATGTATCCTAAAGGTATTTGTACATACTTAACCATTATTTTCATGCAATTCTATCAAGGTTAAGTATCATCCTAACAATCCACATGATCATAAAGATGTATATGAATTAATTTCACATTATGATCATGAAACACATGTATTCATCAAATTGTTATCATGCATTAGGTATTACATGATGATAATAAGGTAATCATTACCTAAAGCTTGATTTATCTATTTATAGGTGCATTATCATCACCTAACACTATTTCAAAAATATTGTCCCGCCATCCTAAGTCAACCAAAAATATGATATAGGTAAAGTCCATATGGTTGACTATCCTAGGGTTTTCCTAACCCTTTAGGATGGATTTAGGAACCTAAAATAAGTTATTTCCTATGGGGTTCACTAAATACTCCTTAGGGATCCATTTTCTAGCTATTACATTCATTTTGTCTTGACCCCTAGCAATTAAGCATTTATAGGCCTTTTCATTTTTCTTTTCCTTATAACCTAGGCCTTTATTGTTAAAGCTTGCCCTTTGGCTCCCAATTATCATGTTAAGGGTATTGGAGCCTATTGTAAACTTTTCTAGGGCCTTGGTCAAATAATCTACCTTTTCCCTTAGAGCCCTATTTTCATCCATACATGCATCACTAACATTAAAAGACATATATTCATGTGAGCATGCATCATCATTATTATCATTAAAACATGCTTTTTCTAATTTTTGTTCTAAATCCTTAATTTGATCAAGCATGCCTTTGTTCTTTTTCTTGGCTCTAAATAAATCCTTAGTGAGGCTAGAAATCATGGAAACTATTTTACTAGGTGAGAGATTCGTTACCATAGTTTCCATGTCCTCTTCTTCGGATGAAGAGGATGATGAAGCTCCCCCTTCACTAGAGCTCTCCTCACTTGTGCTTGATCTTTCTTCTTGCTCGGAGGAGGAAGTGTCTAGGTCGTCAAAATCCATTAATGCAAGGTTAGAGTAGACATGTTCTTCTTCTTCGGATGATGATGATGATGAAGAGGGATCATCCCAAGTCCTTGCCTTGAGCGCTTTGGTCTTCCCCTTTTCCTTGACCTTCTTCTCTTCTTCCTTTTTCTTCTTGCTCCCCTTCTTCTTCTTCTTTTCTTCTTTCTTTATCTTCTCCTCCTTGCTCATATTCAAGAGGGGATAATTGTCCCTTATATGTCCCTCTCCTTGGCAATTATAGCAAATCACCTTCCCCCTTTGTCTTCTTCTCCTATCATTAGATTTATTAAATTGAAAACCTTTAATGCACGCCTTACCCTCCTTACCATATAGGCTTCTTCCGTGCTATCCATGGAGGAGGAGGAGGATGCTTCATCGGAGGAGGAGGGGATCTCCATCTTCTTCTTCCCCTTGTTGGCCAAAAGTGCTACTCCTCTTGAAGGTTGAAATTTTGTCTCTTCTATTATTCCTTCAAGTCTTGTTTCATGGAGCTCCATTGTTGAAAAGAACTCCTCCAAGGTTCTCACTTCTAAGTTCTTTGACATGTAGAAGGAGTCCACCATTGAGCTCCATTTTGATGACCGGGGAAAAGCACCAATTGCTTTCATGAGCATGTCCCGGTTGGAGAGCTTTTCATCTACACTTGTCAAACCAGTTAGAATTTCCTTAAATCTAGAGTGTAGGGATTTTACCTTCTCTCCCTTTTCGATTTTGATATTGGACAATTGGGAGCGAAGGACATCTCTCCTTGCTAGCTTCGCCTCAGATGTGCCTTCATGAATCTCTATTAGTTTCTCCCACATTTCCTTGGTGCTAGCACACTCTCCTATACAGTTGACTTCCTGTTGGGGGAGGACATTGTAGAGGTGATGTTTGGCTTTTGAATTTGTCATATACTCTTCCCTTTGCCTCTTGCTCCATCTTGATTTTTCCAATGGCTTCCCTTCTTCATCCCTAGGCATTTCAAAACCGTTTTCCATAATCAAAAGAATTTCAAAATCGGTTTCGAAAAATACCTCCATTCTCTTTTTCCACCAAGAGAATTCCCCCTCGAACTTTGGCGGATGAATATTAGAGCCGACCATTCTTTAATGTGCTTGTTGTGGCGGTTAGTCCTTGACAAACTTTCCTTGGATCTGATACCACTTGTAGGGGATCGATCGGTCGGTTAGAGGGGGGTGAATAGCCCTCAATCGTTTGGTGGTGGATTTTGCTCGTCTACAAAAAGATTAGCACAAGCGGAAAAACAAAACAAGACAAGAAAAATAGAAATAAGAATACAAACAATGCTAACACCGAAATATAACGTGGTTCATGGCTACGTCGCTAATCCACGGTCCCCGATTCGTCCTCGGTGAATCACTCTGAAACCAAATCACTATCGGTCTCTCCTTTGCACTAAGCTAGGTGGAGGTAACCCTTACAACTCAAGAACACTCCTTATTTTACAATAGATGTGAAAGAAAACTAAGAGAAGGAGTTTGAATCTTGTGGAGCACTTGGATGATCACTTAGAGCATAAGCATTAGGCATCCACAAGCCCAAACCCTCTCTTTTTATAGAGAGGGCTGATTTCTTCCCGTTACCCGCCACCAGTCGACTGCCACCCTTGGTAGTCGACTGCCGCCACTTCAACAGCCTATGAACATGTCGGATCCCAACCGTTGTAGTCCAACGGATCCCTTAGCAGTCGACTGATGGATCCATCAGTCGACTGTTGCCTCCGTAGTCGACTGCCCAGTCGGCTACGAGCGGTTCTGTGCCCGCGACATCCTCTGGTAGTCGACTGCCATCCAATGGCAATCGACTGCTGGGCATAAACCCATTAGTCGGATACCAGTCGAACTACGTTCGACTCAGAGCATTCGACTGCCATTTCATGGCAGTCGACTGGTGTCGTGTGAAACTCAAACTTAACATTCGTTTGAGCTTCCGACGGTCGGGTAAACCTCAACCCTTGCGGTCGAGCCTCCGACACTCAGTCATTCGGCCAAGTCCACCTAATGAGCTACTTAAAATTCACTCATTCTGTCATCTCACTCGAAGTCCCTCGCCGAAGCTCTCTTCGTTCGCGGCCACGTCCCTCGGCAGCATCAGGCGCACGACTCTGCAATGCTCATTCGTGTCTCTTGCCTCCAAAGTCTGCTTCCTTGGCTTCGCTTCAAGTCGTCTCATCCGGAGGTCCCTCGGCAGCATCAAGCGCATGACTCTACAATGCTTCTTCTCCGACTCAAGCACGAGGTTATGAGTGGTGAACTTGCCAAGGCTCCATGTGCGAATTACTAAGTCTTGCAAGACTCCAACGCACATATCAAATCACAATAACAACCTAACTTAAACCCTTTGCCACACACATCAAAACCTTATCATGGCAAGAGATTGCCCTAACAATGGGAAGATTGAGACCTTCAAAGCAAGGCTTGTTGCGAAGGGGTATACTCAGAAAGAGGGTATCGATTATGAGGAGACCTTTTCGCCAGTAGCCATGCTTAAGTCTATCCGAATTTTCTTATGCAATGCAGCTCATATGGATTATGAGGCGTGGCAGATGGACATCAAGACAACTTTCCTTAATGGAAGTCTTAAGGAAAACATCTATATGAAGCAACCAGAGAGATTCATTATGAAGGGAAAAGAGCATCTTGTATGTAAGCTTAATCGGTCCACTTATGGATTGAAGCAAGCTTCGACGTCTTGGAACATCCGATTTGATGAGGTAATCTAGTCTTATGGATTTATTCAAAGTATAGATGAGTCTTGTGTATACAAGAGATGTGACGGAAACGTAGTGGTATTTTCTTGTACTATACGTAGATGACATTTTGTTGATTGGCAATAATATCAAGGTGTTATCGGACGTAAGGGTATGGTTGTCCAAACAGTTTGATATGAAGGACTTGGGAGAAGTGGGACACATCCTTGGGATCAAGGTTATAAGGGATTGCAAGAAAAGGATGTTGTGCATATCCCAAGCTTCATACATAGACACCATTATGGATCATTTTAGCATGCAGAACTCCAAGAAGGGTTTTCTACCTTTTAGGCATGGAGTTCCTTTATCTAAGGAGATGTGTCCTAGAACATCTGAGGAGATAGAGGAAATGAAGGCGGTTCCTTATGCTTCGGTAGTAGGAAGCCACATGTATGTGATGTTATGTACGAGACCAAATATCTGCTATGCTGTGGGCATGGTCAGCAGATATTAGAGTAATCCAGGACAGGGACATTGGACTGTGGTAAATCATATATTGAAGTACCTAAGAAGGACTAGGGATTATATGCTAGTTTACCAGGCAGACCAATTACTCCCTGTGGGTTACACGGATTTCGACTTCCAATCTGATAGGGATAACAGTAAGTCTACCTCAGGTTTTGTGTTTACTTTGGGAGGTGGAGCCATTGTATGGAGGAGTGTCAAGCAGAAATGCGTGGCAGACTCTACCATGGAAGCTGAGTATGTGGCAACCTCTGAGGCAGCCAAAGAAGCTGTGTGGCTCAAGAACTTCCTGATGGACTTGGATGTGATTCCTGGTTTTCCCAGAACTATCACAATTTATTTTGATAATAGTGGTGCAGTTGCAAACTCGAAGGAATCATGAGCCCATAAGGCAAGTAAACACATAGAGCGCAAGTACCTCCTGATACGAGAAATCGTAAAGGAGGTAGAAGTTGTTGTCGCCAAGATTGCATCAGAGGATGAACTGGTAAACCCTTTCACTAAAGCCCTTCTAGCGAGAGCTTTGATAGGCATGTGGAGGGAATGGGAATCAGATATATGGCAGTATGAGAACAGCATAGTCTTTTAGTATAAGTGGGAGATTGTTGGGATGTATACTGAAAAGTCTATCTTTTGTATGAACATCTTTATTTTTGAAATAAGAATAACATGATCATTGTTTGCATTTTTATGGTTATGCATATTGTCTAATACATTCCATTGTAGATAACATGGTGTGTGGTGTCACACAGGAGATCATGTTATCGACTCCTTGTAAAGTATAAGTAAAGGCTCACAACCGAGATGACTTTGGACAAACCATTGGAATGGTTGTAGTGTGATTTGATATTGGTTTGTCTTGACCATAGAATCACACTAGTGCACTTTGTGTTTATTGAGCAGGACCGACTTAGAGGTGATTCGATTTATTGCTTACTACATAATTGATTCGGACCTCAGATATTATATTGTACATGCTCTTAATCCCGATATAATAACGGACACATATACTTAGTAGTCATTTCTTTGATTTACAAATGGGCGAGATTTATAGATTAAATCGATAGGCACGGTAAATTGAGAAATGATATTATTTATATGGTGTGTCGTTGATTATAGGAAGAAACCATGTTCTAAATATTAGGATGATGATGTCCCCTTGAGGAGCTCATAAGGTTCAGCATGTAATCCCTGCAGGTGGACTTGGTCCTGTTGGGATGTATACTGAAAAGTCTATCTTTTGTATGAACATCTTTATTTTTGAAATAAGAATCACATGATCATTGTTTGCATATTTTTATGGTTATGCAAATTGTCTAATACATTACATTGTAGATTCCATGGTGTGTGGTGTCACACGGGAGATCATGTTATCGGCTCCTTGTAAATTATAAGTAAAGGCTCACAACCGAGATGGCTTTGGACAAACCATCGGAATGGTTGTAGTGTGATTTGGTATTGGTTTGTCTTGACCATAGAATCACACTAGTGCACTTTGTGTGTATTGAGCAGGACCGACTTAGAGGTGATTCGATTTATTGCTGACTACATAATCAAATCGGACCTCAGATATTATATTGTACATGCTCTAAATCCCGATATAATAACGGGCACATATACTTAGTATTCATTTCTTTGATTTACCAATGGGCGAGATTTATAGATTAAATCGATAGGCTCAGTAAGTTGGGAAATTGTATTATTTATATGGTGTGCCGTTGATTATAGAAGGAAACCGTGTCCTATATATTAGGATGATGATATCCCCTTGAGGAGCTCATAAGGTTCATCATGTAAACGCTGCAGGTGGACTTGGTCCGGCCTGATGAAAAGGTTGAGTGGTACTACTCATGGAGTTAGATATTGATTAATTAATGGTCAGTAAATTAATTAATCGATGGACATTCGAGATCTTAAACACGGGGAGAAAATGTACATATAATATATGGAGCCCATATTAACTTATGGGGGTTGGTGAGGTAGATCAATGATAATCCTTTAGTGGATTGGATTATCATTAATGGATCGGACTTTATGTGGGCTTGATCCATGGGTGGCCAAGATCCAACTCCTCCTCATGGTCCCTATTGTAGCCTATTAACACCTCATGAAGCTTAGATCCAATGGATGAAAACAAAACTCTAGATTCAATGGTAGAGATTAAATCTCTAGATCCGATGGTTGAGATTAAATCTCTAGATCTGACGGTTGAGATTAAATCCCTAGAACCAATGGTGGAGATTAAAACAAGGCTTAAGCCTAAACTCTATATAAAGGGGCTTATGTCTTGGGCGGCAAGAAGATGGATGAGGGTTAGGGTTTGCTTCCCTTGGGTGGCAAGCAATCCTAATTAGATTAGGATTAGGAGTGGGCGGCTAGGGTTAGGGTTTAGGGAATTGGTTGTGGGCGGCAACAAGTGGAGGAGGATTCTTCTTCTTCTTCCTATGTTTGGTCGGCCCCTATCCATGTTCCCTCTACCTTGGCCGGAGCTCAACCTATTCTTCTTCCCTTCATCCTTGGCCAGAAAATAAGAGGAGCTAGGGTTTTAGAGTTGGCGACAAGAAGCAAGGGTTAGGGTTTGGAGCATTGGCGGCACGAAATAAGGAAACAACTTCCTTATCTTCTTCTTCCTCAAGCTGTCGGCGCCCATTGAAGCCCTTCCAGCCCTTGGCCTGCATCCAAACTTCCTCTTCTCCTTCTCCTTGGCTGGTGGAAACAAGATTTAGGGCTTTCCCTTGGTGTCTTGGTCGGTTTTCACCTTAATCTCTTCTTCCTTCTTGGCCGGCGGCAAGCTCCAACATTGGATGTTGGTGGTTGGTTGAAAGAAGGAGAGGAGCTTTGTTTCTATTGTTCCTCTTGCTCGGAACGAGCAAGGAAGGAAGATTGGTGATCAAGGAGCTTCAACTTTTGGTAGATCATCGCCCACACGACGTCCGAAAGGAGGAAGGTCATACATTAGAAGATCGAGAGGTATATCGATTCTCTATTATCTTTTGTAACATGTTTGTTTTTTTTTTAATTATGAGCATGATATATTCTGTTTGTGGCTAAATAATACTTGGATCCCGAACATAAACATGAAATCCGGCGATCCGAACATCGTCTATTCAGTGGCTACTCATAGAATAGAGGTTGATCGCTTGAACAACAAGTTTGTTCAAGTGACCTCTCTAAACGAATAGCACGACGATGACTTGGTTGTTTGGGCAATCCCTTTTGTCTAGGATTAAATTTTTTTAATCTGGGGACATCGATGGGATCGCCATGAACAAGCGACCAAGGTGAAGTGGGAAGCGAAGTTTCCCCTCACGGATCAATGAAACCAACCCTTCAGGTCCGGCATGATGAAAAGGTTGAGTGGTACTACTCATAGAGTTAGCTGTTGATTAATTAATAGTCAGTAAATTAATTAATCAACGGACATTCGAGATCTTAAACACGGAGAGAAAATGTACATATAATATATGGAGCCCATATTATCTTATGGGGGTTGGTGAGGTAGATCAATCATAATCCTTTAGTGGATTGGATTATCATTAATGGATCGGACTTTATGTGGGCTTGATCCATTGGGTGGCCAAGATCCAACTGCCTATTAAAACCTCATGAAGCTTAGATCCAATGGATGAAAACAAAACTCTAGATCCAAAGGTAGAGATTAAATATCTAGATCTGATGGTTGAGATTAAATCTCTAGATCCGACAGTTGAGATTAAATCCCTAGAACCAATGGTGGAGATTAAAAGGAGGCTTGAGCCCAACTCTATAAATATAGGGCTTGTTGGAAATTGCTTCGGAGGCTCATTGGCTCTCATGTCCCCGGATTAAAAATTTCACTAATGAAAACTAATCCGGATGGGATGAGTTTCCTAAGCACAACTAATTCGTCGTCGTGCTAACGACTTGAGAGATCGCTTGAACAAACTAGTTGTTCAAGCAACAACACTCTTCTAGTCGGTAAGCCGCGGAAGAGACGACGGACGGATCGCCGATTATTGTGTTTATCTTCGGGGTCCATGATTATACAAATACATACAAATGTAAACTAGTATAATCAACACATACTAAGATAAGGAACATAATAATAAGAACATGCAAAGATCAATAATAAAAGTTTTAAACCTTTTATACCTCTCGATCTTCTACCGTTTGTCCTAACCTCCTTGTAGACTTCGTGTGGGCGAAGATCCTCCACAAGTTGAAGCCTCCTAGATCACGTTCTTCCCTTCCTTGCTCGCTCCGAACAAAGAGAAGAACCAAACAAAACTCCTTCTCCTATATAGAACCGACCACCAAGCCAAGGAGCTTGATATAGCTGCCGGCCAAGGAGAAGAGGAGGAATAGGTTGAGCGCCGACCAAGGTAGAGGGGAAGATGGAGTGGATGTCGGCTACACCTTAGGAAGAGAAAGGAAGCAAACCCTAATCTCCCACCTTGTTGCCGCCCAAGCCAAAACCCTAACCTTAATCCTTTAGGCGTCGGCCAAAGCAAGGAGGAAGATGGAGTGGGCGCCGGCTACACCTTAGGAAGAGAAAGGAAGAAAACCCTAATCTCCCACCTTGTTACCGCCCACTCCACAAGCCAAACCCTAGCCACCCAAGGTACAAACCCTAATCCCTCCTTGGATTTCTTGCCGCCCAAACTCTTCAGAGGCAAAACCCTAATCTTCCAAGCATTAGGTTGCCACCCAAGCCTTAGCCCTCTATTTATAGAGTTGGGCTTAAGCCTCCTTTAATTTTTACCGTCGGATCTAGGGATTTAATCTCCACCGTCGGATCTAGGGTTTCATCCCAACCATCGGATATAGGGTTTCATTCCAATCGTCGGATCTAGGGTTTCATCCCATCCGTCGGATCTAGAGATTTAATCTCAACCGTCGGATCTAGAGATTTAATCTCAACCGTCGGATCTAGAGTTTTCCATGAGGAGGAGTTGGATCTTGTCCACCCGATGGATCGGAACCACACAAACTTGATCCATCAATGATGTTCCATTCCACTAGAGGATCATCATTGAATTACCTCACCAACCACCATAAATTAATATGGTCTCCATATATTATTTGTACATCCATCTCCCTATGTTTAAGATATCGAATGTCCATCAATTAATTGATTTACTGACCATCAATCAATTAACATCTAACTCCTCGAGTAGTACCACTCAACCTTATCATCATGTTGACTAAGTCAACCTGCAGGGTTTACATGATGAACCTTATGAGCTCCTCAAGGGGACATCATCAACATAATATATAGGACACGGTTTACTCCTATAATCAATGGCACGCCATGAAAATAATATCATTTCCCAACTTACCGGGCATATTGATTTAATCCATAGAAATCTCACCCTTTGGTAAATCAAAGAAATAAATACTAAGTACATGTGCCCATTATTATATCAGGATTAAGAGCATGTACAACATAATATCCGAGGTCTGATTCAATTATGTAGTCAACAATAAATTGAATCACCTCTATGTCGGTCCTGCTCAATACACCTAAGTGTACTAGTGTAACTCTATGGTCAAGACAAACCAATACCAAGCTACTCTACAACCATGCCAATGGTTTGTCCAAAACCATCTTGGTTGTGAGCCTCTACTTATATTCTTCAAGGGACTGATAACATTATCTTTTGTGCTACACCAAGAACCATGTTATCTACAATGTAGAGTATTAGACAATATGCACACATATAATAAATATAAAGTGCAAACAATGATCATGTGATTCTTATTTCAAAATAAAATGTTCGTACAAAAAGAGCTAGGCTTTCAGTATACATTCCAACAATCTCCAACTTATACTAAAAGACTATGCTGTCCTCATACTGCCATACATCTGATTCCCTTTCCCTCCACATGCCTATCAAAGCTCTCGATAGAAGGGCCTTAGTGAAAGGGTCTACCTGGTCATCCTCTGATGCAATCTAGGCGACAACAACTTCTACCTCCTTTACGATTTCTCGTATCAGGTGGTACTTGCGCTCTATGAATTTACTTACCTTATGGGCTCGTGGTTTCTTCGAGTTTGCAACTGCATAATTATTATCACAATAAATTGTGATAATTTTTGGCAAACCAGGAATCACATCCACTTCCATCAGAAAGTTCCTGAGCCACACAACTTCTTTGGCCGCCTAAGAGGCTGCCACATACTCAGCTTCCATGGTGGAGTCTGTCACGCATTTCTGCTGGACACTCCTCCATACAATGGCTCCACCTCCCAAAGTAAATACAAAAACCCGAGGTAGACTTACTGTTATCCCTATCAGATTGGAAATCGGAATCCGTATAACCCACAGGGAGTAATTGGTCTGGCCGGTAAACTAGCATATAATCCCTAGTCCTTCTCAGGCACTACAATATATGCTTTACCACAGTCCAATGTCCCTGTCCTGGATTACTCTGATATCTGCTGACCATGCCCATGACATAGCAGATATCGGGTCTCATACATAGCATCGTATACATGAGGCTTCCTACTGCCGAAGCATAAGGAACCGCCTTCATCTCCTCTATCTCCTTAGATGATCTAGGATACATCTCCTTAGATAAAGGAACTCCATGCCTGACAGGTAGAAAACCTTTCTTGGAGTTTTGCATGCTAAAACGATCCATTATCGTGTCTATGTATGAAGCTTGGGATTAGCACACTAACCTTGCTCCCAAGGATGTGTCCCACTTCTCCCAAGTCCTTCATATCAAACTGTTTGGACAACCATACCCTTACGTCTGATAACACTCTGATATTGTTGCCAACTACCAAAATATTATCTACGTATAGTACAAGAAATACCACTACGTTTCTGTCACATCTCTTGTATACAAAAGACTCATCCGGACTTTGAATAAATCTATAAGTCTGGATTTACCTCATCAAAGCGGATGTTCCAAGACCTCGAAGCTTGTTTCAATCCATAAATGGACCGATTAAGCTTACATACAAGATGCTCTTTGCCCTTAGCAATGAATCTCTCTGGTTGCTTCATACTGATGTTCTCCTCAAGACTTCCATTAAGGAAAGCTGTCTTGACATCCATCTGCCACACCTCATAATCCACATGAGCTGCTATGCATAAGAGCTCCCAGACCTGATTTGAATCCATAGATTCAATCTCAGTATTCATTGCACTTTGCAAAGATGCTGCATCTATATCTTGGATTGCCTCATCATATGTCCAGGGATCAGGTTTATGTTCGCTAGGGACCAAATCGGAAGATTCTCCCAAGAACATGAATCTATCAGGCTGTCTCACAACCCTCCCACTACGACGAGGTATCACCTGTGTATCCTCTGTGACACGCGGTGCAGTGACATGTGGTATATCCTCTTGTACCGGTGGTACTGAAGTCAGGACTTCCCCTGTCAACTCCTCAAGAACAATCCTACTCGTGGGCTTGTGGTTCATCACATAGTACTCCTCTAGAAATCTGGCTTTCATACTAACGATCACCCTCTGATCTCTAGGACTATAAAACAAACCACCCTTCGTTCCCCTAGGATAGCCAACAAACAAGCGCACTTCGGTGCGAGGTTCCAACTTACCAGGATCAGCCTTCAGCACATGTGCTGGACTCCCCATATCCAAATATGTCTTAGACTAGGCTTTCACCCAGTCCACAACTTTGTGGAAGTAGAAGGCACTGATTTAGATGGAACCAAGTTCATAATGTACACTATCGTATCTAGAGCATATCCCCAGAACGAATCTGGCAAGTCAGAATAACTCATCATCGATCTAACCATCTCTATAAGAGTCCTATTCCTTCACTCTACTACACCATTCTGCTGGGGTGTGCCAGGTGCAGACAATTGGGATTGAATCCCAACCTCTGATAAATAGTTCCTAAACTCTCCCAAGAGGTACTTACCACCATGATCAGATCGTGGTGTCATCCATATCTTGAATAATCATCTATGAAAAAGATGAAATATTCGAGACTACCTCTTGCCTAGATAGTCATAGGACCACACAAATCAGAATGAACCATTCCTAACACATCTTTGGCTCTATACCCCTTGGCCTAAAAAGGCCTCTCGGTCATTTTACCTTCCAAGCAAGATTCGCAGGTTGGGAGATCCTCCACCACTAATGAACCCAAAGGTCCATTAGCTATCAACCTTTGAATTCTACTCAGGTTAATATGACCAAGCCTTAGATGCCAAAGATATGTTTGGTTCATCTTCGAAGGTTCTTTTCTCTTATTAGAATTAGAAGATGAGTTATAAACTTCAATTTGCATTGTGGAAGGTTTTTGGTTCAAGTGTTTACAAATTTCCTACCAATGTACCTGAACAGATATTTTCTCTATTCCTTTTTATAACAACTCTATCATTAAAAGAAATAGAATATCCATCCATAAACAATTTAGAAACCGAATATATATTCTTTCTAAATAAAGGTACATAAAGGGAATTTTCCAGAACCAAAATTTTATTTTTCTTAAGAGATAAATAAAACTTCTCCCACTACAATAGCCGCCACCTTCATGGCATTGCCCAAGTAAATGGTAATCTCCCCTTTAGCTAGTCGTCGGGTTTCCTGGAACCCCTGCAAAGTGTTGTAGACATGATTAGTGGCTCTCGTATCTACACACCAAGTGTCGGTAGATAATGCCTCTAACCATGTTTCAATGACTGGACCAAAGGATATACATTTGTTCTTGCTTCGGATTAGGATAATCCTTCTTCTTATGTCCAGTCTGCTTGCAAGTGAAGTACTTGCCTTTCGGCTTCTTCACTCCTCCATGAGATCCTCCCACCACCTTTGCTCCACCTTGTTTCTCCTTCTTCTTGCCTTTCGGCTTAGAAGTAGAAACCTTTTTGAGCAACCATGGCTTGAGGACACTCTTTGAAAAGTGCATACTTGTACTTCTTAGACGATAAGACAATATGTAGATTCTTTTCCAATCAACATTATTTGGGTACAGTAAGTTTATTTCCTTTAGTATCATAGTAAGTGGACTGAAAGTCATTTTTGAAAATCCTAAGAATCACAATGATCAAAATATTAGATTTCAAATATTATTGATTCCTCAAAACAATAAAATTCTGAAATCAACCTACACCTCAAAACACCGAGAATATCGCAAGCCACGATAGTGTGGACGTATACGAATTTTACATTTGTAAGAAGAGATTTTACCCATTAATTTTACTATCTTGTCAACCTTACTTTTTGACAAATAAAATTAATAGTTGGTTCCTCTTTGGCCCTACAAATAAAAGCAGTGACTCCGATGGGGAGGATACTTTTTATTTGCATCTAAGTGTGCACCATTACACGATACTAAGGGAACTATCTCGGATTATGTGCCTTACCGATGTGGAAGTACACACGCTCCTAAATAATTTTCTATAACCATTATTTGACCTAGTGATCCACAAACAAACTCATCCGATGGGGAGGAAGGCACTTAGAGCCGACACACAAGTTTGTTGCATCACACGTCAAATTGTAATGGAGGCCGCGGGAATTAATTAAAATATCCCTCTCCCACTTAGTAAATTGAAAATGAGGAATTTTCAAGCACACACAACATGCATATAAAACAAATCAGCAATAAATATGGAAAAAATCAGAATTTTCCCAACTATTATGGCATTGTTCTAAATCAACCAACGCCTCAAAATACCGAGAATATTGCATGCCACGATAGTGTAGACGTATACGAATTCTACATTTGTAAGAGGAGGTTTTACCCATTAATTTTACTATCTTGTCAACCTTACTTTTTGACAAATAAAATTAATAGTTGGTTCCTCTTTGGCCCTACAAATAAAAGCAGTGACTCCGATGGGGAGGATACTTTTTATTTGCATCTATGTGTGCACCATTACATGATACTAAGGGAACTATCTCGGATTATGTGCCTTACCGATGTGGAAGTACACACGCTCCTAAATAATTTCCTATAACCATATTTGACCTAGTGATCCGCAAACAAACCCATCCGTTGGGGAGGAAGGCACTCAGAGCCGACACATAAGTTTGTTGCATCACATGTCAAATTGTAATGGAGGCCGCGGGAATTAATTAAAATATCCCTCTCCCACTTAGTAAATTGAAAATGAGGAATTTTCAAGCACACACAACATGCATATAAAACAAATCAGAAATAAATATGAAAAAAATCAGAATTTTTCCAACTATTATGGCATTGTTCTCCAATATTCGTCCCGTCGTGTCGCCACCTCGTCCTCTCCACCTTTTCCGTGCGCAAGCTACAAAAGAGATCTGAGCCGAGATATATCATTTTAATTTACATCCATCGATCCTATACTCCACGAAGGAGTGTACAAACTATTTAGATCGAAAGTAAACTAAAATGATCGGCTAAACAATACCGTATTTAGTTATAAAAATTAAATACTAATCTAGCCTCGTCAACCCCGAGGATTCAAATGATATACATACAATCACACACAAACAATCACATACACACATATAGCCATAATAGTCGGATCTTATGCCTGCAACCAAAAAAGTTAGCCTACGCATATCCTACTATTATCCAGGATACTCAATATATGATATGTGCATGAAAGTAACCGAATCCAAAACACACAAAACCGGAAACCGTGGCTCTGATACCATTTGTTGGAAATTGCTTCGGAGGCTCATTGGCTCCCATGTCCCCGGATTAAAATTTTCACTAATGAAAACTAATCAGGATGGGATGAGTTTCCTAAGCTCAACCAATTCGTCGTCGTGCTAACGACTTGAGCGATCGCTTGAACAAACTAGTTGTTCAAGCAACAACACTCTTCTAGTCGGTAAGCCGCGGAAGAGACGACGGACGGATCGCCGGTTTTTGTGTTTATCATCGGGGTCCATGATTATACAAATACATACAAATGTAAACTAGTATAATCAACACATACTAAGATAAGGATCATAATAATAAGAACATGCAAAGATCAATAATAAAAGTTGTAAAACTTTTATACCTCTCGATCTTCTACCGTATGTCCTAACCTCCTTGTAGACTTCGTGTGGGCGAAGATCCTCCACAAGTTGAAGGCTCCTAGATCACGTTCTTCCCTTCCTTGCTCGCTCCGAACAAAGAGAAGAACTAAACAAAACTCCTTCTCCTATCTAGAACTGACCACCAAGCCAAGGAGCTTGATATAGCCGCCGGCCAAGGAGAAGAGGAGGAATAGGTTGAGCGCGCGGCCAAGGTAGAGGGGAAGATGGAGTGGGTGCCGGCTACACCTTAGGAAGAGAAAGGAAGCAAACCCTAATCTCCCACCTTGTTGCCGCCCAAGACAAAACCCTAACCTTAATCCTTTGCGCGCCGGCCAAAGCAAGGAGGAAGATGGAGTGGGTGCCGGCTACACCTTAGGAAGAGAAAGGAAGCAAACCCTAATCTCCCACCTTGTTGCCGCCCAAGACAAAACCCTAACCTTAATCCTTTGCGCGCCGGCCAAAGCAAGGAGGAAGATGGAGTGGGTGCCGGCTACACCTTAGGAAGAGAAAGGAAGCAAACCCAAATCTCCCACCTTGTTGCCGCCCACTCCACGAGCCAAACCCTAGCCGCCCAAGGTACAAACCCTAATCCCTCCTTGGATTTCTTTCCGCCCAAACTCTTGAGAGGCAAAACCCTAATCTTCCAAGCATTAGGTTGCCGCCCAAGCCTTAGCCCTCTATTTATAGAGTTGGGCTTAAGCCTCCTTTAATCTCCACCGTCGGATCTAGGGATTTAATCTCCACCGTCGGATCTAGGGTTTCATCCCAACCGTCGGATCTAGGATTTCATCCCATCCGTCAGATCTAGAGATTTAATCTCAACCGTCGTATCTAGAGATTTAATCTCAACCGTCGGATCTATAGTTTTATGTTCCATCATTGGATCTAGGCTCCATGAGGTTTATGTTAGGCTACGATAGGGACCATGAGGAGGAGTTGGAACTTGGCCACCCGATGGATCGGAACCACACAAACTTGATCCATCAATGATGTTCCATTCCACTAGAGGATCATCATTAAATTACCTCACCAACCCCCATAAATTAATATGGGCTCCATATATTATTTGTACATCAATCTCCCCGTGTTTAAGATATCGAATGTCCGTCAATTAATTGATTTACTGACCATCAATCAATTAACATCTAACTCCTTGAGTAGTACCACTCAACCTTATCATCATGTTGACTAAGTCAACCTGTAGGGTTTACATGATGAACCTTATGAGCTCCTCAAGGGGACATCATCAACCTAATATATAGGACACGGTTTCCTCCTATAATCAACGGCACACCATGTAAATAATATCATTTCCCAACTTACCGGGTATATTGATTTAATCCATAGAAATCTCACCCTTTGGTAAATCAAAGAAATAAATACTAAGTACATGTGCCCGTTATTTTATCGGGATTAAGAGCATGTACAACATAATATCCGAGGTCCGATTCAATTATGTAGTTAGCAATAAATTGAATCACCTCTATGTCGGTCCTGCTCAATACACCTAAGTGTACTAGTGTAACTCTATTGTCAAGATAAACCAATACCAAGCTACACTACAACCATGCCAATGGTTTGCCCAAAACCATCTTGGTTGTTAGCCTCTACTTATATTCTACAAGGGACTGATAACATGATCTTCTGTGCCACACCAAGAACCATGTTATCTACAATGTAGAGTATTAGACAATATTCACACATATAATAAATATAAAGTGCAAACAATGATCATGTGATTCTTATTTCAAAATAAAATGTTCATACAAAAAGAGCTAGGCTTTAAGTATACATTCCAACATGGCTATGGCTTGGGCGGCAACTTGATGGATGAGGATTAGGGTTTGCTTCCCATGGGCGGCAACATGAGGAGAAGGCCTTTTCTTCTTCTTCCAAGGTTTGGCCGGCTTCTATCCTTCTTCCCTCTACCTTGGCCAGAGCTCAACCTATTCTTCTTCCCTTCATCCTTGGCCGGAAATTAGGAGAGCTAGGTTTAGGGTTTGGGCGACAACAAGGAGAAGGATTGCTTTCCTTTCTCTTCTCCAAGTGTTGGCCGGTGCCCATGCCCTCATTGATTCTCCTTTGGCCAGCTCCCATACTCCATGTTCTCTTCCTTGGACGGCGACAACATCGAGTTTATTGACTTGGTGGCCGGTTATAGATAGGAAGTAGAGTTTTGTTTTATGATCTTCCTTTGTTCGGAGTGAACAAGGAAAAGAATATTAATGATCTAGGAGCTTCAACTTTTGGTAGATCATCGCCCACACGACGTCCGAAAGGAGGAAGGTCATGCAATAGAAGATCGAGAGGTATATCGATTCTCTAATTTTATTTGTTACATGTTTATATTTGTTTTTCAATTATGAGCATGATATATTCTGTTTGTGGCTAAATAATACTTGGATCCCGAACATAAACACAAAATCCGCCGATCCGTACATCGTCTATTCCGCGGCTACTCATAGAATAGAGGTTGGTCGCTTGAACAACAAGTTTGTTCAAGTGACCACTCTAAACGAATAACGTGATGATGACAAGGTTGCTTGGGTGTTCCCTTTTGTCTAGGATTAAATTTTTAATCTGGGGACATCGATGGGATCGCCATGAACAAGCGACCGAGTTGAAGTGGGAAGCGAAGTTTCCCCTCATGGACTCGAACACATAACCAATAGAACATGCTTATCACCTAAACAATAAACCTTATTATTCCTACTAGCATGCTTTTCATTTATAATTGCAAGAGAACTAAAATAATTTTTAGCATGCTTTTTAACTTTAGAAATTGAAGGTGCATTATTTAAATTTACCTTAGGGTTAGCTTTAGAAGCTCCCCCTACATGAGATACACCCTATTGCCCTTTCTTCCTCCCCCTAGGGCATTGGCTTCGGTAGTGCCCCCTTTGGTTGCATTTGAAACACACAATGTGCTCTTTGCTCTTAATTGAGGGGACTCCGCCATCCTTTGACTTTGGGTTGACTTTTGGTGTCGATGCCTTTTCCTTAGCCAATTTAGGGCATTTGCTCTTGTAATGCCCTTTCTCTCTACACTCAAAGCATATTATGTGATTTTTATTTAAAATTATAATACTTGAGTTACCTAGGGAGGTGGAGGATTCTTCTTCTTGATCTTCACTTCTCTTGGATGTGGATGTTTCTTGTTCTTGCTCCGGGATGGAAGATTGCCTCTCCTCCCCCTCAATGCTAGAGGTGGAGGTTTCCACCAAATGATCCACATCTTCAAATGTGGATGGCAATTCTTCCTCGGCATTCTTCTCTACTTGTGCCGATTGGGAATTCTCTTGGAATTTCATTACTTTATCCCATAATTCCTTTGCATCCCTAAAATTACCCAACCTAGACCAAATATGATTAGGTAACAAATCACTAAATAATTTTATTACCTCGAGATATGTATTGAAGTCCTTAATTTGGTCTTGGGTCCACCTTGACTTCTCAATTGGCTTGTTATATTTGTCCCTAGGCATCTCAAAACTACTTTCTACAATAATCATATAATCAAAATCGGTTTCGAGATATACCTCCATCCGTTTCTTCCACCAAGCAAAATGTCCATCGAATTTCGGTGGATGGATGTTGGAGCCGGCCATTCCTGAATGTGCTTGTTGTGGTGGTTAGTCCTCGACAAGCTTTCCTTGGCTCTGATACCACTTGTAGGGGATCGATCGATGTGTATTGACCGACTAGAGGGGGGTGAATAGCCCTCAATCGTTTGATGGTGGAATTCGTTCGTTCTCGTTGCGTTGCTTACCTACGATTGTCATTAGCGCAACGAAAACAATAGAAACAATAATAATACTAACAACAAATAAGCATACGCAAACACACACGATATACGTGGTTTGGAACCGAATGGTTCCTACTCCACGGGCGAGCTCTCCGAGCTCTAGTAATGTGCATGACACTAACTAAACTCCTTCTCGACTACAAGTCAGAGGTGGAGAAACCTCGTACAAGCTATTACAACAGTAATACTACAAGAAATACAAAGACACAAGAAATACAAGTAAAGAGCCCTTTATAATTCTTTGCTTTGAACCCTTTCTTGTTGCTTGCTTTGGATGGCTCTTGAAGGACTGGAATGCAGCAGCAATTCCCCTCCAATAGCTCCCTTAAAGTCTTGGCAAAATCCACCCACTTGAGCTCTATTTATAACCTGTATCAAGCTATTTTCATGCCCAACAGTCGACTACCAAAAGGCCCCAGTCGACTGCCCCTGTAGTCGTTGTCTCACCACGGCCAGATCTACGTTAGATAAGTTCCAACGGTCACCTACCAATCGACTGCCAGTCCATGGCAGTCGACTGGTGACCTAGTAGTCGACTGCCCAGTCGACTACGGAGCATTTTGTCCTCATGACACTCCCATCAGTCGACTACCATCCCTCGGCGATCATTGCATCGACATCGATCATTGCGATCCATAGCGATCGCCAAGCACAAAACCTACAGTCTAACACCAGTCGAACCCTAATCGACTTAGACCAGTCGACTGACACCTATGCCAGTCGACTGCTATCGGGCAAAACCTCAAACACCAAGTTGTTTGAGCATCCGACCGTCGGGTAAACCCTCAAACATCAAGTTTGAGCCTCCGACACTCAGTCTTAACCACTTGGCCAAGTCCACCTTATCCCTCATGGAGTTCTCCACTGAAGCTCTCTTCCCTCAACCTACGTCCCTCGGATGCACCAAGCACATGGCTTTGCAATGCCATCCTTCGCGTCTCATGCTCTCGAAGTATGCTTCCCTTGGGTCTCACTCCATTCGCTCCCCGTCCAACGGTCCCTCGGATGCACCAAGCGCACAGCTTCTTAATGCCATCCTTCACCGACTCAAGGACCCCAAGCCTAGTGAACTTACCAAGTCCTCAAGACTTCCCACATGTACCAAGCGCACGACTTTGCAATGCATTCTCACCAAGCACCAAGTGCACAGCTTCGCAATGCTTTGGACTTTTCCACACCATGCTCCATGCTTGGATTTTCCATGCCAACCCCATGTTGGACTTTCCCATGACAATCCCATGTCATGAGTTTTGTCTATCATCAAAATACTATCAAGGTACTGCTCGAGTCAAACTCGAGTCAACCTGGGCCGATTGCACCAACACAATTCACAATAGACATGTAAGATCTATTCGTAGTTGTTGACCTAAATCTGAGTCCGGCTTTGTTGTACATGACTCTTTGGGTTCCAAGTAGCCGGTTAAGATTCTTAGATCCCAACGTGAACCTTTCCAACCTAGCCTCAACCTCTTGAACTCAGTCTTTCAAGAGAGAATTCTCCTCCTCAAGCTTTTCAATTTGGGTTGAGTTTCCCTCTTGAACTTGACTAGTTGAAGAGGTTAGATTAGCCTCTTGCTTGAGGGTTTCAACCTCCTCAAGTAACGACTCAACCTTAGACTCGGACTTAGTTAATTTTCTAGTAAGCATTTTTTTTATGAAAGGTAAATATATATCATAAGAGAAAAGCACAATCATATAATAGCCTAGGATTCTTGCTCATGTCATGTCTGACGAAGTGTCAGATCTGAGATGTATCCAAGGTGTGACATACATGTGCTCTCATGGGTACTAACTTCTCGCTTGATACATTCACTCATTCCTCTCCATCATCCAAATCCTGGAACGATGCATGTGTACCATCCATCTCCCTATGTACTCCTGAGTACCATCCAAATGCATTCAGCTCCTCCTGTGTACCTTCTTGTGCCATCCTACCTCCTGTGTCCACCTAGTTCCGTGATCCTCCGATGTTTATCACTTTTAGCAAGTGATCAGCTGATAATGGATTTGGCATGTCTTTACCGTAGCCGTTTGCTACAGACTAGATAGGGCATTCAGGTGGGCCTATTCACCTCTACTAGGCTTTTTGGCCAAACCTCAGCCATAAAATGGATTTGCAGCGTCTTTAGCATAGTCGTTTGCTATGGACTAGATAGGCCATTATAGGTGGGCCTATTCACCATCCCTCATCGAAATAGCAATTCCAAACTCTGTCCAAATTTTTTTTTTTAAGTGGTCCCCCCTGGAGTAAGGAGTCAAGGAGTGCCCTGGCCAAAGAGGGGGGCCTGCCAAGGTATGGAGGTCTCCCATGCCATCAAAGAACCTACCATGTCCGAGGTCTAACCAATCTAGAAAGGGGTCGAGGATTCCTTCTGGTCAAGGTGAACCAGCCGACACAAGGAAGTCCATCTTGGGGTCAAGAAAGACTGCCCTGTCCAAGGGCTAACCAGTCTGAAGAGGGGGCAACAGTCCACCCTAATCCACCCTAGAGCATCGCATAATCGCCCTTGTCAAGGTGAGTAAAGGAGTGAGGGTGCTCCCCTGGTCACAGCTGACTGCTCTGGTCCAGGAGACCGCTCTGACCAAGGTGCGCTATTTAGGACAGAGGAAATTGCCCTGGAGCCGATGAAACTACCCTGCCCAAAGGTAAAACTACCCTGAAAACTACTCTGCCTTGGTAGGCTGGAAAGACCAAATGTTCCTCCTTGGATTGGGAAAACTGCCCTGGTCAAAGGAGAAAAAGGACTTTTTTTAAAACAAACTGCCCTGTGTCAGGGCTTAATGGGAACCAGCCGAGAGTAGAGGAACTACACTGAGTAGAGAACCACCCTGGACAGTGGCCGAACCGGTCGGGTAGTGGGACCATCCTGGGTCTAAAGGAACTGCCCTGGAATAGGGGAGCTGCTCTGGAAGGGTGTAGAACTGCCCTGGGAGGGTGTAAAACTTCTCTGGAAGGGTGCAGAATTGCCCTGGGAGGGTGCAAAACTGACTGGGAGAGGGAAGATAGTGGGATAGAGAGGACCAAGGATAAAGGGTATAGAGGCACCTACTCTGGGTCCAAGGAAAAATTGCCCTGGGATAGGGAAGCTACTCTGGGAAGGTGAAGAACTACCTTGGAAAGGTGGAGATATAGGCCTGGGGAAGGAGGGATAGGAGGGTCAAGAGAACCAGGGATAAAGAATATAGGGGGTACCTATATGCAAATTGCCCTGGGCCAAGGGGAAAGTGGCCGAGAAGCAGGGAAACTACCCTGGAGAGGGTGCACTACTGCCCTGGGACAAGAGAATTTCTCTTGTAAGGTGGGGAACTGGCCTGGAGGGGGGGGACTAAGGGGAGATAGGCAGGGGGGGGAGTCCTACTGTCCTGGGAACTAGAGGACTGCTTTATGAGGCCAAGAACTGCCCTGAAGAGGTGGAGAACTGGCTTGAAGAGCGGAGTCTAAGAGAGAGGGGGGGGGGAATGCTTATGTACCCTGGAAAGACAAAATTGACCAGTAAAGAAGCAAGAGTACTAGGAAACAAAGGTAAGGAGAGGGGAGGGGGGGGGACTGCCCTGGCTTCAAGTAATCCCTGCTGGGAGCTGAAGATCATGACCCTCCATTGCTCTGTACACATGGACTTGTATTTTACGGAAGATTGGATCTCCTTCAAACCTTTCTCCTTCACATCTGCTGGAGTTTTCTTGCCCTCCAAACAAAGTGAATCATTGCTGACATGGCTAGGTGGTGAACACGGTTCAACCCAGATGCTTTCTTATACCGTGTTCTAAAAATTCTCAACATATGTCAATAAGTGCCCATCTCTGCCCTCATCCGCAACCATCCTCTAACTCTCCCCCACAACTGTCGAATATGCTCACATCTGAAAAAGACGTGATCCAATGTCTCCTCTTCTTTGTTATAGAACACGCATCTCCTATCCTCTAGGTACTCCTGCCTGGCTCGTATCGGTAGCTTGCCCTGAGCTAACATCCACAGCGTAAAACTTTGGCATGGTTGTATATCTTTCTGCCACACCGTCACCGCCCATGGTTTTCTGGTTCCAGCGTTTCTGAAATAATCATATGCCCTCTTGACTCCACCTTTGCTTTTCCCAAACCATGCGGCTAGAAGTTGTCCCGCTCCCTTTGGATTGCCTGTTGTGGATAGGATGTTATTTGATGTGAGCAAAACATATAGGGTTTTAGGAGTAGTTTTCGCTCACATCTCATTGAATTTTGTGTTAGTTTCATGCATATGTTACTCTATTTTTGCACGCATTTCCTATTTTCTAGTTCGGAGGTCTGCTCGTTGTACTTTTGTGTGTAGGCTAGCTTTTTGGGTGAAAAAGATGCATTTTTGGAGCAAAAGAAGGACATTTCGCAGCTAGACGTAGAGTGGGACACGACTAGGGCGTGGGGATTCCCACGATCGTCTCTAATGGGAGAGAGCAGCACCCCAGGGCCACAAACGGCCTGGCCATGTGGAAACACATAGCCGTGTGGTGGCTCGACGTATTTACACGACTAGGGCTTTTTCCGGATTTTGCAACGGTCCGAGGCGATGTCTATATAAGGATGGCTTTGCCCAAACCCTAGGGAGGAGGCACGACGGCTAGGATGGCACACCGAAGCCCTAAAAAGCTTCGGTAACTCGCAACGGGGAGGAGGAATGCTGCCAGAGGTCCACACCTTGCAACACAACGCCGGAGAGAAGATTACGGAAGCATTGTATATCTCTATTTCAGTGTTTCATTCCTTATGTATTCAATCTTAGACATGCTTTGTGATTCTTCCTTCGTGTACATGGAGTAGTACTTTCGATTCTTGGATTAGGGAGTAGCTTGTGTACATAAACAATGTTGGTTCACATTAAATTCTGTCCATGAGTTTGATTTGACAATTGGTAGTTGCTCTTTACTATATCTATGTGTATTTGGCTTTCTTTTCGCTGCGCTTAGGCGATACGAGCAGTGACAACCCTCACAATCTAAAATTTAGGAGTTTTGATTAAGGAACCTAGGGGTAAACCTGATATCCTGCAACTGCGGGGAGAAGGGTGCAGTGGAAACGGTCCACGGTAGGGATTGATTTGGCATCCTTGTACCATCTATCCCATCCTTTTAGGTGGAGATAGCTCCCGGTGAATGCGGTGGCTCTGCGGGAGAGTGTATGATGTCCCTTCTACAAAACCGTAGGTAAACATCTAGACAACGCCAATTGACAACATTGTTCTATGATACTCAAGCGAAACCAAAGTCCTAGAATCACTTTTGAAGACCTAGGCATACTCCTTTCCTCCTCCGTGTGACACCGTACAGAGTAGAGTCCACCGACATCCCTCACCAACCAAAATCTCTTAGAGATCACGTCCGAACAATTACAACCACTGAGTACATTGGTATTCAAATCCCAGTCCCTGTGGGATCGATAATCTTTATTACTTGACGACATCCGTGCACTTGTGGGTGTTGAGCGCGAGCGCGTGCTTTGAGTCCTCGACGGTATCCGTCCCGAGATTTGAGCTCACGTCCGTGCGCATCAAGTTTTTGGCGCCGTTGCCAGGGATTGATCAATTCGATATCAAATCGAACAGTGGTACATTAGATCGGACTTAGGATTAGAGTATTTGCTTGCTTTATTTTCTTTCTAGTTTATCTTATTTGCTTTAGTTCTATATTTTCCATATTTAGATTTAGTTTTTATTTTTAGCAGTACTTTCCTATTTACTTATCGCATTTTAGATTTTTATTTGCTAGATCGATTTATTTTCTGCTTATAGAATTAGATTAGCACTCTTAACTTTGTAGTTTGGTTCGTCGTATGCTTAGACGATTAGGGTGGGAAGGTCTAATCCTGATCGACTTAGAAATTGAGCAAACTTTTCACCATCGGAGAGTAGAACATCGAAAGATGGAGGATCAAGCTGCATCCAAGGTGAACATAGGTAGCCGAACTCTGTGAGACTATGCAACTCCTAGTGCTAGAGGATTCATGCCGAGTATAGCTGGACCGTCTATTTCGGCAAATAACTTTGAACTGAAGCCGACACTTATACATATGGTCCAGCAGAGCCAATTAGGGGGAGCTGTAACTAAAGACCCGAACCGGCACCTAGAGGCATTTCTTGAAATCTGCTCAATGATGAAAATGAACAGAGTCCCTACTGACGCGATCCGCTTGAGCCTATTTCCATTTTAACTACGGGATAAGGCTAAGGCATGGCTTCACTCCCTACCCTATGGCAGCATCACCACATGAGAGTAGTGCGAGTAGTAGTTTCTGAATAAATACTTCCCACCAAGTAAGACTGCTCACATGCACCATCTTATCATGAGCTTTCGCTAGGAGGGAGTGTCCTTATTCGAGGCTTGGGATTGCTACAAAGGGCTACTCTACCAATGCCCCCACCACGGATTAGAGAGGTGGCTGGTGATCCACATTTTCTATAATGGGATCACTTACGCCACAAAGATGTCCCTAGATTCTGCCACAGGAGGAGCACTGATGAATAAGACCATAGAGGAAGCGGAAGAGCTTATTGAAGAGGTGGCCCAGAACCACCTTCAATGGGCTTCTGAACGTGGTCAACCTACACCTGCAGCAGGATGATATACTGTCAACTCCATAGACCACATTTCGGCAAGGATAGACACGCTCAAAAAACGATTTGAATCTTTGAATCCTTCATATGCATGCGTGGCCATTGATTTTGGAGAGGGAGCGACAGTGTATCAAGAGGACCACTATGGAAGGTCGGGGACATCAGATGAGCAGATTGAGCATTGTGATGTGATTGGGGACTATGAACAAAGGCCCCACAACCCATACTCCAATACTTATAATCCCAGATGGAGGAATCACACGAATTTCTCCTATAAGAATAACTCAGAAAACTCCCAACCATCAGGGGGGTATGGGCAACAACAACAGGGCAATGGGCAGTGACCACAAAAGTCCACACTGGAACTAATGATGGAGGACTTCATTGCTACCCAAACTAAGGACAATGAGAAATTTCATCGCCAACATCCAAATTCTGAAGAATCACTCAGAGACTTGAATGCCACCGTGGACGACCTTGTAAGTCATACCAGGATGTTGGAGATGCAAGTGGCCCAAATAGCCCAATCCATGTTGCAACCTGTGAAGAGCTCTCTGACGAGTCAAGGAAAAGAGGAAGGAGTGGGGCAAAGTAGTCAATTCGCCAAGGGGTGTGCAACCATGGTTTCCACCCTACCTAACCAAGCAGAGTTTGAAGAGAAGATTCCAATACAGCTTGAGGAGCCTGGTGAATTTGTTCTTCCTTGCTCGATTTATGGACAAAGCTTTGATAACGCGCTGTGCAACTTGGGGTCATTAGTGAGTGTGATGCCCTATGCATTTTACATGGAGATGGGATTGGGTAATATACAACCAACGGGTATAGGTATACGTATAGCAGATGACACGATGAAGAAACCCGTTGGCATGCTACCACATGTGCCTGTGATGATTGAGGATTTTGTGATACCCATGGACTTCATCATACTAGACACAGGACCAAATCCCCAGAATCTCATCATTCTGGGAAGGCCTTTTCTAGCGACTGCAGGGGCGTGCATAGATGTGAAGACACACCAGATCTCCCTGGAGGTAGATAGGGAGGTCATCCTTTTCAGCCTTTCGGAGCATAGAGCTTCCTACCTCGACGGCTTCACATTTAGCAGAATTAAGCCAGAACCTCCAGATGAAGATCCCGAGACGAATGAATGGAGGTTCACTGAACCACCGGAGTCGAGCTAATAGTAGAGTTTTAGATTCTTGGGAGGCAACCCAAGTTTAGTTTTAGATTTTTTTTTTCATTTCATTGCCTACATTTGTTTGATTTTTAGTTTTGATTTCCATTCTATTTAGAGTTAGGAATAGAAAAGAACTTTGCTAGGCAAAAATGAGATCCATATTAGCCTACACGACGAAGTGTATGAGAAAATTCAGACTATGGTGCATAAATGGGCGAAAAAAGGGGACACACGGCCTGGCCGTGTGTTTTCCCACGGCCATGCCCAATTGACCTGAGGCGCACATGGCCTGGCTGTGTGTTTTCATACGGCCATGGCGCACGAGGTCAAAAGGGGCGAGTCGTGTGTTTTCTCCCTATTTGCACTGTGTACTTCAAAAGTTCTTGTCCTAGCCATGTGATTTCATCTTCCCCACCATCTATAAGCATTTTTGAACCTCTAAAGAAGCCCAAGAAAGAAAAGATGAGGAGGACCAAGACCCTAGCACCCCAATCCGGTGCCTCGGAGCGATGAATAAGGAGAGCCGATGCCCCTCAAGCTCCGGAAAAGGGTAACGCCCTACCCACTCTACTTTTTCGCAATAATGAATAAAGAGATAGATACAATATGCTCTCTACTCGTAAACTTGCTGCTACTAGGTACTTAGATAAGGATTTGCTAGAATCTTTAGGGTTGTTGGGAGATATGCAAGCCATATTTGCAAAAATGGAGTCAGAAGAGATTATGGGAATAAAGCACCTAACCTACCCTAGGATAGTTTTGGAATTTTTAAGTTCCTTAGAGGTGGAAGTTTTAACGGGTAGGGAGAGCGAGGAGGGTAGGATAACTTTTAGGCTTTTTAACATTGAGCACGAGTGGACCCTTCACCAATGGAACTGATGCTTTGGCTTACCAAGTGGGGGAGAGAGAAGGATCCCTAATGGGTACAACTCTCGGATAGTTTGGATTGAGTTGATAGGGGAGCATGCTTATGACCCTTCTAGGGCCAAAGCGTCGCACCTCCAAAACCCCGTCTTTCGATACCTTTACCGCATCATGGCCAGTACTATATTTGGTCGTGGGGAGAGTGACGGTGTAGTTAGAGCTAGCGAGCAGCTTTGCCTATGGGATATGCTATAAGAAAGGAGTAGTATCGATGTAGGGTCCAACATCATCAAACACTTAGTGAAGATGGGCAAAGTAGCACGAGGAGAGATCAATGTGAGAGGCCTACTTATCCACATTTGCCATAGGATGGGGTACGATTACACAACATTAGAGAGTATAGAGGGGAGCCCTAGGATCGACCTAGGAGTATGCATGGCCATGAAAATGATTGTGAGAAAAGGAGACTCCTTATACTTTGTAAGGAAAAATCTGACGACCCTTAGGCTCCCCGACCCAGATCGTACCACCATCACTATTTGTGCCAACTAGTGCTTGGACCTGATATTGGAGTCCCCTCCACATGAGGGACCATCCACATCAGTGCCCATCTCTCCACCATTATATCACTCTCCCTCCAGTCTACACAAGCATAGGAGCCCACCTAGTCCATGCCGACATGAGCCTACACCTGCACCACCACCTTTTTCTACTTTTGAGTAGGATGTAGGTACGTCGGCCTATGATTTCTCAGAGTTCCGATCGTGCCTCGATGACATTTATGTTAGGGCAATCTCTTGCCATGATTAGGTTTTGATGTGTGTGGCAAAGGGTTTAAGTTAGTTTCTTATGATTTGATATGTGCGTTGAAGTCATGCAAAACTTAGTAATTTGCACATAGAGCCGTGGCGAGTTTCACATCTCATGACTCGAGCCTTGAATCGGTGAAGGATAGCTTTGCGGAAGTCGTGCGCTTGGAGCATCCGAGGGACCGCCGGACGAGGAGCTTGGAGTTAAGTCGGAGGAAGTAGACTTCGAGGCAAGAGACGCGAAGGAGCATTGCAGAGCCATGCGCCTGATGCCGTCGAGGGGCGTGGCTGCGAACGAAGAGAACTTCGAAGGCGAGGGACTTCGAGGGATGAGAGTGAGCAAATGTAACCCGGCAAGGGGTAGCTCTTAGGTGAAACTTGGCCATTTGGCCAAGTGTCGGATGAGTTTTCCCGACACCAGTCGACTGCCATGTCATGGCAGTTGACTTCTCTGAGTCGATGGTTCGATCGACTGGTCTAATGTGGTTGGATCAAGTTGATCACCGATCACGCAATACCGATCGATCGGTGATCAGTCGATCGCTCATGGGGAGCAATGATCGATGGCACCTGCATGGGCACAGAATGGAGTCGACCTCGTTGAGGACTCGACTGATGGTAATATCAGTCGACTGATGCCAGTGCTGTTGGATGGAATCCAACGTGGAAAGCGACCGTTATTGGGCAACGGCTACAGGACTAGTCGACTGATCGAGGGCATCAGTCGACTGCTCCTGTGTCAACGGGAAGAAACCCTCTTCCTCTATAAAAAGGAAGAGGATCGGGCTTTGGGAGGCTAATGCTTAAGCTCTAAACTTCTCCCAAAGTGTCATACACGATTCCCTACTCTTCTTACTTGCTTTTACTTCAATCTTATTGTAATAAGAGTGATCTTGATTGTAAAGGTTACCTCCACCTAGCTTGGTGCAAAGGAGAGACCAATAGTGATTGGCTTTGACGGAGTTATTCACCGTGGACAAATCGGACCGTGGATTAGCGGTGTAGCCGTGAACCACGTTACATCTCGGTGTTTATATTGTTTGTTTATCTTTTGCTTTGTCTTTATTTATATTTGCATATTCCGCTTGTGCTAACATTTTGTAGACGAGCAAAATCCGACATACATTAATTGAGGGCTATTCACCCCCCTCTAGCCGGCCGTTTCGATCCCCAACAAGTGGTATCAGAGCGGGTTGCTTGTCACCGGACTAACCGCCACAATAAGCTCTTCATCAAAAGATGGCCGGCTCGAACATTCATCCGCCGAAGTTCGAAGGGGAATTTGCTTGGTGGAGAAAGCGAATGGAGGTATTCTTCGAAACCGACTTTGAAATTCGCTTAATTATGGAAAACGGGTTCGAGTTGCCTAGGAACGAAAATGGGGAGCCATTGGAGAAATCAAGGTGGAGCAAGAGGCAAAGAGAAGAATACTTAGCAAATTCAAAGGCCAAGCATCACCTATACAATGTCCTCCCCCAACAAGAAGTCAACCGGATAGGAGAGTGTGCTAGCGCCAAGGAAATGTGGGACAAATTAATAGAGATTCATGAAGGCACATCCGAGGCAAAGCTAGCAAGGAGAGATGTCCTTCGCTCCCAATTGTCCAATATCAAACTCGAAAAGGGAGAGAAGGTAAAATCCCTACACTCTATATTTAAGGAAATTCTAACCGGTTTGACAAGTGTAGGTGAAAAGCTCTCCAACCGGGATATGGTAATGAAGGCCATAGATGTCTTTCCCCGGTCCTCAAGAGGGAGCTCCATGGTGGATTCGTTTTACATCTCCAAGAACTTGGAAGTAAGTACCTTGGAGGAGTTTTTCTCAACAATGGAGCTCCACAAAACGAGGCTTGAAGGAATACAAGAAGAGCCTAGAATCCAACCTTCAAGGGGAGTAGCATTGATGGAAAATAAGGGGAAGAAGAAGATGGAGATCCCCTCCTCCGACGATGATGAAGCCTCTTCTTCCTCCTCCATGGATAGCACGGAAGAAGCGTATATGGTAAGAAGGGTAAGGCGTGCATTAAAAGGTTTTAGATTTAATAAGTCTAATGATAGGAATAGAAGACCAAGGGGGAGAGTCATATGCTACAATTGCCAAGGAGAGGGGCACATAAGGGACAATTGTCCTCTCCTAAACAAGAGCAAAGAAGAGAGGAAGAAGAAAGAAGAAAAGAAGAAGAAAAAGGAGAGCAAGAAGAAAGACGAGAAGAAGGCAAAGGAAAAGGGGAAGGCCAAAGCATTCAAAGCCAAGACATGGGATGATCTTTCCTCCTCATCCTCATCCGAAGAAGAGGAACAAGTCTATTCCAACCTTGCATTGATGGCCTTCGACGACTTGGATTGCTCCTCCTCCGAAAATGAAGGATCAAGCTCAAGTGAAGGGGGAGCTTCCTCATCCTCCTCATCAAAAGAATAAGACATGGAAACTATGGTAACGAATGCCTCTCCTAAGAAAATAGTTTCCATAGTTTCTAGCTTAACTAGGGATTTATTTAGAGCAAAGAAGAAAAATAAGAGCATGCTAGATCAAATTAAGGACTTAGAAAATAAACTAGAAAAAGCATGCTTAAATGAAAATGAAAAAATTTCTTCTTGCCATGATGATGCATGCTCACATGAATATGTGCCATTTAATGTTAGTGATGCATGTATGGATGAAAATAGGGCTTTAAGGGAAAAGGTAGATTACTTGACAAAAGCCCTAGAAAAATTCACTATTGGCTCCAACACATTGAACATGATCATAGGGAGCCAAAGAGCAAGCTTTAACAAGAAAGGCCTATGATACAAAGAAAAGAAAAATGAAAAGGCCTACAAATGCCTAATTGCTAGGGGACAAGATAAGAAGAAAGTAATAGCTAGGAAATGGATTCCTAAGGAGTATCTAGTGAACCCCATAGGCAAGAACTTATTTTGGGTTCAAAAATCCATCCTTAAGGGTTAGAAACCCCCTAGGGTAGTCAACCATATGCAATTGACCTATATCATATTTTGGTTGACTTAGGATGGCGGGACAACATTTTGAAATAGTTTTAGGTGATGATAACGTGCCTATAAATAGTTAATAATGCTTAAATCATGATAATCAATGTAATTGCTATGTATATGTGCAATCATGATTTTGATATTTGGCACATAATCATGAGAAATAGGGTTAAATCATGCCTTAGGTGATACTTTGCTTATTATCATGATATAGTACCTAATGCATGATTATAATTGTTAAGTGTATACAAATACCCTCTAGGATACATCTCACACTCACCATAGGCTACTTTGATTGAAAACTTAGCATGAGTGAGATGTTAGGATGATACAAATGTCCACTAATGCCTATGGCATTTAGATGGTCATTCAATGTGTCAAATTAGCAATAATAGACCAATCATGGGGAAGGCTTATGTTTAATTCATAGACATATTATCCAAAGATCATGGTTGGATATTTCATATGTTTTCAAAACAATTTCTTAATCTAAAATCTATGTATTCATGTTTTGAAACAATTGGAACCAAAACTAGGTGTTAAACTTGATACTCACATGATCAAAAACCTAGTGGTTTTTAAACCTTTTGGAGTTTTGGCAAATACATGAAAATATAATGATTTTTCATGAAGACCTATTTTTCACTGATAAAGAATCTTACAAGAAATATGTTCCCCAAATTTCATGATTTTTTGAATTTTCTGGAATTTTTAATGCTTTTCTGAAATTCGGTCCGAAAATCAGAAAGTTCTGAAATTCGCGTGCCAGTCGACTGGTGGCCTGAAAATCAGACTAGTTAAGGCCGAATTCAGGTTTTAGACTAATTTTTGGTATTTTCCTTCTATTATACTTGATCCCATGAGTTTATAACTTAGTGTAAATCTTTTTGATGGTGTCAAAGGGGGAGAATTGATTATGTTTAAGTAAATTATGATAGGGGGAGAAAATTTACTTTGAGAATTTGTAAAGAGAGTTTCATGGATTAAGGGGGAGTTGCATGTTGCTATATCATGTTTATGTTTACATGCTTTCTTACCTTAGAAATTTTTATCAAATGTTTTTACCTAACTTAAACGGATTGCCACACATCAAAAAGGGGGAGATTGTTAGGGCAATCTCTTGCCATGATTAGGTTTTGATGTGTGTGGCAAAGATTTTAAGTTAGTTTGTTATGATTTGATATGTGCGTTGAAGTCGTTCAGGACTTAGTAATTCGCACATGGAGCCGTGGCGAGTTTCACATCTCATGTCTCGGGCCTTGAGTCGGTGAAGGATAGCTTTGCGGAAGCCGTGCGCTTGGAGCATCCGAGGGACCGCCGGACGAGCGGCTTGGAGTGAAGCCGGAGGAAGTAGACTTCGAGGCAAGAGACACGAAGGAGCATTGCAGAGCCGTGCGCCTGATGCTGCCGAGGGGAGTGGCCGTGAACGAAGAGAACTTCGAAGGCGAGGGACTCCGAGGGATGAGAGTGAGCGAATGTAACCCGGGAAGGGGTAGCTCTTAGGTGAAACTTGGCCATTTGGCCAAGTGTCGGATGAGTTTTCCCGACACCAGTCGACTGCCTGTCATGGCAATCGACTGCTCTGAGTCGATGGTTCGATCGAATGGTCTAATGTGGCTGGATAAAGTTGATCAGTCGACTGACGGCAATGGTCAGTCGACTGATGGCTTGATTAGTCGACTGCTCATGGGGAGCAGTCGACTGATGGCACTGTGCACGGGCACAGAATTGAGTCGACCTCGTTGAGGACTCGACTGATCGAGCACCAGTCGACTGATGGTAATATCAGTCGACTGATGCCAGTGTCGTTGGATGGAATCCAACATAGAAAGCGATCGTTATTAGGCAACGACTGTTGGTGCAACAATGCTCCAAGCATTTATGTGTTTTGATGTTTGGATAATCATTTAAGTTAGGCAATGTATTGTGATCTAATTGCGAATGTGTTTAAGTGACAGGCAAAGGAAGTCCAAGTATGATCTTGGCAAAGGAAGTCCAAGGGATGGACTTGGCAGCATAAGACCAAGCTTGTAGTCTTGGCAGCGTAAAGTCCAAGTGAACCTTGGCAAAGGAAGTCCAAAGTAAGGTCTTGGCAGCATAAGTCCAAGCTTGTAGTCTTGGCGGCGTAAAGTCCAAGCATTTGGCAACCCAAGACATGACGAAACCGAAGGAAGCTCTTGGAAGCAAAGCGCAAAGGATGAACAAGTCGCGGACTCGGAGGGATCCTGAAGGCGCAAGGCTTAATACGGAGCTAGAAGGTTGAGTCTAGGTCTAGGGTTTAAAGTCAAGTATGAATTAGAGTATCACGATACGATGTATCGACCGATCGGGTCGTCAGTCGAGGTGAAACCGACCATCACCGACCGCTTGGACACGATCGATTCTACGATCGACCGCTATGGGCATCACGATCGATCAAGGAAAAAATGACGAATGCGATCTCACTCGATCACGCGTGATCACTAATCGATCACTCCATCGGGCCGATCGATGGAGATCGATCGATCGATCACCCGCCGTTGGAGATTGCGGCTGAATCTCCGCGAGATCGCGTTTCGGCCGTTGGCGGCCGATCGATGGCATCATCCGATCGATCGAGCCCAACGGGAAAAACAACCCCTCTTCTATAAAAAGGGGTCATGGGGAGCATGGGGAGGCTAGTGCTCTAACTCCTAACTTCATCCTCGTGCTCACCAAGTTTTCTAAGTGTTTTTAGCAATCCAAAACCTCCTCTTCTATTGTTCTTCATCATCCATCATTGTAAAGAAGAGGAGTGTATTGTAAGAAAGGTTTCTCCACCTTGGTTCATCCAAAGGAGAAGATAGTGAAGCTTGGCTAGGGCTAATCCACCTTACGGATTGCCGTGGAGTAGGAGCGTCATCTCCGAACCACGTAAATTGGGTGTTAGCGTTTGGTTTCTTATTTCGTATTTGTATTTGTTTTGTATTTGTATTGCTTCCGCTAACTTGATTGTAGAAACGAAGAAACGCTAATCACCCCCCCTCTAGCGTTACAAAGGTCCTAACAAGTGGTATCAGAGCCCGGATCGCTTGGAAGATCTCACCATCAACCAAGGCATCAATGGCTCTTCAAGAGGGATATAGCATCGCCAAGGCACCACTCTTTGATGGGAGTCACTTCGCATATTGGAAAGGTAGGATGAAGTACTATTTAATGAGTAATATTGAAATTTGGCATAGTGTTGTAGATGGCTTCGAGGAACCGGTGGATGAGCGTGGAAACCCTATTCCAAGCAAGGATTGGACAAGGGAGATGAACCGCAATTTCGAGTCAAATGCAAAAGCCATCCTCACCATCCAATGCGACGTCACAATGGAGCAACTCAACAAGGTGGGGCCTTTTGAATCCGCCAAGGAGCTATGGGAAAAGCTCATTGAGCTAAATGAAGGTTCCAAGGAGTCAAAGAGGGCAAAGAAGGACCTTCTAATTGGACAACTTCAAGCCTTCCAAATGAAGATGCATGAAACCGTAAGCCAAATGCATGGAAGGTTCAAGGAAATTGTGAACGGACTCCATATCATAGGTGAGCGAGTTGACAACCGGGATTTAGTAAGGTATATTTTACAAGCTTTTCCTAGAAATTCTTTATGGACCTCTATAGTTGATGCCATTAAGGTAACTAGGGATCTCTCACAAATTAAAATTGATGAACTATTTTGTGAGTTTGAATTGCATGAACAAACTAACATGTCTTCTAAGGAAAAGGGTTTGGCCCTATTTGTTGAAAAGAAAGAAAAGAAGAAGAAAGAAAGGAAAGAGGTGTCATCTTCATCCGAGTCGAGCAAGAGTCAAGTAGTGATGGAGACTCGGCTAGTGAAGTGGCCCATTTTGTCAAAAAGTTCCTTAGAAAATCAAAGGAATTCAAGAATAGAGAAGCAAGGAAGGGGTTCCACTCATCAAGAGGTAAAAGTAGTGGTAATTCAAATTTTAACAATAATGTGATTTGTCATGCTTGCAATAAGAAGGGGCACATAAAGCCAAATTGCCATGAGCTAAAGAAGAAGGAGGAAAAAGAAAAGAAGAAGAAGGACAAGAAGGAGAAGAAGAAGAAGGAGGCTATGGTGGCTCAAACCACATGGGACACACCAAGCGTTGAAGACTCATCTTCCGATGATGAGCTTTGCCACATCACTCGCCATCTCATGGCACTAGGAGATGATTCCGGAACGTCAAGCCAAGAAGAAAGCTCCTCAAGTGATGAATCGTCATCTAGTGACGATGAGGTAATGAATTCTCCTAAAGTAGAACTTCTTTACAAATCAATTGCATATCTTCAAGAAGCTCTAGATAAATCTAAATCTAAGGTTAAGAGCATGAAGATAGAATTAAAAGCCATTAGGGATGAAAAACTTTTACATGTTGACTCTTGCATGCTTAGGGAAGAATATGATAATCTTAAGGATGAGGTTAGTAAATTGAAAACATGTTTAGAAAAATTTTCAAATGGCTCAAAAGGTCTTGACATGATCCTTAGTAGGCAAAGAGCGGTTTATAACAAGGCCGGTTTAGGATATAAGCCAAAAGAGAAAGAGGTTGCTTATATTTCATTAATTAATAGGAAAGGAACCATTAAGGGTAAGGTTAAGAAAGCTTGGGTACCTAAGAAGTTTTTAATTAATGTTACCAGTCCAAATGTTTGGGTACCAAAAGCTTGTGTTTTTCGTGTGATTTAGGTAGGAGAGCGAGGTATGTGGATTGTGGATAGCGGTTGCTCAACACATATGACCGGGGATGTGAGCAAGTTCTCCACAATTAAATACGTGAAGAAGGGAGCGGTATCTTTTGGAAATAGTGGAAAACTCAAGATACTAGGTAGAGGTACAATTGAGGTATCCTAAAATTGTTATTCACAAAGTCTTGCTAGTTGAAAATATGAAGTTTAATTTATTAAGTGTTAGTCAACTTTGTGATGCAAACTATCATGTCTCGAATCCTCTAAATGCATGATTAAACACAAGGAATTAAATGATTGCATGTTAGTTGGATATAGAAAATCAAACATCTATTATGTTGATCTTTCATATGCTTCTAACATTTCTACTAAGTGTCTTGTGGCAAAAGAGGAAGAATGTTGGCTATGGCATAGAAGATTGGGGCACGTCAACATGAAAACATAGCCAAAGTAGCCAAGATGGAGTTGGTCAAAGGGTTACCAAAGATCAAGTATGTCAAGAACAAAATGTGTGATGCATGCCAAGAAGGAAAACAAACAAAAGCATCACACAAAGGTAAAACCTTAACTAATACGTCTTTACCATTAGAATTATTGCATCTTGATTTATTTGATTGCCATAGCACTCCATCTTTAAATGGTAACAAATATTGTTTAGTCATTGTGGATGATTTTTCTAGGTATACTTGGGTTTACTTTATGAAACATAAGGATGATACCTTAGAAATAATCATAGGATTTAGTAAAAGGGTTGAAAATGAAAAGAAACTCAAAATCAATCGGATCCGTAGTGATCATGGTGGTGAATTTGAAAACTTTAAATTTTCACAATTTTGTTTAGAGCAAGGGTACAAGCATGAGTTCTCTTGTCCTAGAACACCCCAACAAAATGGGGTGGTGGAAAGGAGAAATCGTGCCCTACAAGAAGCGCTAGGACTATGCTAAATGCATACTCTCTACCTAGCTACTAGGCGAAGCGTTAATACCGCTTGCTATATCCAAAATAGGGTTCAAATCCATAGGTTTTAGGAAAGACACCTTTTGAACTATGGAATGGAACTATTCCTACAATTCACTATTTCAAAGTCTTTGGATGTAAAGTTTATATCTTAAATACCAAAGACAACTTAGGGAAATTTGAATCTAAAGCGGATGAGGGAATTCTAGTTGGATACTCATCCACAAGTAAAGGGTATAGAGTCTACAATAAGAGAACCCAAGGGATTGAGGAGTCCTCAAATGTTAAATTTGATGAAACTACGAGTACCTACCCTAGAAAGTCCTCCATTGATAAGGATATTAATGACAATAATCAAGACATTACCCAAAAACTTCAAAATTTGACCATTAGGGGCAATGATCAAGGGGGAAGAAAAGAAGATTCCGATGATGAAAGAAGGGTGGAGGATAACAATGATCAATTTGAAACCCCTTCTAGAAACCTAAGAATTCATCAAGATCATCCACTTGACCAAGTAGTAGGAGATCTATCTCAAGGAGTAAGAACTAGGTCATTTCATAGGGCTCCTACTAGTCAAGTTGCTCTCATCTCACAAATTGAGCCTAAATCGATCAATGATGCACTCCATGATCCGGATTGGATTTTGGCAATGCAAGATGAATTGGCTCAATTTGAGAGGAGTCAAGTTTGGGAGTTAGTACCTAGACCCAATGATAGCACCATAATTACTACAAGATGGGTCTTTAGGAATAAGTTAGATGACCAAGGGAACATCACTAGAAATAAGGCTAGGTTGGTTGCTAGGGGATTCAATCAAGTTGAGGGGCTTGACTACGATGAGACTTATGCCCCGGTTGCTAGATTAGAATCTATTAGAATTCTCTTAGGGTATGCCTCCTACATGGGATTTAAACCAAATGGATGTTAAATCGGCATTTTTAAATGGTTTTATTAAGGAGGAAGTGTATGTAGAGCAACCACCGGGTTTGAGAACATAGATTATCCAAATCATGTATATAAGCTTAGGAAAGCATTATATGGGTTAAAACAAGCTCCTAGGGCATGGTATGAAAGATTGTCATCCTTCTTAATTTCTAAGGATTTTAGAAGAGGACAAGTAGATCAAACCTTATTTATAAAGTCAACATTGAAAGATATATTCATAGCCCAAGTATATGTTGATGATATCATCTTTGGGTCTACAAATGATGATCTACTTCAAGACTTTATAAAAATATGGAAAATGAATTTGAAATGAGTCTAGTTGGAGAACTCAATTTTTCCTAGGATTACAAGTAAACAAACCAATGAAGGTATCCATATTTATCAAACCAAATATGCAAATGAAATGATCAAGAAATTTGGTTTGGAAAATGCCAAAATTGTAAGCACTCCTATGGCCACTAGCACTAGAATAGATAGTGATCATGATGGTAAATCAATCGATCTTAAACTTTATAGGAGTATGATAGGTAGCCTACTATACCTAACCGCTAGTAGACCCGATATTTTATTTGCGGTAGGTATGTGTGCAAGATACCAATCTTGTGCCAAAGAATCACATTTAGTAGCCGTCAAAAGAATTTTAAGATATATTAAAGGTACTCTAAATGTAGGACTTTGGTATCCTAGGACTAGGTCATTTGAATTGCTTGGTTATACCGATTCCGATTATGCCGGGTGCAAATTGGATAGTGAAAGTACTAGTGGTGGATGCCAATTTCTTGGGTCCTCCCTAGTTTGTTGGAGTAGTAGGAAGCAACATTGTGTTGCTTTATCAACCACCGAAGCCGAATATGTGGCTATGGGTGGTTGTGTAGCTCAATTGCTTTGGATGAGACATACTCTTGTGGACTATGAGCTACACTACTCTAACATTAAGGTTTATTGTGACAATGTGAGTACCATCAACTTGACCAAAAATCCGGTACATCACTCTAGGACCAAGCACATTGAAGTGAAACATCACTTCATAAGAGATCATGTGGCAAGAGGGGACATTGAACTTAATTATGTAGAATCTAAGTCCAACCTTGCCGATATCTTCACCAAAGCTCTTCCTGAAAATGAATTTTCATCTTTAAGGAGAGAGCTTGGTATGTGCTTTGTGGAGTAAAATTCTAGGCAGTTACATATTGCTGAATTATATTGTATACCTTAATCAGAATAGCTTGTAGGCACATATACTATTTTCATCTTTAATTTACCAATGGTAGACTTATACCTTGATCATAGGCTCAGTAAGTTAGAAATGTTTGTATTGATTACATGGTGGTGAGATTATAAGATAATAGGAAGAGTGTACTTGGCTCATCATGCTTGTTATGATGCATTACTATGGGCCAATGACACACCTAGAGACATAAACACCTTATGGACCAATCATTGGGAAGGCTTGTATTCAAGTAATGGATACATAGCTCAAAGAGCATGGTTGGAAATTCCAAATAATATATATTTTAAACTATGTTCATCATATTTTGAAAAACAATTTCCAAATGAACCACAAAAAGTGATACAAAGGTTGCAAACTCTTTAGAACTTTTGTTAGATTCAAGGTTGTATCAATCTTGAAATCTGAAAAACATATATTTTCAAATTATTTTTCCTTCATCAAGTATGATTTCAGAAATGTATGTACGAAATTTCGTGATTTTTCAAGATTTCTGGAATTTCTATCGCATTTCTAAAGTTAATTTGAAAAGGTGAAATTTGATTTAGTCTAGCGATCGGGTTCATAAACCGTCGAGATATACTTTCTGATATTAAACTCCATTTTCTGATATTTAGTGTATCCTTGATGTCCTAAAACTATGGTATGATAATATTGCAATAAACAAAGTTGTAGGACAGATTAATGCAGTGTTTTAGGGGGAGTTTCATATATAATAGCGTTTTCTTCCCTAAAATCCATTGTTGGTGCAAAGCTAGAACTTCATGGTTAATTCCTTGATATGCTTTGCTTCAAATATGGTTTACACATCATATCTTGGATTAAGGGGGAGCCTAATTTCAATCTTATACCTTAGTCCAAGATCCAATACCCTTAACTCTTTCATTTATGAATCCTTCTCTTTTTGATGTCTGTCAAAGGGGGAGAAGGAATGTTTAAGTTAGAATCTATATTGGAAATATGATTAAAAAGACCTAACTTCAATGATTGTCAAACATCAAAAAGGGGGAGATTGTTGGTGCAACAATGCTCCAAGCATTTATGTGTTTTGATGTTTGGATAATCATTTAAGTTAGGCAATGTATTGTGATCTAATTGCGAATGTGTTTAAGTGACAGGCAAAGGAAGTCCAAGTATGATCTTGGCAAAGGAAGTCCAAGGGATGGACTTGGCAGCATAAGACCAAGCTTGTAGTCTTGGCAGCGTAAAGTCCAAGTGAACCTTGGCAAAGGAAGTCCAAAGTAAGGTCTTGGCAGCATAAGTCCAAGCTTGTAGTCTTGGCGGCGTAAAGTCCAAGCATTTGGCAACCCAAGACATGACGAAACCGAAGGAAGCTCTTGGAAGCAAAGCGTAAAGGATGAACAAGTCGCGGACTCGGAGGGATCCTGAAGGCGCAAGGCTTAATACGGAGCTAGAAGGTTGAGTCTAGGTCTAGGGTATAAAAACAAGTATGAATTATTCATACTTAATGAGTATCGATCGGTCGATGTATCGATCGGCCGGTCGGTGTCGGTGAGTCGAGGTGAAACCGACCATCGATCGCTCTTGGACATGTCGATCGATTCTCGATCGATCATTCGCTATGGGAAGCGATCGGTGATCGAAAGAAATGCCACGAGAATGCGGTCTCACTCATTGCTGCCGTGATCACTCGTGATCACTCCATCGATCGGCGATGGAGATCGATCGGTGATCACTGGCCGTTGGAGATTGCGGCTACGAATCTCCGCGAGATCGCGTTGAAGCCGTTGGCCGTGGCGATCGTGATGGCATGCATCGGTCGGTGATCGAGGCAACGGAAAAACAGCCCCTCTTCTATAAAAAGGGGTCATGGGGAGCATGGGGAGGCTAGTGCTCTAACTCCTAACTTCATCCTCGTGCTCACCAAGTTTTCTAAGTGTTTTTAGCAATCCAAAACCTCCTCTTCTATTGTTCTTCATCATCCATCATTGTAAAGAAGAGGAGTGTATTGTAAGAAAGGTTTCTCCACCTTGGTTCATCCAAAGGAGAAGATAGTGAAGCTTGGCTAGGGCTAATCCACCTTACGGATTGCCGTGGAGTAGGAGCGTCATCTCCGAACCACGTAAATTGGGTGTTAGCGTTTGGTTTCTTATTTCGTATTTGTATTTGTTTTGTATTTGTATTGCTTCCGCTAACTTGATTGTAGAAACGAAGAAACGCTAATCACCCCCCCCCCCTCTAGCGTTACAAAGGTCCTAACAACGACTACAGGACCAGTCGACTGATCGAGGGCATCAGTCGACTGCTCTTGTGTCAACGGGAAGAAACCCTCTTCCTCTATAAAAAGGAAGAGGATGGGGCTTTGGGAGGCTAATGCTTAAGCTCTAAACTTCTCCCAAAGTGCCATACATGATTCCCTACTCTTCTTACTTGTTTTTACTTCAATCTTATTGTAAGAAGAGTGATCTTGATTGTAAAGGTTACCTCCACCTAGCTTGGTGCAAAGGAGATATCAATAGTGATTGGCTTTGACAGAGTGATTCACCGTGGACGAATCGGACCGTGGATTAGCGGCGTAGCCATGAACCACGTTACATCTCGGTGTTTGTATTGTTTGTTTATCTTTTGCTTTGTCTTTATTTTTATTTTCATATTCTGCTTGCGCTAATGTTTTGTAGACGAGCAAAATCCGACATACATCAATTGAGGGCTATTCACCCCCCTTTAGCCGGCCGTTTCGATCCCCAACAATTTACACTGAGCAGCAGACGTAGAGGCAGCGATGGGTCGAGCAGAGCGCCTACCAGCAGGCAGAGTTCTAGGGATTCCGGGAGTATTTCCAGTGGGCTGAGGAGTTCTACGATGAGGCCCACATATACTTCTAGGAGGAGGTTGTTCGTCGTTAGGATGAGGCCGCCTACCGTAGGGAGATGCGATAGTACATGCATGCCCAGCAGGCACAGTAGGCTAGGGAGGAGGAGCACCGAGCAGTCGTTGCATCTACCAGCTCCTAGATCGACCACATGTATATGTGGCATCAGCGGCTCAGCAGCAGGTTCTCCTAGAATCCAGAGATGCCCAAGCTCCCTGACTTTCTACCTCGTCCACCATATTAGAGGTATATTTTTGTTTAAGTTTGGGGGGTGGAGACCCTAAGGTTTATTTTGTTTTGTTTCCTAGCAGTAGTTTCTTTTCTGGTATTTTCATTTATTCATGCCTGAGTTGTTGAGTTTCTTTCAGTACCTGATTTTTGTTATCTGTAAAGCTACCTCAGTAGTATTTTTGAAAATTGCTTCCATGAGTTGTTCCCATAGGTAGCTTAACTCCATTTATCTTGTGGTATTTTATTTTATTCGCTCTATTGAATGTTCTAGACTTACACTGGTTAGCTTTGTTTTTGCACTTACACATGTCGAGCATCCTGAAAGGGAGAATCTAGTACATACCTAGTTATGATTCACTTCAGTAGTCTAGTACTTTGGAATCCACAGGTGACTCTAGGTTTAGCATTTTAGTTACTTGAGATGCTCGGATTGTGTAAGCCCATTCAGAAAAATTAAAATCCCAGTGAGCCCAAAAATAAAGAGAGAAAAGAAAAAGAGAAAAAGAAATGAAAAAAAAGGGAGAGAGAGGAGAGAAAAGATAAAAAAATAGAGAGGGATAAAAAACAGTTGTCGTGGGTGGAAATGGCTAGGTGCCCCTTTCAGACCGAGTTAGGTTACTAGGGAAACACCTACCAATTTTTCTCAATACCGAGCATGCCTTTAAGACTTTATGCTAGATCTAGGGAATGACCCTCACTTTGGGCAGGTAAGTGACTAGGAGCCAGAAACCTTAGGAAAGCTATGGGGTGACGACTTAACTCACCATGGAACGGGCATCCCCTACGAATGGTTCGCCTAGCATGAGAACGAGAAGCTAACTTAGTGAACTTCTAGAACATATTTGTTTTGCTTTGATTGCAAATACCACCTAATAAATTTAGTTAACATGCTAATTATGGAACAATATCATTTTCAAATTTCATGGCACTGAGGTTTGCTTGAGGACAAGCAAAGATTTAAGTCTGGGAGAAGTGATGTGAGCAAAACATATAGGATTTTAGGAGTAGTTTTCGCTCACATCTCATTGCATTTTGTGTTAGTTTCATGCATATGTTACTCTATTTTTGCACGTATTTCCTATTTTTTGGTTCGGAGGTCTATTCGTTGTAATTTTGTGTGCAGGTTAGCTTTTCGGGTGAAAAAAATGTGTTTTCGGAGCAAAAGAAGGACATTTGGCAACTTGACGCAGAGTGGGACACGACCAGGGCGTCGGGATTCCCACGGCCGTGTCTAATGGGCGAGAGCAGCACCCCAGGGCTGCACATGACTTGGCCATGTGAAAACACATGGTCGTGTGGTGGCCCGACGTATTTGCACGACTAGGGCTTTTTCTGGATTTTGCAGCAGTCCGAGGCGATGTCTATAAAAGGATGGCTCCGCCCAAACCCTAGAGAAGAGGCATGATGGCTAGGACGGCACGTTGAAGCCCTAAAAAACATCGGTAACTCGCAACAGGGAGGAGGAACGCCGCCGGAGGTCCACACCTTGCAATACAACGCTGGAGAGAAGATCACAGAAGCATTGTATATCTCTATTTCTGCATTTCATTCCTTATGTATTCAATCTTAGACATGCTTTGTGATTCTTCCTTCGTATACATGGAGTAGTACTTTCGATTCTAGGATTAGGGAGTAGCTTGTGTACATAAACAATGTTTGTTCACATTAAATTCTTCCCTTGAGTTTGATTTGACAATTGGTAGTTGCTCTTTACTATATCTATGCGTATTTGGCTTTCTTTTCTGAGCGCTTAGGCGATACGAGGGGTGATAGCCCTTGCAATCTAAAATTTAGGAGGTTTGATTAAGGAACCTAGGGGTAAACCTGAACTCCTACAACTGCGGGGAGAAGGGTGCAGTGGAATCAGAAACGTTCCACTATAGGGATTGATTTGGCATCCTCGTACCGTCTATCCTGTCGTTTTATGCAGAGATAGCTCCTGGTGAATGCGGCAGCTCTGCGGGAGAGTGTATGATTTCCCTTCCACAAAACCATAGGTAAACGTCTAGACAACGCCAATTGACAACATTGTTCTATGATACACAAGCGAAACCAAAGTCCTAGAATCACTTTTGAAGACCTAGGCACACTCCTTTCCTCCTCCATGTGACATCGTACAGAGTAGAGTCCATCGACAACCCTCACCAATCGAAACCTCTTAGAGATCACCTTCGAACAATTAAAACCACTGAGTATATTGGTATTCGAATCCCAGTCCCTATGGGATCGATAATCTTTATTACTTGATGATATTCATGCACTTGCGGGCGTTGAGCGCGAGCATGTGCTTTGAGTCCTTGACGGTATTCGTCGCGAGATTTGAGGTCGCATCCGTGCGCATCATTATTCTTGATGAGTATTAGCTTCTTTAGAAGTGGGTAGTCCATGTGCTTGCTTTGCCACCCCCATATATTTCCTTACTATATATATGTGTGATACACCCATCGAATCCATAAGGTGTCCTGCTTCTCTTGTATTCGCCATAGGACCTTAGCCAGTAGTGCCATGTTCCATGCCCTCAAATCCCTCAGTCCCAGGCCTCCTTCCTCTTTAAGTCTGCATATGTCAATCCATGCTATCGACGGGTTCTTTGTGGTCCACATGAAAGAACGGAAGAGGCTATATATTCTATCAATTACTCCAATCGAGAGAGGTAAGATTGACATCCAGTAGCATTCAACTCCCTATAGAACTGAGAATATGAGCTGGATTTTACCCGCATATGACAATGTAGCCTTAGGCCAAGAGCTGATGCGCCTAGTGAGAGCATCCATTAGTGTATTGTAGTCAGCAAGCTTTAGTTTCTGCGATGCTATTGGGATCCCTAAGTATCTGAATGACATCTCTCCTACACTGAATCCGGTGATAGATAGTAGTCTTTCCCGGGCACTTGCTTCTATTCCTGCCATGTAAATATTAGATTTGGCCATGTTAGTAGTCAGCCCTGCCATACTAGCAAATTGTGATAAACAGTCCATCAAAACTCCAACTGATGATACGTCCCCGCGACCTAAAAGTAAGAGATCATCAGCATACACTAGGTTTGGCTATTCTCAGTTGCTCACATTTTGGATGGAAGTGGAAATCAGACCGGCTAGTGCGCTTTGCTAGCAATCAGGAGAGGTACTCCATGCATATCCCAAATAAAAATGGGGAAAGAGGATCCCCCTGCCTAAGACCTCTACCACCCCTGAAAAACCCATGCATGTTGCCATTAATTGCCACTGAGTATGTTGGGTTGGTGATGCTCTCTCTAATCCATGTGATGAATCTGTCAGAGAATTATAGTGCTGTGAGGACGTCCTGCAGAAAATCCCAGTGAACCGAATCAAAAGCTTTTTGTAGGTCTACTTTTATGATGCATCTTGGGGAGATTCTTTTCCTGGTATAGCTGCGCATGAGTTCGAGCTAGGTGGATATTATCTGCAATACTGTGGTGCTTTACAAAAGCAGTCTGTGCTGGATGAAGCAAGTGATCTGCAACTTTTGATAATCTGCCTGCTAGGATTTTTGCAATAATTTTATAGAATACTGTGCAACAAGAGATGGGTCTGTAATCTTGCACCTTGCTTGCGTGAGAGGACTTCGGAACTAGAGAAATGAGAGTATGGTTCCATGATTTTAAGAGTTGGCCATTCATGAAGAACTCCATGATAGCTGCTATAATATCATGTTTAACTGTACTCCATGAGTGCTTAAAGAATTTAGAATTGTACCCATATGGTCCTGGGGCTTTGAGATCTCTAATGTCAAACAAAGCCTCTTTGATCTCTGCCTCAGTCGGTAGTCTAGTTAGCTAGTTCTTTTGTGTATCAGTTAGCTTTGTGCAAAATTGCATGCAGTCCCCTTGAAACTGAGCCCGGGTCCCCTGCTCCCCTAATTGACTCTGAAAATATGTCAGGAATTCCTTCATGACCTCCTCGGATGAGCTAGTGGATTCCCCATTACTCTTCTCAATGACTACTACCTCTCTCCTTTTGTTGTTCGGCTTTACCAGAGAATGGAAAAAGGAGGTGTTCTTGTCTACTCCTCGGAAATATTCATGCTTGGCTCGCTGTAAGTAGAAAATATATTCTGCCCGCTCAAGTAGTTGTACTCTTTTCCTTGTTGTTTGATAATTATCATCCATATGCCCTTGTGCTAGCCCTCTTTGTAGCATTTCTTCCAATTGTTGTTGAGATTGCTTGACCCACTCCTGAATGTGTTAGTAGTGAAGCCGATTGAGCTGTTTGAGATTAGTTTTGAGGAGTGTGAGTTTCTGTCTTAGCTTATATTGTGTCGTGCCTTCCACATTTCTGAGGCTGAAGCTATTCCATCTGTCCTCTACTAGTTGCCCAAAATCAGGGTGTGATGTCCACATGTTGTAGAACTTAAAAGGCTTGACCTGCTTCCTTGTATTTCCAAGCACGGAGACAATGCATGAGGCATGCTCTTAGACTGTCCCTGGAGCCCTGAATTCAGCATAACTGCTCTGGTTCTGCTCCATCCATGCTTTATTGACCATTTCACGGTCGAGTTTGCTCACTATGTGACCATTTGTCCATGTATATTGGCACCCAATGAAGTGCAAATCCTCAATCCCTACCTCAAGTATAAAGTCCTGGAAATCGACTGTGGCATATGTTGTAACTGCCATTCGTCCTTGTTTATCAGTTGGTGAGAGGTGGGAGTTGAATTTCCTAGGATTAGCCATGGCATCTCCATGGTTCTTGCAATCTGTTACAGTGTTGTCCACATGGCTTTCCTGCTCACGATGGAGAGCTGGCCATAGACAAACGTGACTCCTAGTAAGCATTTTAATTGTAAGGTAAAGTGTACTAATTAAAGAGCAGCTAACCTTGACTTTTCTTTTTGGTCCGGCTTTGAGTTTCCACTCGAAGTAGTCTTCAGGGTCGGAGTTGTAGTTGGACTCGACTTTGGATTCTGACTCGGACTCTTCCGGTCTTGCCATGTAAGCTATGTCGACGCCTTCTTCTTCGTTGTCCCAAGTTGCATGGAAGGCTTTCCTTGCTCTCTTTTGCTTTGGTCGCCTCCTTGACTTGAATTGCTCTTTGTTCTCATTCTTCAATTGCCTTCTTTCTTGTTGAACTATTCTTCGCACCATGTTGACTATTGCAGCCTCCTCTTTGGATTCGGATTCGGGTTCGTCCTCAGGTTCGGATCCATCTTCTTGCTGGGGAGGTGGCTTTCTCTTCTCCTTTCTTCTTCGTCCTGCAAGTAAAGCAACACCTCTCTCGACCGAGACCACGTTAGTTTGTTTATGTAACTCAAATTCCAAAAAAAATTCATCTAACCTAATCTTAGATAAATCTTTAGATACCTTATAGACATCAACCATGGATGCCCACAAGGTGGTCCTAGGAAAAGCATTAAGAGCATACCTTATTATATCCCGATTGTCTACCTTTTATCGATGGCATGTAGGCCGTTCAAGATGTCTTGGATCCGCGCATGGAGTTGTGAAGCGGTCTCGTGATCCTGCATCTTTAGATTATACAGTTAATTTAAAAGTAAATCTCTTTTACATAACTTAGCATCGGACGCCCCTTCATGTAGATCAATTAATTTGTTCCAGAAATCTTTGGCGCTAATGAATGGTCCAATTCGGTTGAGCTCCTCCTTGGACAAGCCGCATTGCAACATTTGGGTTGCTCTTGCATCGACTTCGATTTGCCTCTTGGTTGCATTGGTCCACTTGTCGAAATCCAAGGGCTCCCCTTGATCATTGGTGGGTAGAGCAAAGCAGTTTGGATAATTATCCAAGTCTTGACTTGTGTTTTCAAGAAACACTCTATTCGACTTTTCCAATAATAGAAATCATTTCCATTAAAGAACGGAGGTCGATTGGTGCTATACCCCTCAATGTGAGATATTAAATATCTTGCAAAACACGAATAAAAACCAAAAGGAATTCCAAGACTTGTCTTGGATTAGTAATGCAGGAAATAATAAGAAATAAACAGAAATAAATAAAAAGAATAAAAAACTAATAAAAACTAGAAACTTACGACCTTTGATGTCCCCGAAAGTGTAATAAACGTTGGTTTTTAAGGATGAAGAAAGCTTGTTACAAGGGTAAACCTAGGTAAGAAATGTAGATCTCTCATAGAGCTTCGATTTGGTAGGTAGCACGTTTCGTGGGTCCACTTGTGTGAAAAGTTATGGCCATTTTACTGTCTGCTACTCCAAAAGCGAATACTTCCAAACACACAACCAAAAGAAGAGTACCAAGACTTCGTCTTGGAATAGTAGTGCGGGAGAAAACAAAATGTAAAAAAAACACGAATCGACAAATACGAAAAGAAAGTCAAAAAGTGCTAGATTGGTGGTTTCACCAAATCTTAATACCCCTGCTCTGATACCAATTGTTGGATCGAGAAGCGTTGCTAGAGGAGGGGTGAATAGCGAGCGTAAAGATTTTCATCGTTCATTCGATAAGAGCAAGCACAGAAGAAAACTAAATAACAAAAAATAAATAGACACTTTATTTTTACTTGGTTCACAACCCAGCGGTTGCTACTCTAAGGCTCCGCGATCCTTGACCGCGTACGAAGGGGCAATCCACTATAAAGTCTCCTCCTCGTTGGAGGTAGGAGACAACGATCACAAAAACTAAAGCACGAGTATGAGGCAACAAGACTACCTCACCTCGTTACGATTAAAATAATTAATACAGTAAATAAAAGTAATACTTGTTGTCAACGAAGAAGTTCTGAACTCGACATTGCATCGGTGTTACGGTGTTTAGAGCTTTGGCGTTGCGGGAGCACTTTGAGAGCAAGATGATTGATATTTGGGTTGGAGTTCTCCCCTCCTTTTATAGATTTTTGTAGTGGAATAAGTCCTGATAGAAATCCTCAACTTTTGGAACTGATCACGAGGTGGCTCCTTATCTTATCGCGAAGTGGCCGCGTCAAACATTATCCATTTTGACCTAGTGCATAAGTCGATGCCTTCCATCGATCGTGATGTCCATCACGTGATCGATCACCGACCGACCGCCACTTCCTCAAAGAAGAGGTTAACACGAAAATGGTAAATATGATGATTCCTTACCATCCGATCTCGACCTAGACCTTCCACTAGAAGTCTTAGTCGGATCGCCGCCTACGATCGTCCCCATATAGAGGACACAATGTTACCATCTCTCTTCGTGCTCGTGCTTACCTCTAGTCCTTTATGACCTGTCACTTTGCTTCTGGTCTTCCACCTAGGTTCTTCGACTCCCACGAAGTTTCCCCAATATCGCCCGAACACCACGGTTTCTCGACTCGGGATTCTCCGGGTGTCGCTGACCTTTGGCTTAGCTTAACCATTTCCTGCACACTTAATTTAGCTCATGAGATAACAATATGACCTTAACTTTGGATCTTTTTCATAATCAAAACCAAGGTTCGATTATCTAGTGCCCCTACACCAACAAAGGTAACGAAGTAGCTATAACCTCCTATGGCATGAGTTGACATTGGTCCCATACATTAGTATGTATAAAGCCTAATACCTCAATAACTCGTTCACCTTTTCCACTAAAAGGTTACTTAGTCATCTTTCCTTTTAAGCATGAAACACATGTGTCTAATGAATCTGATTCATCATAATTCAAAATACCAAGCTTATGCAGTTTGGGCATGCGTTCATTGCTTATATGACCAAGATGACAATGACATAATTGCGAGGTTAACTAATTATCTAACTTAGCACATTTGCTATTTGATTCGATATTGAATATCTCGTTGGATGTATCTAATGTGTAGATTCTATTATTTAACATTCCAGTAGCATAAAGACCACCATTTAACGTAATGTAACAATAATTATTACAAAATGTCAAATGATAAACCTTTCTTATTCAAACATGAAATAGATACAATGTTCTTTATTAATGTAGGAATATAAAAACAATCATTCAACTCTAAAACTAGTCCCGTAGGAAGTCACAACATATAAGTACCCTTGGCTACAACAACAACTTTTTCTCTATTGTCAACCCTTAGATATGCTTCTCCCTTAACTAGGCTTCTTCTGTTCCTAAGCCCCTGTATATCATTATATATATGTAAGCCACACTCGGTATCCAATACCCAAGTTCTAGAAGAAATAGTATGAAATTCAATAACAAATATACTTGATGTAGATTGGGCATCAGATGCCTTTTTCTGCTTCAGTGACTCTAGATACTGCTTGTAATTTCTCTTCCAATGTCCATCCTTGCCACAATGATGGCAGGTGCCCTTGAGAGTTAATTCTTCCTTCTTTTCCTTTTTCTTCCCTTTAGCTTTGGTTTTTTGATTTCCTCTTAGAACCTTTCTTTGAGGAGTCAACCAACATCACCGTCTTCTGTTCTTTAGCAACAGACGACTCCACTGTTTTGAGCATATTGATCAATTCAGGAATTGTGGACTCAATCTTATTCATCCGATAGTTTATCACAAATTGTGAATATCTACCAGTCCGATTGTGAAGAATTAAGTCAATACTTAATTCGTGGTCCAAGAAAAACTCTAATGATCCCAATCGCTCAATATAGCTATTCATCCTCAGTCCAAACTGCACTGAAGATGAACCCTCCTGCATCTTCGATCAAAAGAGGAGTTGAGTTACCTCGAACCTTTCAAATCACGCCTGCTCATCGAACAACTCTCGAAGATGGAAGACAATTGTATTAGCATCCATATACTCATGTTGCTTCTGCAACTCAGGAGATATCGATGCTAGCATAATGCAATTCGCTATCTTAGAGTCAGCAACATGTTTCTGATAAGCCAACTTTTGGTCACCAAATGCATTGTCTGCAAAAGGTTGGGGAAGAACCTCTTCATGGACATAAGCTAGCTTTTCAACCTTGAGAACAATTCTCAGGTTGCGAAGCTAGTTCAAGAAGTTTAGCCCAGTCAATTTATTATTGTCCAAAATAGAACGTAATTTAATGGAGGTCGACATGCTGTTCTAATTAGTACTTAAACATACAAAAAGAGGTGTATAAGAGAAATGAATTTATAGTAATGTAAACAATTTACATTAACAAGAAACTCTCGCTATTTTTATTAAATTCAATAGCCCTAACTTTGAATTCATGAGATGGTAGGTTATCTCCTAGTGGGTTGATATCCATTATGATTAATAACAACCTTGGAAAGAGTCCAACAAGTCATTCATAGTCATAATGTTAGGTATCAACATTATATGTCAAATATATAACTATCACTTTATGCTATCAACTAATTGAATGTTCACATATATATTAGGTTGTTAATTCATTAACATATATACATCTAATGAATATCACCTAATTTCACCTTTGTCCATATTGACCTTAGAGAGAGTCCAACAAATCAATGCTTTCAGTTAGGGCCGAATCATTAATCGTGAGATTGAATTTAAATATTTGAACACATTCAATTTACAAGTCAGGCTTGGAGAGAGTCCAACAACCCAAATTTGAAATTGACCTATGGTCCTTACCATTTAAAATAAACATTGAATCTCATATAAATTGAACATGCTCGATGTCATGCCAGGCTTGTAGAGAGTCCAACAACCGAAACACGAAAAAGAACACTGGTTCAACCATATTAATGGAAGGTGTTAGCCCTAATATTTGCACGAAAGATTTCAGGTTATTATGGATCTCATCTAAAAAAGAAATAAACCTAAATATGGAAAAACAAAGGTCACATTAGGAAATAAATTTCCCGATGTGAAGGTGAGTCTATGCTTAGACTCTAATGACGCGGTCAACACCTTCGGTGTTTCTAGGCACATCCTCGGTATTTTCCTTCCAGTTACAAACATATCCTATATGTAGAATCATTCGTACTCTAATCTATCATATAGGAAAACATGGCACAAGTATATTAAAACATCATACATGCTTTAAATATTCTCCTACAACATGCAATCTATGCCAAAACTACAAGGTGGCTCTGATACCACTTGTTGAAGATTCTGGGATTATGCACAGTTGAATAAAGAAAATAAAATAATTTTTATTACATCCTAGACTGTTGGGTTTCCGGCACCGCGGCGTGTGTGTGTTCGATCATGTTTCGTAAACATGAGCACAGCGGAAGCAATTAAAAATAATAAATCTATATTTATTACAACACACACAACACACGCATGCTATTACAACAAGTGTAGACATAACCGTAAATTAAAATTTGCAATAAAAGAAAATTATCTACGTTATACCTTCCGTATGACGTGTAGCGGGAACGGCATCAACCGGAACGATCCTCGTAAGAATCGTCTCTATCCGTATCCACGCCGAGCTCCTCGGGATGACTTCGCTAAGTCACGAGCTTCGTCTTCGTACGGGTTACTAGCCTCGTGTTGAAGACGACGTGATCGAGAGATGATCACGATCCGAATCCAAATTCGGATCCTAAAATGAGTTCTCAAAACTCGCTTCTCCGGAGAGGTATTCGTTAACCAATTGACGAATCCTTCGTCTTCCACCTCAGAGGATTACCGAAGATCAAATCCCCGGTAAGTTAGGCGCTATCGGAGCACTAACCGTCGTCCAAACGACGCTCCGACAACAAAGAAACAAGCTGTCCAGAAAAACTGGACAGCTTTTGGTGGAGGAATAGAGGCCGGCCAAGGAGAGATGGAAGCTCACCTTATCACCGAACCTAGAGGAGATCACCGGAGGGTCGCCGGAGGTTCACCGCTGAAGGTTGGTCAGGCGGCACAAAAGCTGGGCGGCGGCAATGAAGGTGTTGGCGCCGAATACTCCTTCAAGGGGTGGGCGGCAACTAGGTTGGGCGGCCAAAACTAGATTAGGGTTTTGGATTAGGGTTTAAGCCCTATTTTATAGAGAACTAATTCTCTTAATGGTTAATGGATCATATCCATAAAGCCCGTTAACCCGCTCCATTAAGATAAGTTAAAATAAACCAAACCATGATGGTTTATTTTAAGATAAAATGAACCAAACCAACATTTGGTTCATTCGTTTAATATAAACCAAACCCTTTGGTTTATTCTCATCCATTGGATTAGAACCAAACCATTTTGGTCCATCCATTATGTCTTCATAAGACACGGCCCATCCACGCTTCCATTGCTCCTGAAACAATTTCATGCTCGCTTTATGTTTGGTCCAACCAAACATAGTTTCTCTCGGTCTGAGAATCCCATTCTCAAGCTCGTTTTAAATCCTTTGGATTACACTCACAGCGCGGTGACCAAATAGGTTCTCGGTTTATGTTGGCCGCCTATAATTAACCATTAATTATAGAACGATCATGAGTGGCACCTAGTAGTACATCATGATCCCCAATTAACCAAAAGATCAACGGTTGATCCGTAACTATTTCAAACCCTTCAGTAGCTCGAATGAATCGTGCCCCATTCCCTTCACTCATCTTATACCCACTTGGTTCAGGACATGGTCTATTGTGTCAGTCCCCACTAGGCTGACTACGTCACACCTAGCCCAAGTATCATTTTCTCGTCCTACGGATTCTAGTTACTACACATGTATCAAAGAGTACCTTACTCTTAACATGTAATGCGCCAAAGACTTTAGTAACAATCCGACGAGAGGCCTTGGGTATACATCTCCTCGCAAGGAGTGGTGAATCCTTTATAGGCTATTCAAACACCTTCGATCACTTCGACTTATACCCAATCATCCCGGGTCCACATCTCCTTAGAGATGTTTGCTTAAGATGTCAAAGCATAAGTCTCCATGATCAAGATGACTTGAATACCGCAAGTCAAAGGAACATCGCACTTAAGCCACAGTAAGAACTTCATTGACATATCTATATATGCAGAGAACCATATGAAGTCTTACTGGTCACTCCAATGAACTAGTTACCATAACTAGCATCCACGATTAACTCAACATCACAATGTCTCCAGCCGGTGAGAATCAAACCGCTTGGATACACCAAGGAGTATACCTCGTGCTAGTCTCGGCTGTAATTGATGGTGTCCAAATCCATCAATTCATCGACTAGGATAATTCCGATACATCACAATTACACATGTAGAGATACTCACTAGTTGTGATCCAATCACAAATTCTCTCATGCCGTGAATCGTATCGTGGACATTCAAGAAATGAGTTTAAGATCCAATCAAATACATTAAACATGTATACTCAAATAGTGAATCTTCATTTATCATATAAATGGTTCATACATAAGGCGATTGCCTTAGGACATCTCTCATATATTACTAACAGACTCCCACTTGGCCTAATGCCAATCGCTACGGTATCCAATACCATAAGCACTAACATGACCCTCAAACTTACTTTGAGGTAATGCTTTAGTCAAAGGATCCACTAAGTTCCTTTCAGTGGGAATTTTCTCGATTTGTATTTCGTTCCTACTAATGATCTCTCTGATCAAATGATAGCGGTGAAGCCCATGTTTGGATCATTGATGAGACCACATCAAGTTCATAGATGAACTTTTTGATCCAAACCGCTTCCTTTGCTGCTTCCAAAGCTGCAACGTATTCTGCCTTAGTGGCAGAATCCGCTATAGTGTCAAGTTTGGAACCTTTCCAACTTATTGCGCCTCCATTCCAGGTGAATACATACCCAGACTAAGATATGGAATCATCCTTGTCTGTCTGGATCTGGCATCCGTATACCCACGTATCACCATGTACCCTTCTCCATATATTAGGAACACATCCTTAGTTCTTCTTAAGTACTTAAGGATCGTCTTAACAGCCACCCAATGATCCATTCCTGGATCAGACTAGTATCTGCTCGTGACACTCAGAGCATACGATACTTCGGGCCTCGTACATAACATAGCATACATGATAGATCCTATTGCGGATGCATAGGGAATCTTACTCATGCAAATCCTCTCGTCTTCTGTGTGCGGACACATAGACTTCGAAAGGTGTACCCCATGCCTGATGGGTAGGAAAACTTTCTTGGATTCCGACATGCTAAACCTCTTTAGCACTCGGTCTATATATGTAGACTGCGAAAGACCAAGCAACCGTTTCGATCTATCTCTATAGATCTTAATCCTGAGGATGTAGGTTGCTTCTCCCAGGTCTTTCATGGAGAATGTCTTGGATAACCAAACCTTCACTGACTGTAAGATTGAAACATCGTTTCCTATAAGTAGTATGTCATCGACATACAATACTAGGAATACGACTGCACTCCCACTAACCTTCTTGTACACACAAGGTTCGTCTGGATTTTGTGAGAAATCAAACCTTTTGATCGTCTCATCAAAACGGATATTCCAGCTCCTGGATGCTTGCTTCAATCCATAAATGGACCGTCGCAATTTGCATACCTTGGTTTTATCAACCGATGTGAAACCCTCAGGTTGTATCATATACACGCCTCGAGCGTGTTTCCATTAAGGAAAGTTGTTTTCACATCCATCTGCCATATCTCATAATCATAATGAGCCGCTATGGCCAGGAGCATCCGAATGGATTTAAGCATAGCTACAGGCGAATAGGTTTCGTCATAATCAACACCTTGTTTTTTGACGATATCCTTTCGCCACCAATCTAGCCTTATAGGTAATCACATTACCATCCATGTCGGTTTTCTTCTTGAAAACCCACTTGCACCCTATAGGCTTTATGCCTTCGGGTGGGTCAACCAAGTTCCAAACTTGGTTTTCGTACATGGAATCCATTTCTGACTTCATGGCACCAAGCCACTTATCCCTTTCGAACTTGTCAAGACTTCTTCATAACTCGGTAGGCTCTCATCATCAATGAGTAACACGCTGCTCGATTCACTTACGAGAAATCCATATTTCTCGTGAATATATGCGGTTCTACTGAGATCTACGAAGATGTGGTGTTACAATAGGTCCACCGATTGCTCATCACTATGAGTTGTCCCAGTTGTGCTTCACTGTATCTCATCAATGTCTATTTGAGTCTCTCGAGCCTCCTCAAGCTCGACGACACTCCCACTGTTTTCTTGCAAGAGAAACTCTTTCTCTAGAAACACAGCATGCCTTGAAACAAACACCTTTTGTTCCACAGGATGATAGAATTGGTAACCCCTTATTTCCTTAGGGTATCCAATAAATAGACATTTATCAGACTTAGCATCCAATTTTTCTGATACTGTCCGCTTCACATAAGCAGGACAACCCCATATCTTCAAGTAAGATACATGAGGTTTCTTACTATTCCATATCTCATATGGAGTAGTTGAGACTACCTTGGTAGGCATTCTGTTTAACAAGTAAACAGCTGTCTGAAGTGCATAACCCCAAAAGGACTTCGGAAGAGTCGCATGATTCATCATTGACCTGACCATGTCCAACAAGGTCCGGTTACGCCTGTCAGATACACCATTATGCTGTGGTGTATATGGCGGAGTCCATTGAGACAATATGCCATTGTCTCTTAGATAATCAAGAAACTCTTGACTTAAGTATTCACCACCTCGATCCGATCGAAGTATTTTAATACTTTTGTCATGTTGTTTCTCTACTTCATTTCTGAATTCTTTGAACCTTTCAAAGGCTTCAGACTTGTGTTTCATCAAGAACACATACCCAAACCGTGAGTGATCATCGGTGAAGGTAATGAAGTAGCTATAGCCTCCTAAAGATTTAGTTGACATAGGTCCATATACATCACTATGTATTAGGCCTAGCAACTCTCCCACTCGTTCACCTTTTCCCATAAAAGGTAACTTAGTCATCTTGCCTTTTAAGCATGATTCGCATGTATCGTATGAATCCAATTCAAACGATTCCAGAATTCCACATCGGTGTAATTCGGACATGCGTTTCTTGCTTACATGGCCAAGATGACAATGCCACATGTAGGAGTCTATTTGATTATCCTTTCGAGCACGCTTGTTGCTCGCTTCGATATTGCAAATGTCACTGGATACGTCCAACGTATAAACACCATTGCTTAAAGTTCCAGTCCCATAAAGAACTCCATTCAAAGTTATGTAACAACAATTGTTACTAAAAGTCAAATGGTACCCATTTCTATTTAAACAAGAAATAGAAATGATGTTCTTTATCAACGAAGGAACATAAAAGCAATTGTCCAGTTCTAAGACAAGTCCTGTAGGGAGTCTCAACAAATACGTTCCGATGGCGAGTGCAGCAACCTTTGCTCCATTCCCAACACGTAAATTTGACTCTCCCTTGACGAGTCTTCTTCTATTTCTTAGCCCATGTATGTCTTTACATATATGTGAGCCACACCCAGTATCCAATACCCAAGTGTCTGAGGAAATAGAATGACAATCAATAACGAAGATTTCTGAAGAAGATGGGGCATCCGATGCCTTATTCTTCTTCACGGACTCAAGATAAATCTTGCACTTTCTTCGCAAATGGCTCTCCTTGCCATAATGATGGCAAGTTTCCTTTTGTGCTAGTTTTACCTTCTTAGCCTTTCTCTTCTTTCCCTTCTGCTGCTCCTTTGACTTCCTCTTAGAACCTTTCTTCGAGGAATCAACTAACAGCACCGTCCCCTGCTCATGCTTCTCAGAAGACTCCACAGTCTTCAGCATATTGAGCAGTACCACAGATGAACCTCCTAGCATCTCAGAGGTGAAGAGGAGCTTTGAGACTTCGAACCTTTCGAATCTCACTTGCTCATCAACCAACTCACAAAGATGAAGGACTACGATATGAGCATCCATATGCTCATGCTGCTTTCGTAGCTTGGGTTCCATTGTGGCTAGCATGATGCAACTCATTTGTTCAGAATCACTTACATGTTTCTGATAAGCCAACAATTGGTCCAGAGTTGCATTGTCACTAGGATGGGCGGGAAGAGGCGCTTCGAGGACATACGCAAGCTTTTCCACCTTGAGAACAATTCTCAAGTTTCTAAGCTAGTCCAAGAAGTTCGGCCCAGTCAATTTATTTGAATCCAAAATGGAACGCAAATTCAAACACATCATGATCAATATATTAACTTAGAAATACAAAACGAGCATATATGAGAAAGATGATTTTAAAATGCATCAATATACATTTATAAATCCCATTCATTTTTCGAATTTCAAAAACCCTTAAAATCACTTTGGGAGATCGTAGGTCCATCTCCGAATGGGTTGATATCCATCATAGATAAGAACAACCTTGGAGTGAGTCCAACAAGCCATTCTTAGCTATGATGGTGGGTATCAAGTATACCGATTACATATCATGTATATGTAACTATCACAAAGTGCTATCAACTAATTGAATGTTTACACATACATTGGGTTGTTAACACATTAACAAGTATGCATCATATGCATAGCACCCAACTTCACCTCTCTTCACATCGACCTTGGAGTGAGTCCAACAAATCAATGCTCCAAGTTAAAGCCGACCCATTAATCGCGAAATAGTTTTAATATGGTTAGAGCGCATTCAACCAATTAGCCAGGCTTGGAGTGAGTCCAACAACCCAAACTAACGATTAACCTCTGACTCTTACCATATTAGAGGTAAACTATTCCAATTATTTGAACATGTTCAGGTTCGAGCCGGGCTTGGAGTGAGTCCAACAACCCAAACAAGAAACAGAACTCTGGTTCTAACCATATTAATGGAAGGTGTAGGCTTTAATATTGAGTTAGGGTTTTATGTCTCATCCTCTTTGCATGCAAATAACTATTATCTACATGGCATGGCATACATGGCATACATCTACATGTCACGACACATGGCATAATGTTATGCATCTAATGCAATTACATGGCATACAATTATATACGTATATATAATTTCATATATGTCATAACTATTTATGGAAATAAAATATGTTTAGATTTGATTCTCCAAATCAAATCATAATTAAATTGAAACAAATTTCCAAATCTAATCACATATTTTATTCAAGGAATTATTTGATTAAGGAAAATCTATTTAGGAAACCAATTTCCTAAATCATTAAAACTACTTATGGAAATAAAATATTTTAAGATTTGATTTCCCAAATCAAATCATGATTAAATTAGGAAACAAATTTCCAGAATCTAATCAAATATTTTATTTATGGAAAATATCAATTTCCACAAATACTTCCAACTTTCCAAAAGTGGAAGATTTCCATAAATACTTCTAGACTTTCCAAAATTGAAAAATTTCCATAAATACTTCTAAATTTCCAAAATTAGAAAATTTCCAGAAATACATTATGACTATCGCAAAACCATTTTTACGATTATGTCGAAACACAACCTGGGCTCTGATACCACTGTTGGGTTTCCGGTACCGCGGCGTGTGTGTGTTCGATCATGTTTCGTAAACATGAGCACAGCGGAAGCAATTAAAAATAATAAATCTATATTTATTACAACACACACAACACACGCATGCATATTACAACAAGTGTAGACATAACCGTAAATTAAAATTTGCAATAAAAGAAAATTATCTACGTTATACCTTCCATTATGGCGTGTAGCGAAACGACATCAAGCGGAGCGATCCTCGTAAGAATCGTCTCTATCCGTATCACGCCCGAGTTCCTCGGGATGACTTCGCTAAGTCACGAGCCGTCTTCGTGCGGGTTACTAGCCTCGTGTTGAAGGCGGCGTGATCGAGAGATGATCACGATCCGAATCCAAATTCGGATCCTAAAACGAGTTCTCAAAACTCGCTTCTCCGGAGAGGTATTCGTCAACCAATTGACGAATCCTTCGTCCTCCACCTCAGAGGATTACCGGAGATCAAATCCCCGGTAAGTTAGGCGCTATTGGAGCACTAACCGTCATCCAAACGACGCTCCGACAACAAAGAAACAAGCTGTCCAGAAAAACTGGACAGCTTTTGGTGGAGGAATAGAGGCCGGCAAAGGAGAGATGGAAGCTCACCTTATCACCGAACCTAGAGGAGATCACCGGAGGGTCGCCGGAGGTTCACCGGCTGAAGGTTGGTCGCCGGCAAGGAGCTGGACGGCGGCACAAAAGCTGGGCGGCGGCAATGAAGGTGTTGGCGCCGAATACTCCTTCAAGGGGTGGGCGGCAACTAGGATGGGCGGCCAAAACTAGATTAGGGTTTTGGATTAGGGTTTAAGCCCTATTTTATAGAGAACTAATTCTCTTAATGGTTAATGGATCATATCCATAAAGCCCGTTAACCCGCTCCATTAAGATAAGTTAAAATAAACCAAACCATGATGGTTTATTTTAAGTTAAAACGAACCGAACCAACATTTGGTTCATTCGTTTAATATAAACCAAACCCTTTGGTTTATTCTCATCCATTGGATTAGAACCAAACCATTTTGGTCCATCCATTATGTCTTCATAAGACACGGCCCATCCACGCTTCCATTGCGACTGAAACAATTTCATGCTCGCTTTATGTTTGGTCCAACCAAACATAGTTTCTCTCGGTCTGAGAATCCCATTCTTAAGCTCGTTTTAAATCCTTTGGATTACACTCGTTGTGCGTGTGACCAAATAGGTTCTCGGTTTATGTTGGCCGTCTATAATTAACCATTAATTATAGAACGATCATGAGTGGCACCTAGTAGTACATCATGATCCCCAATTAACCGAAAAGATCAACGGTTGATCCAGAACTATTTCTGAAACCCTTCAGTAGCTCGAATGAATCGTGCCCCATTCCCTTCACTCATCTTATACCCACTTGGTTCAGGACATGGTCTATTGTGTCAATCCCCACTAGGCTGACTACGTCACACCTAGCCCAAGTATCATTTCCTCGTCCTACGGATTCTAGTTACTGCACATGTATCGAAGAGTACCTTACTCTTAACATGTAATGCTTTGGCCAAAGACTTTAGTAACAATCCGACGAGAGGCCTTGGGTATACATCTCCTCGCAAGGAGTGGTGAATCCTTTATAGGCTATTCAAACACCTTCGATCACTTCGACTTATACCCAATCATCCCGGGTCCACATCTCCTTGGAGATGTTTGCTTAAGATGTCAAAGCATAAGTCTCCATGATCAAGATGACTTGAATACCGCAAGTCAAAGGAACATCGCACTTAAGCCACAGTAAGAACTTCATTGACATATCTATATATGCAGAGAACCATATGAAGTCTTACGGCTGGTCACTCTAATGAACTAGTTACCATAACTAGCATCCACGATTAACTCCGGACATCACAATGTCTCCAGCCAGTGAGAATCAGCTGCTTGGATACACCAAGGAGTATACCTTGTGCTAGTCTCGACAGAATTGATGGTGTCCAAATCCATCAATTCATCGACTAGGGATAATTCTGATACATCACAATTACACATGTAGAGATACTCACTAGTTGTGATCCAATCACAAATTCTCTCATGCTGTGAATCGTATCGTGGACATTCAGTAAATGAGTTTAAGATCCAATCAAATACATTAAACATGTATACTCAAATAGTGAATCTTCATTTATCATATAAATGGTTCATACATAAGGCGATTGCCTTAGAACATCTCTCATATATTACTAACATAGACATCCCCTGGGGGCAAGGAAAACTTGCTTTTGCATAATCACATGAAAACACACAAAAGGAGAAGGAGAAGTTATACCTTCAAGATTCTTTCGAATCTGTCAAAACCATAAGGAAGACCGACGGGCCTTGCCTTTATCAGTATCCACGTCAGGATCACTTGAGACAACTCCTAGAGTAGCAATCCTTTGTCTCCGATTGGTGCTAGCCAATCGGCGGAGACAAGAGAAGAAGAGAGAGGAAGACGACTACCAAGGAAGAAAAACCCTAAGGAAAAACTCTCTCTCCAAAGATTATCAAGGAATCTATTTATAGATATCTTGATTAGGTCATCTTATGAGGCTTAAACGGAATATATCTTACCATAATTAAGGTAAGAACAACCCAAAAAATTTCCATAAAAGAAATCTCCAAAAATGGTGGAACCACAACACGACCGTGTGTCTTACACACGGCTGGTCGTGCCAAAAGGCACAACCGTGCAAGGACACACGACCAGTCGTGTGCCCTTCTGGGCACAACCCAACTTTTGGCTAGAGCCTGGCACGACCCATGCCTTGTTAAGCATGGCTGTGTGAAGCTCTGTATGATTTGTTTGAGTTCGTTTAGGTGTGATATGACCATGCTAAATCCGAAAAGGCCATAGGAGGTTCCATAGCCTCCGTTTCGCACCCCTTGGTCTGGTCTAACTAGATATATCCTCTCTCATCGAGAATCTCATTCTCAGACTTGTTTTACATCTCAAGATCACCCGTAGTGTGTGTAGCCCAATAGGTTTCTGGTTATGTTATCCATTCATAATTAACCCCTTAATTATGAATAGATTTTGAGTGACACTTAGTAGTACATCATGCCTCCCAATTGACCGAAAAGTCTAAATCGACTCCAGAATATTTCAGAACCCTTCAGCTGCTACAGTTGTTCATATCTAGTTCCTTTCACTCATCCTATATCCACTTGGTTCAGGACATGGTCTATGTGTTTACCCCCACTAGGCTTACTACGCCACACCTAGCCCAAGTTGGTTTCCTTGTCCTGTGGATTCAAGTTACTTCTACATGTTTCCAAGAAGACCATCTTCTTAACATGTTTTCTATGGCCAGAGACTTATGAGTAACAATCCTGAAAAGATACCTAGGGTATACATCTCCTTTATCAGGAGTGGTGAATCCTCTATGGGTTATTGAAACACCTTCGATCACTTTGGCTCATACCCAATCATCCCCGAGTGACACCTCCTTTGGAGATGGCTACAAAGAAGTCAAAGTATAAGGCGCCATGATCAAGATGACTTGAATACCTCAAGTCTAAGAAAACTCACACTTGAGCTGCAATGAAATCTTCAATGACATATAGAACCATATGAAGTATCATAGTAGGTCACTCTAATAAACTAGTTACCATAACTAGCATCCACATGTTCACTCTCAACATCTCTATGTTTCCGTTTAGTGAGTACCAAATGCTTGGATAAACTAAGGAACATAACATGTGCTAGTATCACAGAATTGACGATGTCCAATCTCATCAATTCATCGACTTGGGATAGTTTCAATACTTGCATGGTTACACATGATAAGATACCCACTAACTGTGATCCAATCACAATTTCTTTCATGCCATGCATCATATTATGGACTTCAGTACATGAGTTTAAGATCCAATCAAATACATAAATAATGCATACTCAAATAGTGAATTTTATTAATAACTTCTAAGGCAATTGCCTTAGGACACCTCTCAATTACATCACAATCGACCTTTGGTCATGGTTGACAAAGCTCGAGTGAGACTCATGCGAAAGTCCAAATATGGATACTTGACAATGGAAAGTCAAAGATTGGATTCTTAGCAATGGAGAAGTCCAAGTTTGGATACTTGAAAAATGGAAAGTACAAGGGTATAGTCTTGGCCACGTAAGTCCAAGTGTGTAGTCTTGATGGTAAAAGTCTAAGTTTTAATACTTGGCAAATGGAAAGTCCAAGGGTGTAGTCTTGACCACGTAAGTCCAAGTGTGTAGTCTTGATGGTGAAAGTCTAAGTTTTAATACTTGAAAAATGGAAAGTCTAAGGGTGTAGTCTTGACCACATAAGTCCAAGTGTGTAGTCTTGGTGGTGAAAGTCCAAGTTTGGATACTTGGCAAATGGAAAGTTCAAGGGTGTAATCTTTGTGGTGAAAGTCCAAGTTTGAATACTTGACAAATGGAAAGTCGAAGGATAGTCTTGACCACGTAAGTCCAATTGTGTAATCTTGGCGGTAAAAGTCCAAGTTAGTCTAGTCTTGGCCATGTAAGTCCAAGTGTGTAGTCTTGGCAGCGAAAGTTCAAGTATGGATACTTAGCAAGGAAGTCCAAGAGTGAGATTTTTGCAGTATAAAGTCCAAGAATATAGTCTTGGAGGCATAAGTCCAAATGAACCTTGGAAAAGGATACCTAGTTAGCATAATATAGCTGATGCAAGCACTACAGGCTAACGTGAAGGGTGAATAATTCGTGGAGGACTTGGACGGACCCTGTGTTAGAAATCGTTGGAATGGCTAGAGGGGGGGTGAATAGCGTAGATGAAATTCGCTCCCGTTTATGTCTACAATTTCGTTAGTGCGCAGCGGAAATAGAAATAATAAAAGCGATAACGAAATAGACAACAAGCTAACACAATGATATAACGTGGTTCGGAACCACACGGTTCCTACTCCACGGATCGAGCTCTAAAGAGCCCTAGTGATGCACACGCACTCACTAATGATAAACACTCCTTCTCGACACAAGTCGGAGGCGGAGAAACCCCTTACAATAAATCTTACAACAGTAAAAATGAAATACAAGCAATATACAATGTAAATATGAAATACAAGTAAAGAAAAGACTTTACAACACTTGTTTTGATTGCTTGAATGCTTGTACCAACAAATCGCCCCAATAGCCCTCAAGAACCGGTTTCTTTTCCTCCATCACAAGCTCCATATATAGCTTCAACCTGGCCGAAAGTCTATCACCGATCGATCGAGACCATCACGATCGATGCCACTTGTCGTGAGACAACGGCTAGTTCCACGTTGGATAAGTCCAACGGAACTACACCGATCGATTGTGACCATCACGATCGATGAAGTCCTCACTGACCACCGAGTCTCGACTCCATTCTCGGCGAATTCTCGAGCACCGATCCGATCACACGATCACCGATCGCTGAGCCATCACCGATCACAACCTACGGCAATGATCGCTAGGCCATAACCCACATCAAACCCTAGTTCGATTCGGTTCACCGACCGCCACATGGCATCACGACCGGGCACACCTCAAACATGAGGTTTTAACTCAAGTATGGTTCCCATACTTGCTAGACCACCCTTAGCCTAGACCTAAGCCTTCTAGTCACCTCCATCACCTCACGCCTCTGATCCTCCAAGTCATCCATGACTTGTTCATCCATCGCGCTAGCCTTCAGGTGCTTCCGTCGGCTATGTCATGCTAACGGTGTCTACACCGCCAAGGCACATTGGACTTACGCCGCCAACCATTGGACTTATGCTGCCAAGACTCCCGCTTGGACTTTACGCCGCCAACCATTGGACTTATGCTGCCAAGACTCCCGCTTGGACTTTACGCCGCCAACCATTGGACTTATGCTGCCAAGACTCCACTTGGACTTTCCCTTGCCAACCCATGTTGGACTTTCCATGCCAAGACCATGCTTGGACTTTCCTTGCCAACCCATGTTGGACTTTACATTGCCAAGTGTCCGACTTGGACTTTCCATGACAATTATATTGTCATATGTTTTTGTCGAAACATCAAAACACATCAAAACATCACTCGAGCCAAACTCGAGTCCTGGTCAATCGTGACCTGGGCCGATTGCACCAACAATCTCCCCCTTTTTGATGTTTGACAAAAACCAAACAAATAATTGAGTTAGAATACTAACTCAAATCCTTTACCAATTATCCCAAATGTTCTCCCCCAAACATTCTCCCCCTTTTTGACTAACATCAAAAAGGTTTTCTCTCCAAGGAGGTCAATGTCTCATGTCCCAATGAGATCTTACAATCTCCCCCTTGATCCAAAAATACCTAGGATGCCTACCATCTTCCTAGTGATAAGTCCCATATCACTCAAGAGAGGCAATCCTATTCACTCTCCCAATTTCCAAATTGGGTTTCTAAAAATCCATAAATTTCCCAAATTGACAACATTCGCCCCTACAAGGAGAAAAAACACCTCCCTCATCCCCAGATGGATATCTCCCCCTAAAGGCTTGCTCCCCCTTGACCATTGCACCAACAATGTCCTTGGGAAGTCCCTAAGCCAATAGGAACTCTAAACCATCAAAATTAAGGTTAGAAATTCAACATTGAACTTTCCACACCTTAAAATTGATACAAACCCTAAACAACTCTCCTAATCCATATCCAATAGCTTTTCACCCTTTATAATGCTTCCCAAAGCATATCCTAGGGTTAGGAGTGGTTAGGGATCTTTGCCATGGCTGAACACGGACTAACCAAACTTAGTTTTCCGAAATCAGCCTTGGCAATGACTCTACACTACGATCATCATGCCACACTCATCATCACCGATCCGCCATCAGTACTGATCGATAATCAAATTTCAATTTCGCTTATCGAATCGAGTTTCAAAAATCATAAATAATTATACGTATATCGAAAAATCACGAAATTTGTCATTATAATACCTATGACCAATACAATGGGTGAAAAATGTTTGAAAATTATTTTACCCATAAAATAGTGAATTTGATACAAAACTCAAAACCATTGAAATTTTCAATGTTTTGGCCCTATTTTGTATCGACTTCATCAATGGTGATTGCTATCAAAAGATAGACTTCACCAAGGTTTTCTAAAATGATTTTAAAATGTTTTCAAGACCTTATCTTGGATCATGTTCCTTGGGCTCTATGTGTGTGACTTGTACACGAGCTCTCCTAATGATCCACTACTAAAATTAGATGAGTTTTAGTTCATCTAGATGCAAAATCTATGCACCTTGAACTTAACTCATATCCTAGTATCTCACATGTATCTAGGGTGTATACATACACATACATGTCAATTAGATGTGAGATGTGGGTTTTGTTCTCCCTAATCTAGGGTTTCAAGCATTTTTCTAAGGCAACTCTACTTGATTCCCTTATAAATGGGACTCCAAGTCATGTCATAGTCCTTAAATCAATTTTAATCAATTAAATGCATGAAATGATCATGGCATAAAGATAGCAATAATTAAGCATGGCCAATGATCATGATGTCACGGCATATGATAAAATCTAAAAACATATGACATTGGTCCTTAATCCCTAAGCATAATCATGACATATAAGATGATTAAGAATAAACATGATGTCATGACATGGCATATGATAGCAATACAATTATACAAATATTCATTCATACACACAAGATTTTTCAGAAATAAGGATTTCATTTAACTTAAATTTGTCTTTTGCAATCAAAATGGAGATTGGCTATGCTCAATCTCACTACAAAATGACATCCACAAAAAATAATATCCTCTAATCGTCCGCAGGAGGTGGCGGTGGTGGTCACGACTCAGTCCAGCCCGCATTATCTCTAGCATATCACGATGTCGCTCTATGCGGCCCCGGTCTCCTCCTCCATCTCGACGCAGCCAAAAGCTACCCGCTCGCCAATAACTCGACATCCTCGAGTCAACCGATCCGATAATCCTCAAACCGACTCTCCAGTTACATGTGCTGTAGCGATGGACCCGGCCCAGATGTCTGCCCGGCATCGGTCATCCTCATCGGAGGTGTCGCATCCTCGTGTCCTCTCTGCATCTGCGGGTCGGAGGAGGCATGCATCTTCACTGGGTGGTCGACTCCATCATCGCCCATCAGTAGCTTCCGCTAAGGAGAAATTCTGGGATATCTGATCGTACACTTAGATGGCTGTCATGAGAGCCCCTATGGATGTTAATGCCTACAGTCGAGCCATCTTTGTGATGATATGTCCAAATGGCATATGCACTTTCCCTTATGCGAAGTGAAATTACTGTCTGATGGAAGATGTTCAATGCAAAGTTTATGTCTAGCGATGGCATGGCATATAGAAGAAAGAGATGGGAGGCGAATCTTGGCGGACCAGTGACAATGCGAAAACACCCAACAATGACCTTATAAAGGACATTGTCAGTCGGTGGTCTTCGGTGATAGGAAATAAATTACGGGCCTGGGCGAGGATAACCAAAAATATGCTCATGCATGGACTCCATAGAGATGTGGGCAAAAGGCTCGGGTAGAGGAAAGTCCATGGTAGGGTAAAGATGAAGGTGTCATCTCAAGGCCTACACTCGAGAAACTCTGATGATATCGCGAGTGAACTCTAAGTCGCGTTTTGCGTAGTAGTGTATGTAGGGCCGTCATCTACCTTTTTAAGGTTTTGGTAAAATTCCTTAATAAGGTCATCATTGATTGGATGCGTGCACAAGACAATCTTCATCAAATTGTAGTATGCAATTAGTTCCATGACCTCACTACAATGCCTATTGAAAAATTCTATCGATGTACCTAACCAACATAGGTTGGTACAATGAGTCACTCTCGGAGGGATCATTCCTACGGGCTCTCCTATTATGAATGTAATGTGATGATATGCAATGCAATGGCAACAATACGCGATTAGATAAACTTCCATTGTAATGGAAATGAAAATTAGGGTTCGGAAAGAAAAGTCGTTACTTAGGCGCCATGTGTGTGCCGGAGGGAAGACTCAAAAGTTGCTGAGGATCGCCGGAAAAGTCGCCGGAGAACGTCAGCCGCCGGAACCCTAACTGGAGCAAGGGAACAAAAACCTAAACCGCGTGAACTAGGCTCGAAACAAGTGAAAAATGGAAGAGGAAGGGCTTATCTGTCAAACCTAATATCTTGGACGATTGGGACGGCCGGAGGAGTCGATCGGAGAGGAAGACGACGATCGGAGAGGGAAAGAAGAAGGAGAACTCGTCAGCGTGAAGGCGGAACCCTAGCGGTTGGCGTTATAAATCAGCGATGTAGTCGGTGATGTGAGCATCGATCGGTGATCGAGTCGTTATCGAGTTTTCGAACCGGCGCGGCTGCTCGGTTCAATCATTCTTGAACTCTACGTGGCGACTCTGACGTAGCATCGGTCGGTGATGTGCATATCACTTTCACTCGTCGAGCACTTTCATTGATAGCCTTATCGTATCGTGCTCACGGTGTTATCGATCGGTGATTCGAGAAAATCTCGATTTTATCTTCTTAATTGTTCCATTTTATCAAGTTAGATCTTGTATTTTGAATGTATTGATGTTATACTTTTATTTATGTATTTGTTAATGTATTTTAATGTTTTATTTCATTTTTGCAAACATTAACATTCAATGATTTCCAAAACCTAACATCTCACCCTTTCTAAGTGTTAAAATACACAATCATGGTAAAAGACTTGTTTTGTGAGATGTAATTTATCCTAGACATTCATTCCATGCAAACATATGGTAAAACATATGAAGCATGGTGAATACAAGACACCAAGTTGTGTGGCACTTGAGTATCACTCTAGATATTACCTTTACATCTTAACCACACATTTCTTGATACATGACCTTCCCAAGTGTGCCAATAATCAAAGGTACACACTATGACCTCTAAATCTAGATCATGTCAATTTTATTGATTTTCATGTTTTCAAGATATATATATTGACACAACCTAAAATTTTGAGATTAAGACTCAAGGATATTTCCAAAGTAACCATAACCTTGAGAGTAACCTTAAAGTGCCACCTTTATTATGGTTGAGTTAACTACCCATCCAATCAAGGTTGGCACACCCTAAACCCATCTTAGCATGAATCAATCACGCTCTTAGGAACCCAAAATCGATTTGAGCTCCTAGGGTTAATTAGATATTCCTTAGGGATAACCTCCCTAGATACCTTCCTAATGACCCTCCTAGTCTTATTAGCCTTGGTCATTTGGGTCTTACCTAGGTTGACTCTAGGGGTAGCTCCCCTTGCAACCTTCTTAGTGGCTTCCCTAAGTTTCCTAGAAACCCTAGCCACTAGACACACACCATGATCAACTCTAGGGATGATTTCCCTATTGACCTTGGTCTCCCCATAGTCAAACGGAACACTATGGTAAGTCACCTTGGACTTAGGTTTGTGACCCAAACCATTCTTGCCCTTGGTTGACTTTTGACTCTTAGGTCTTAGAGGTTGATTTTGTATTTTGTTTAGGGTATTTTCCAATTTCTCAAGCTTTGACCTCAAGGCTTGGTTTTCTAATTCTAATTGCCCAATTTTAGAATTTTTATTTAACTCTTGGGCATTGGACTTTCTTGGCGAATGCCTAGTCCATTTTGGATTAAAACCTAGATGTTCTTGGATTTTCTTAATAGATTTCTTAGGTATTGTTTTTCTAAGGACATTAGTCCCAAATTTCTCCTTATTCTTAAGGTGAACATTCTTAGCTCCTAAACACATATGTATGTTATTTCTAGCATGCTCTTTATGATACATACCACAATTGCTAAAATTAGTTCTAGCATGCTTTAAATTAGACGGAGCATTATTTAAATATACCTTAGGGTTTGCCTTAGTGGCTCCCCCTACTTGTGATGCTCCCCTTTTCCCCTTCTTTTTCTTCTTTGGCCATTGACTCCGGTAATGACTCGGTAGTCGACATTTGAAGCAAATGACATGCTCCTTGCTCTTTTGTCTTGGAGAACCGGCATCCGTTGACTTTTGTTGACTTTTAGGCGCCGGAGGAATTTTCTTGATTCTCTTTGGACATTTGCTCTTGTAATGCCCATACTCCCTACACTCAAAGCACATAATATGATTTTTGTTTGAAAATAAAGTGTTTGAGTTACCTAGGGTGGTGGTAGGTGCCGGAGTTGAATTTTGAGCTTCCTCATCTTGATCGGATGTTGAGAGCTCTTCTTGAGGTTGCTCCGGTGTAGAGGATGGTCTATCCTCCTCAATCCTAGAAGTAGATGCTTCTTCCACCTCTTCTACTTCTTCTTTCTCCGATTCGGAAGTTGACTCCATCTCAACTTCCGATTCCTCACTTTCACTTGAGGATGAACTCTCCTCATGGTATCTTGCCAATTTTCTCCATAGCTCCTTGGCATACATGTAATCCCCTAACTTGCACAAAACATCATTAGGGATTAAATCTTCCAAAAGTTTCGTTACCTTAACTTCGGTCTTGAGCTTTTGGCGTTGCTCTTGGGTCCACTTTTTCAATTTTAGGACATTCCCCTTCTTATCCCTAGGGGGTTCAAGACCTTCAATGAGGATAAACAAATCCTCTATGTTCATCATCAAGAATGTTTCCATTCTTGCTCTCCATGCCGGAAAATCTTCTGGATCATATGGAGGTGGAGTGTTGATTTCCCATCCAAGCTTGTCTTGGAATTCCATCTTCACCCTCTAGCCTTTCACCTTAGCTCCCGGTTGTTAATCCGTAGAAGAGCCCCGGGCTCTGATACCACTTGTTAGAAATCGTTGGAATGGCTAGAGGGGGGGTGAATAGCGTAGATGAAATTCGCTCCCGTTTATGTCTACAATTTCGTTAGTGCGCAGCGGAAATAGAAATAATAAAAGCGATAACGAAATAGACAACAAGCTAACACAATGATATAACGTGGTTCGGAACCACACGGTTCCTACTCCACGGATCGAGCTCTAAAGAGCCCTAGTGATGCACACGCACTCACTAATGATAAACACTCCTTCTCGACACAAGTCGGAGGCGGAGAAACCCCTTACAATAAATCTTACAACAGTAAGAATGAAATACAAGCAATATACAATGTAAATATGAAATACAAGTAAAGAAAAGACTTTACAACACTTATTTTGATTGCTTGAATGCTTGGTTGCTTGCTTGCACTTGGAGACCTGATTTGCACCAACAAATCGCCCCAATAGCCCTCAAGAACTGGTTTCTTTTTCCTCCATCACGAGCTCCATATATAGCTTCAACTCTGTCTTTGGAAAAAGTCTATCGATCGATCGAGACCATCGATCGATGCCATCTTGTCGTGAGACAACGGCTAGTTCCACGTTGGATAAGTCCAACGGAACTACCATCAGTCGACTGATTGTGACCATCAGTGGACTGATGAAGTCCTCACTCGACCAGTCGAGTCTCGACTCCATCTCTGGCGTCTCGAGCACCGCCGATCGGATCACACGATCACGATCGCATCGGAGCTCATCACCGATCACCGGCAATGGCATCGGTAACATGAGGTTTTAACTCAAGTATGATTCCCCCATACTTGCTATACCACCCTTAGCCTAGACCTAAGCCTTCTAGTCACCTCCATCAGCCTCACGCCTCTCGGATCCCTCCAAGTCATCCATGACTTGTTCATCCATCGCGCTAGCCTTCAGGTGCTTCCGTCGGCTATGTCATGCTAACGGTGTCTACACCACCAAGGCACATTGGACTTACGCCGCCAAGACTCCGCTTGGACTTTACGCCGCCAACCATTGGACTTATGCTGCCAAGACTCCCGCTTGGACTTTACGCCGCCAACCATTGGACTTATGCTGCCAAGACTCCCGCTTGGACTTTACGTTGCCAACCATTGGACTTATGCTGCCAAGACTCCCGCTTGGACTTTACGCCGCCAACCATTGGACTTATGCTGCCAAGACTCCGCTTGGACTTTCCCTTGCCAACCCATGTTGGACTTTCCATGCCAAGACCATGCTTGGACTTTCTTTGCCAACCCATGTTGGACTTTACATTTCCAAGTGTCCGACTTGGACTTTCCATGACAATTATATTGTCATATGTTTTTGTCGAAACATCAAAACACATCAAAACATCACTCGAGCCAAACTCGAGTCCTGGTCAATCGTGACCTGGGCCGATTGCACCAACAATCTCCCCCTTTTTGATGTTTGACAAAAACCAAACAAATAATTGAGTTAGAATACTAACTCAAATCCTTTACCAATTATCCCAAATGTTCTCCCCCAAACATTCTCCCCCTTTTTGACTAACATCAAAAAGGTTTTCTCTCCAAGGAGGTCAATGTCTCATGTCCCAATGAGATCTTACAATCTCCCCCTTGATCCAAAAATACCTAGGATGCCTACCATCTTCCTAGTGATAAGTCCCATATCACTCAAGAGAGGCAATCCTATTCACTCTCCCAATTTCCAAATTGGGTTTCTAAAAATCCATAAATTTCCCAAATTGACAACATTCTCCCCTTCAAGGAGAAAAACACATCCATCATCCCAAGATGGATATCTCCCCCTAAAGGCTTGCTCCCCCTTGACCATTGCACCAACAATGTCCTTGGGAAGTCCCTAAGCCAATAGGAACTCTAAACCATCAAAATTAAGGTTAGAAATTCAACATTGAACTTTCCACACCTTAAAATTGATACAAACCCTAAACAACTCTCCTAATCCATATCCAATAGCTTTTCACCCTTTATAATGCTTCCCAAAGCATATCTAGGAGTTAGGAGTGGTTAGGGACCTTTGCCATGGCTGAACACGGACTAACCAAACTTAGTTTTTCGAAATCAGCCTTGGCAGTCGACTCTGTCAGCTACGATCATTGCCACACTCATCGATCATTGCCACTCGAGGCGATCATTGATCTTGAAATTCAATTTGATTATCGAATCGAGTTTGAAAATCATAAATAATTATCGTATATCGAAAAATCACGAAATTTGATCACGTATAATACCTATACAATACAATGGGTGAAAAATGTATGACAATTATTTGACCCATAAACTAGTGAAGGTGATACAAAACTCAAAACCCTTGAAATTGTCAATGTTTTGGCCCTATTTTGTATCGACTTCATCAATGGTGATTGCTATCAAAAGATAGACTTCACCAAGGTTTTCTAAAATGATTTTAAAATGTTTTCAAGACCTTATCTTGGATCATGTTCCTTGGGCTCTATGTGTGTGACTTGTACACGAGCTCTCCTAATGATCCACTACTAAAATTAGATGAGTTTTAGTTCATCTAGATGCAAAAACTATGCACCTTGAACTTAACTCATATCCTAGCATCTCACATGTATCCAGGGTGTATACATACACATACATGTCAATTGGATGTGAGATGGGGGTTTTGGTTCATTTAATCTAGGGTGTCAGGTATTTTCTAAGGCAACCAGACTTGATTCCCTTATAAATGGGACTTCAAGTCATGCCATAGTCCTTAAATCAATTTTAATCAATTAAATGCATGAAATGATCATGGCATAAAGATAGCAATAATTAAGCATGGCCAATGATCATGATGTCACGACATATGATAAAATCTAAAAATACATGACATTGGTCCTTAATCCCTAAGCATAATCATGACATATAAGATGATTAAGAATAAACATGATGTCATGACATGGCATATGATAGCAATACAATTATACAAATATTCATTCATACACACAAGATTTTTCAAAAATAAGGATTTCATTTAACTTAAATTTGTCTTTTGCAATCAAAATGGAGATTGGCTATGCTCAATCTCACTACAAAAATGACATCCACAAAAAAAAATAATATCCTCTAATCGTCCGCAGGAGGTGGCGGTGGAGGTGGCTGCTGACTCAGAGTCCAGGCCCGCATCATCTCTAGCATATCGCGCTGGTGCTTCTCTATGCGGCCCTGGGTCTCCTCCATCCTATCGAGACGTGTGCCAAAAGCTGCCTGGCCTGCCAATAACTCTGACAGCCTGGAGTCAACCGACTGCTGATAATCCTCAAATCTGGACTCCAGCCGGCCACGACGAACTGATGGACCAGCCGCTGATGTGTCTGCCGGCATCTGGTCATCCTCATCAGAGGTGTCCGCATCCTCGTCATCCTCTGCTGCATCTCTGGGTGGCGAAGGAGGCTGTCTGTGCGCCCTTGGTGGTCGAGGCGCAAACTCCATCTTCGGCGCCCATCCATAGCCATTAAGCGAAATTCTGTGATATACATGCGTACACTTAGATAGGCTGTCGCATGAGCCCCTATGGATGTTAATGCCTACGAGTCGAGCCATCTTTGTGATGATATGTCCAAATGGCATATGCACTTTCCCTTGTATGCGAAGTGAAGTGCATGATGGAAGATGTTCAATGCAAAGTTTATGTCTAAGCGATGGCGCATGGCATATAGAAGAAAGAGATGGGGAGGTCGAATCTTGGCGGACCACAGTGACAATGGCGAAAACACCCAACAATGACCTTGTAAAGGACATTGTCAGTCTGAATAACTTCGGTGATAGGAAATAAATTAGGCGGTGGGCGAGGATAACCAAAATATGCTCATGCATGGACTCCATAGAGATGTGGGTAAAGGCTCAGGTAGAGGAAAGTCCATGGTAGGGTAAAGATGAAGGTGTCATCGAAGGCCTACACTAGAAACTCTGTGATGTCGCAGAGTGAACTCTAAGTCGCGTTTTACAACGCGAGTAGTGTATGTAGGGCCGTCATCTACCTTTTTAAGGTTTTGATAAAATTCCTTAATAAGGTCATCATTGATTGGATGCGTGCACAAGACAATCTTCATCAAATTGTAGTATGCAATTAGTTCCATGACCTCACTACAATGCCTATTGAAAAAATTCCTATCGATGTACCTAACCAACATAGGTTGGTACAACCGAGAGTCACTCTCGGATGGATCATTCCTACGGGCTCTCCTATTATGAATGTAATGTGATGATATGCAATGCAATGGCAACAATACGCGATTAGATAAACTTTCATTGTAATGGAAATGAAAATTAGGGCTCGGAAAGAAAAGTCGTTACTTAGGCGTCATGTGTGTGTGGAGGAAGACTCAAAAGTTCTTGAGGATCGAAAAGTCGTAGAACGTCACCGCCGAACCTAATGGAGCAAGGGAACAAAAACCTAAACCGCGTGAACTAGGCTCGAAACAAGTGAAAAATGGAAGAGGAAGGGCTTATCTGTCAAACCTAATATCTTGGACGATTGGGACGGCCGGAGAGTCGTCGGAGAGGAAGGCGGCGATCGAGAGGGAAAGAAGAAGGAGAACTCGGCGTGAAGACGCCGAACCTAAGCGGTTCGGCGTTATAAATCGCGATCGATCGGCGATGTGAGCATCGATCGATCGATCGTAGGTCCTTATCGAGTTTTACGAGCCGTGATCGGTGCTCGGTTCGCAATCGGCTTGAACTCTCGTGGCGTGCTACGATAGCATCGATCGGTGATGTGCATATCACTCATTGCTCGTCAAGCACTCGGTGATGGCCTTATCGTATCGTGTCACGGTGTTATCGATCGTGATATATGTCGGTCGTGATGTCGATTTCGACTCTTAAAATCAGAAAATCTCGATTTTATCATCTTAATTGTTCCATTTTATCACGTTAGATCTTGTATTTTGAATGTATTGATGTTATACTTTTATTTATGTATTTGTTAATGTATTTTAATGTTTTATTTCATTTTTGCAAACATTAACATTCAATGATTTCCAAAACCTAACATCTCACCCTTTCTAAGTGTTAAAATACACAATCATGGTAAAAGACTTATTTTGTGAGATGTAATTTATCCTAGACATTCATTCCATGCAAACATATGGTAAAACATATGAAGCATGGTGAATACAAGACACCAAGTTGTGTGGCACTTGAGTATCACTCTAGATATTACCTTTACATCTTAACCACACATTTCTTGATACATGACCTTCCCAAGTGTGCCAATAATCAAAGGTACACACTATGACCTCTAAATCTAGATCGTGTCAATTTTATTGATTTTCATGTTTTCAAGATATATATATTGACACAACCTAAAATTTTGAGATTAAGACTCAAGGATATTTCCAAAGTAACCATAACCTTGAGAGTAACCTTAAAGTGCCACCTTTATTATGGTTGAGTTAACTACCCATCCAATCAAGGTTGGCACACCCTAAACCCATCTTAGCGTGAATCAATCACGCTCTTAGGAACCCAAAATCGATTTGAGCTCCTAGGGTTAATTAGATATTCCTTAGGGATAACCTCCCTAGATACCTTCCTAATGACCCTCCTAGGCTTATTAGCCTTGGTCATTTGGGTCTTACCTAGGTTGACTCTAGGGGTAGCTCCCCTTGCAACCTTCTTAGTGGCTTCCCTAAGTTTCCTAGAAACCCTAGCCACTAGACACACACCATGATCAACTCTAGGGATGATTTCCCTATTGACCTTGGTCTCCCCATAGTCAAACGGAACACTATGGTAAGTCACCTTGGACTTAGGTTTGTGACCCAAACCATTCTTGCCCTTGGTTGACTTTTGACTCTTAGGTCTTAGAGGTTGATTTTGTATTTTGTTTAGGGTATTTTCCAATTTCTCAAGCCTTGACCTCAAGGCTTGGTTTTCTAATTCTAATTGCCCAATTTTAGAATTTTTATTTAACTCTTGGCCATTGGACTTTCTTGGCGAATGCCTAGTCTATTTTGGATTAAAACCTAGATGTTCTTGGATTTTCTTAATAGATTTCTTAGGTATTGTTTTTCTAAGGACATTAGTCCCAAATTTCTCCTTATTCTTAAGGTGAACATTCTTAGCTCCTAAACACATATGTTTGTTATTTCTAGCATGCTCTTTATGATACATACCACAATTGCTAAAATTAGTTCTAGCATGCTTTAAATTAGACGGAGCATTATTTAAATATACCTTAGGGTTTGCCTTAGTGGCTCCCTCTACTTGTGATGCTCCCCTTTGCCCCATCTTTTTCTTCTTTGGGCATTGACTCCGGTAATGACCCGGTAGTCGACATTTGAAGCAAATGACATGCTCCTTGCTCTTTTGTCTTGGAGAACCGGCATCCGTTGACTTTTGTTGACTTTTAGGCGCCGGAGGAGTTTTCTTGATTCTCTTTGGACATTTGCTCTTGTAATGCCCATACTCCCTACACTCAAAGCACATAATATGATTTTTGTTTGAAAATAAAGTGTTTGAGTTACCTAGGGTGGTGGTAGGTGCCGGAGTTGAATTTTGAGCTTCCTCATCTTGATCGGATGTTGAGAGCTCTTCTTGAGGTTGCTCCGGTGTAGAGGATGGTCTATCCTCCTCAATCCTAGAAGTAGATGCTTCTTCCACCTCTTCTACTTCTTCTTTCTCCGATTCGGAAGTTGACTCCATCTCAACTTCCGATTCCTCACTTTCACTTGAGGATGAACTCTCCTCATGGTATCTTGCCAATTTTCTCCATAGCTCCTTGGCATACATGTAAGCCCCTAACTCGCACCAAACAGCATTAGGGATTAAATCTTCCAAAAGTTTCGTTACCTTAACTTCGGTCTTGAGCTTTTGGCGTTGCTCTTGGGTCCACTTTTTCAATTTTAGGACATTCCCCTTCTTATCCCTAGGGGGTTCAAGACCTTCAATGAGGATAAACCAATCCTCTATGTTCATCATCAAGAATGTTTCCATTCTTGCTCTCCATCTGAAAATCTTGGATCATATGGAGGTGGAGTGTTGATTTCCCATCCAAGCTTGTCTTGGAATTCCATCTTCACCCTCTAGCCTTTCACCTTAGCTCGGTTGTTAATCCGTAGAAGAGCCCGGGCTCACGATACCACTTGTTAGAAATCGTTGGAATGGCTAGAGGGGGGGTGAATAGCGTAGATGAAATTCGCTCCCGTTTATGTCTACAATTTCGTTAGTGCGCAGCGGAAATAGAAATAATAAAAGCGATAACGAAATAGACAACAAGCTAACACAATGATATAACGTGGTTGGAACCGCGGTTCCTACTCCGATCGAGCTCTAAAGAGCCCTAGTGATGCACACGCACTCACTAATGATAAACACTCCTTCTCGACACAAGTCGGAGGCGGAGAAACCCCTTACAATAAATCTTACAAGAAGAATGAAATACAAGCAATATACAATGTAAATATGAAATACAAGTAAAGAAAAGACTTTACAACACTTGTTTTGATTGCTTGAATGCTTGGTTGCTTGCTTGCACTTGGAGACCTGATTTGCACCAACAAATCGCCCCAATAGCCCTCAAGAACTGGTTTCTTTTTCCTCCATCACGAGCTCCATATATAGCTTCAACCTGTGCTGGAAAAAGTCTATCAGTCGACTGATCGAGACCATCAGTCGACTGATGCCACTGTTGTCGTGAGACAACGGCTAGTTCCACGTTGGATAAGTCCAACGGAACTACTATCGCGATCGATTGTGACCATCGATCGATGAAGTCCTCACTCGACGGTCGAGTCTCGACTCCGATTCTCGGCCGATTCTCGAGCACCCGGATCGGTGATCACACGATCGATCGACTACTGAGCCTCCATCGATCGATCATTGACTCGGTCGATCATTGCCACATGGCGCATCGGTCGGTGGCACACCTCAAACATGAGGTTTTAACTCAAGTATGGTTCCCCCATACTTGCTAGACCACCCTTAGCCTAGACCTAAGCATTCTAGTCACCTCCATCAGCCTCACGCCTCTCGGATCCCTCCAAGTCATCCATGACTTGTTCATCCATCGCGCTAGCCTTCAGGTGCTTCCGTCGGCTATGTCATGCTAACGGTGTCTACACCACCAAGGCACATTGGACTTACGCCGCCAAGACTCCGCTTGGACTTTACGCCGCCAACCATTGGACTTATGCTGCCAAGACTCCCGCTTGGACTTTACGCCGCCAACCATTGGACTTATGCTGCCAAGACTCCGCTTGGACTTTCCCTTGCCAACCCATGTTGGACTTTCCATGCCAAGACCATGCTTGGACTTTCCTTGCCAACCCATGTTGGACTTTACATTGCCAAGTGTCCGACTTGGACTTTCCATGACAATTATATTGTCATATGTTTTTGTCGAAACATCAAAACACATCAAAACATCACTCGAGCCAAACTCGAGTCCTGGTCAATCGTGACCTGGGCCGATTGCACCAACACCCTGAGGGTGTTAGGCTGATGGAGGTAGCTAGAAGGCTCAGGTCTAGGCCAAGGGTGGATGGACTAGTATGAGGGGATCATATATACTTGGGTTAAACCTCATGTTTGAGGTTTACTAGTCGATTAGGATTTAAACCCGTCCACTGGTCGAGTGCACGAAACTCGGGAGGCCTAGTTGACTTAAGCAATTGACTGGAATTATGACCCAATCAACTGGTCGAGTAGTCTACCGAGGCTAAACTGCTCAAGTTGTGCTCTAGCAGTCCACTAGTGGATTGCACCGGTCGACTGGATAATTACAGTCGACTACTGTATAGGGCAATCGACTGGCCTAAGTGGAAACAAACACAGAATGTTTGATAGTCGACTGGGTAGTCAACTACTAGCTTGACAGTCACAGCTCAAGTGTACATTGGGCAGAATCCAACGTGGATTAGTCCGTTGTGAGACAACGGATAGGTGAGCAATCGAGTGAGGCCTTTTTGACAATCAACTATTTGTGGAAATCTAGCCCGATGTAGGTTATAAAAGGAGCTACTTGGGAGATTTTTCCTACATTTTTTAGGGCGATTTTGAAGGGAAAGTGTTGTTGCATTCCATACCATCAAGAGAAATCCAAAGCAATCAACAAACAAGCAATCAAGTATTCAAGCTTTTTTGTGTAACATGCATTTCATTTTCATTTTTTACACTTATTATTATATTTTTGTATAAACTCTTGCTTGTAAGAGGTTTCTCCACCTCTGGTCTGTTGCCGAGAAGGAGAAGTTTGTTAGTAGTGGTGGACATCACTAGAGCTCGACTGTGGAGTAGGAACTAGGGTTCTGAACCACATTAAATCCATATTTTTTTTGTGTGTTGTGCTTTGTATGTGTTTTTGTGTTACTTATTTTTGTATATTCTGTTGTGCACTAACCATGTTGTAGACAAGCACGAACACGATCGAGTGAAATCGAAGTGACACTATTCATCCCCTCTAGTGCATCAAATTGATCCCAATAAATATGAGTGAGATCCTCTCATCGGGGTGCTAGTACAATCTTCTACCCTCCAATATAGGTGCTCGTCATCCTCAATCAATCATCCCTCATTTCGTCCTTGGGAGAAACAACAACGAATGTCTCATGGCCATCTTTGTAAAGTACCACGTCATCATCATACTCGTCGTAGATGGGATCAATCATATTTTTTTCAATCAATAGAATTTTGCACTCGGTGCTCTTATGCCTATCTTCATTCGTTACCTTGTCAATGTCATCATTGTAGATGGGGTCACCTATTTCTTCTTTAATCAATAGAGATTGCTCCTTCGTCTCACATAAATCATAAGTGATTTCTTCAATATAGTCCTTGTTGTCAACTAGATCACCCATGTCTTCTTCAACCTCATTAATCTGATCAATGAAAGTTTGTACATGTAACGTATTAGAAAACTCAGGACGCTCAATGCAAAAAACCAAGGTCTCCATACTATTCTTTGCGGCCATAATGATCTCGATGATACATATTTTAAGAGCTTGAAATAGTGCATCGATTAAATACCTTATGGTCTTCAAGACCTCGCATCGATAGACGTCGAGATAAATCTGCGACTTATCTTCTGTAGATACTTGATGTGATTGTAGAGTCTTTGATCATAGTACAAGGCTTCCTCATGCAGAATATACCTGTCATGACCATGATGACTATCCATGGATCATCAATATAACTTTGTGATTTATCTCAATAGATCTTCGATGAGCTCGTAGAATCTTCGATCTTGGTGCGAGACTTTCTCAGTCGAAACCTTCCTATCACAACCATGAATATGACCACGACAATACTCCATAGATCAAAGGCTATGATACCAACTAACGCAGGGTGGGTTTGGAATGAGAATCCTTTTGTGCTTGTTATTAGAATGGAGATTACAAAGGAATCAAAGGAGGAGGAAATTCACAAATAAAGAGGATCCGCCTCCAGATTTAAATGAAAAAATATTATTAACATAAACAATCTATCAATCAATGCTTACAATAGTATTAGCTCGTATTTAAATAGACTATGAATTAAGAAAAATTTGAAACAAAAAAAATTCAAACAAATAACAATATAACAGAACCCTAATTTAACTTAATATGTGGCAGCAACACGACACATCATGGTCACAACCTAGCTATGGTATGGACCATAACCATGGTGGGGACCACAGGCAAATTGTGGCCCTTATTAGATGATCCCGTCAAACTACAGAGCAGAATCCTCCTATGGTGGAAACCACGGGTAAACCGTGGTAGCCTTTGAAAGTTTTAATTTGTCTCATTCCGATTCAGAATGAAGTACATTTGTATTAGAGCCATGAAGGTGTTGAATTTTTTATTTGAGATTTTAATTAATTGTTCTTCGTCACGACTCAGAAGAATATAGAGATGTGTCATAAAATAAAAGTTGATCAAACTATTGAATGCGTCTGCATATACACTAAGATCACAAAGACTCTATCGAGACATCATCATAACCATATCTTGAGTTCGTTCGAACCTATCTTCTTTATTCATGAGGAGTCATGAAAAAAAAAAGTCAAGGAAGATGTCTGAGAAGAATTAGATTTTATGTACTACTAAACAACAAAAATATTTTTAATGAAAACTTACTTAAAAACTATTTTACCTACAATTGTCATAAAATAAGTACACCCTTAATCTCAATCAATAAACTTTTCTTTATTATTGTGAAAGACTAAATGTTTTCCTCGATCTCTCTGTAACTAAAATTAAAAATTATAACGCAGAGCTATTCTTCTTAACTGAAAGTCATAATTTAACTCTAACAATTTTATTTAGTAGTGTGGTGAAATTTTCTAGTATGTCCAGTTTTTAATTCACTTTCCACTTCTTTTAATGGGAGAAAATCATCTAGATTCAATTCAAAGAACTTGAATGAAATCGCTAGAGAATTTAACATATGCAATTATGATTCCATAACTTGAATGAAACATGCAAGAGTATTTCAAGCTTAAAAGTTAGCCATCTTACGTTTAGATGCCCATGGACATAGGTGTCAAAGAGAAGTCGGACTGAACAAGCCCAAAATGTAAATATTATGGGCAGAGATAAATTCAAGAAAATGTCGGCATCTTATGACTTGGTTTGGTACTAGAACAAAAGGCGTCAATGGCATGTGGATGCCTTTTATAGTTATCCACTATCAAAGTATTCTGTTCATGAAAGATTAGAATCGTCAATTTAGCAATTTCTATCGATCTATCATACGGTCATTGTAAGGAAGATAAATCACGGAGGACTCTATGAGATTTGACGTGGTGGCCAAGATATATATGGATCATTTGAATCTAAAAAAAGACTTTAGACATCCTCCAAAATTGATCATTATCTTATCCACAAACTCCACCATATCTTAATCACCACGCCATCACATTGCATACTATACTATCAACTCACCCTGTGCACATTTGTCCTTTGTTTGCGTTCACATGGCTGGACATTATGCACAAAATGAATACGCATTTTGGCTTAAAGAGATTGAATGCGTATGACCTTTAATTTGCATTTCATATCACATGGATATTTGTTGTAACACCCATTAATTACTTATAATGTGAAAATGAGTAAGCACTGATTAAATAGGTCAAATACTTAAAAGAAATTGTCACACTAAATGGCCATTAAGAAAAGTATGTTCCTATATATGTATTCATTATATTAAGTTAAACTTGGCAAATACAAAATCACAATATTATATTGTTTATTAAGGTCGAACAAAGTCATATTGCATACATTAAAGAGGCAGTCGAACATGATTAAATAGATCATATAATATTAGGTATATGCAATAACCTTCTCTTCTTATTCTATAAACTTTTATCTCTATCAATAGATTCGGCCTTCCTCTTACATCACTAGGAGGCCTTATACCTAAGCTTTTTTCTTCTTCTCCTTCCAAGGAGGTCCTTTTCTACAAGATGTTTCATCCTTTCCTTAGATAATAGAGCTTCATAAACTTCATTCAAACTAAGAGTATCATGATTGTATAAAATAGTATTTTTGAAATTTTAAAATAAAGGAAATAACAGACACAATAAGATTAATCTTGAATCTTTTTTTTATTAACCTGAGGTATCATAGTACGATTTCTCTTCCCCTATTAGTCCTTAGGGGCAACCACCCTGGCCCCACGGAAGTTTTTCGATGGTCGACATGGGTAAATCAAGATGACGCGTGGCCACCGCACACTACAAAAATTATAGGATTTGGTGACAAATTTTGTAACGAATTTTGAATAAAAATTCATTGCAAAATTTTTTTGCAATGAAAATTTTTTCGTTGTAAAAAATTCGCCGCTAAATTTTGCAATGAAAAAAATAAATTCGTTATAAAAATTGCGACGAAAATTTTTTTGTTCAAAATTCGTCGCCAAATTTGGCGACGAATAAATAGTTTGCTGCAAAAATCTAATAAATATATTTTCATGAATAAAAATAAATTTGGAGACGAATATTTTTTCATCGCCAAATCTGCGACGAAAAACAAATTTCGTTGCAAAATATTTCATGTACAGTCGACTGATGAATACTATCAGTTGACTAAAGTCTTACCAGTTCGACTGGTCAGTCGACTACCAAAGGTTCTATAAGATGCTACAGTAATATCAGTCGACTGATTGTTTGATTAGTCGACTGACATGTGGAAGAGTCGAGTGCTCAGTAATATCATGGCAACAATCAGTCTAATGCCAAAGGTTCTGTAAGCTGCTACAGTAATATCAGTCCACTGATCTTGTTTATCAGTCAACTGATCCTATTTATCAGTCGACTGATTTATGTTATCAGTCGACTGATAAGGATATTCTGCGACAAAATTTTTTTCGACTCAATATCTGCGACGAAATAAATTTTTAGTCGCAAATTCCCATGTATTAGTCGACTGATGGTTGTCATTAGTCGATTGGTTGATGAGAAGCTGGTTAGAGAACCTTCTTTCGCCGACTGACCACTCGATACTAGTTGACTGGATACTTGCGTCAGTCGACTGATGCTTCATTTCTTGCAACGAAATTTTTTTTCGTTGACAATTCTGCGATAAGAAATTATTTTTCGTCACAAATCTGCAACGAATTTTTTTTCATTGCTAATCTGAAAATTTTTTAAAAAAATTATGATAGATTATACTATTTTCCCTGTTTTACAATAAACACATACAACAATATAAACTAATTTACACATCAAACTTCAATACCAAATCAATATATACATAACAAACATAAATATACCGTACAATACATAGATATCTTATGTAATAAGTAAAGGAACATTTAAATACAACAACTAAATTCAATTGTAACCACCATCATCACCACCATCATCATCGAAAAATACATCATCATTGTCATTATTATAAGGATCAGGAGGAGGACGAGATTGAGAAGGAGGAAGTTGACTTGAATTAGATGTTAATTGAAGATGTTGCATAATTAACATCTATTGTCATCGAAATTCGTTCATCTGTTCATTTACTTCTTGCTCTCTTTGTCTCAATTCATTTTCCTTTTGCTGTAGTAACGCCCTCAAATGAGTAACCTCTTCGGTCAATTGCTTTATTTCTACTCTTATTATCGGGGAGGATGAAGAGGACACACCATGGGCTTTATAGGTTCGACTAAAAGAACTGAGTCCAATTATTCTTCCACTTTTCACCCCTCCCGTTGCTTCGAGCCATAAATTCATATTGCCAATAGAAGGCTCAGATTCGACTGCATCATCATTTGCACTCGAATTTCTCTGTGCAAGTTCATCGTATTTCTCCTGTTTTGAAAGAAAAAAAGCTAAATACTAATATAAGAATTTAAATTTTTTAAATTACAAACCTTCATTGTTCTAGCTCTCTCCCCACTCCAAGTCATATCTTTCTTCTGGAATATACGGGTGAAAGTATCTATGAATAATGGCTTAGTCTCCGTCTCCTGAGCCTAAACAAACATCGTTATAATTTATAAATTAGTTGGTATTAGAATAAAAAATTAGGATTTGAAAAAACTCACCAATCGATGTCTATGCTCGTCGATATTAATTGAGCCTCCCGCATACGTGGCAGACATAGCACCGGAATTACAATGTTGATTTTTCTTATTCTACTCACTCCTCCGTTTATTATTCTCAGATTCCCAATATGCAACAATTTTATTCCAATTCTCCTCGGTTATAAAGTGTGACTTTTTATTTCTGGTTTTCGCATGACTGAGTATGTTTCTGATATGGTCGCCACACTTCATCTTGAAAATCCTCCAAATCTCTAGAATTTCACTCTCCTCCCAACTAAATAACCGTTGCAGTAAAGAAAAATTGAATTGATTATATTAATTGCAATTTTATGTACAAAATGATTTAAATAACTTACTTTGAACTCATTCCACCAAATAAAATTTATTTCTTCCGACATGCTCGTATAAGTCATAGAAGCTCTGCCCCAATGGTTATTCACTATTTTATTCACCTCGTGAATAACATGTACAGAATTTATAAATATAACATAAAATAAAAACAAACCATGTTAGATACTTATAAAAATACATATCGTATTAAAAATATAGAAAATTTAAAACTAGAATACTTACGAATCTCCGTGCGGAGATATAAGCTCTCGCATATCTTCCCTCTCAACGAGTGATTATTGTGCTGGAGAAGATACATTAGCAGGTATATGTTGATAAATAGATGATCCTGCAACTGGAGAATAGGTCAAAGGCACATTTCCTGAAAGTGCATCAGACTGTGCAGGGGCTGAAGCAAAGGAAGACTATAATCTTCCATCGCTACTTCGTCTATGACCGCCACGTCGAAACTAACAATCATAATTATTAGAAGAATATGACAGTAAAAAAAATACATTTGCATATCGAATTATTAATATGAACAATATGAAAAAATTACCATATTTATAGCAACTGGATATCCTAAAAAAAAAAAGACAATTCATCAATATAGCAAATATATGAAATTTTGAATTAGACAGTAAATTGAAACATAATTGGTACTCAATACAAGTTACCTATAATTATAAATTAAAGTCCACATTGTGATTTTCATCATGGTCATATGTCTATTCAACATCGTCATCATCATTTCATCGTCATCGTCATCATCATCGTCATTGTCATTGTCATCGTCATCGTCATCGTCATCGTCTAAATTAAATTCCTCGTCTTCATCCTCATTCATTTCATTTACATCAACGGCTATTACTACGCCACTGGGATCTCGTAACGTTGAAATATTATATTCTTCGATATGAAATGTATTGACAACTTCATCTTGTTGATATGTTGTGTCTTCCCATCCTCAAATTTTTTACGTGCCTTTGTTTTACAAACAACCCACCAATCACTTTGTCTCATCTCAGACTAGGATATGAAGCATAAAATACTTGAATCACTTGTCGTGCTAACATAAATTTCCACGCCTCAAGAGGGGGTACTTGTCCGACGAAAATAAGACATTACCTCCCCTATACTGTAGACAATTGAAACCTATATACAAGGTGTAAAATACCATAAATAACATTATTATAGAATAATAATCAGAGAAATTTATTTATTTTTATTATTTTATTAAATCAGTTAAGGCTAAATTAAAGTTACCCTAGGTTTAAAAGGGGTATTAAAAAGGGATCGGTTCCTCTTCCTTGCGTGGATCTGTTTCTTCCACCGTAACTGATTCGCTTCATCATTTCTCCACCGTGAGACTCCTCAATTCCCCAACTTCTTCTTCCAAATCTTGCCGTCGTATTTCTTTCCCTTCCTCTTAGGTTCTCGTGCGCCACACTCATAAAATCGCGCGCCACCCTCCTCACCTTGCACCTCGCACCTCGCACCTCGCACCTCTCACCTCGCACCTCGCACAAGACAAGTGGTCACTGCCCCTGCGCATGTAGCCGGCAACCACAACCTGGGCCATCGCCGACCACTGCCTGTTCTATCAATCATGCATTGCTAAATTTACATCCAACCCTCTGATTAGCCGGGTTCTTCGTTTTCCCCTGCTTTGTGATATTCCGTTGCGATCGATCTATATCTCTTACTAGCAACGACCTCCTCTTTCACCGTTTCATCACCGGATATCTCCATTGCGAGCAACATCAGGCCACCCTCTGTTTAGGCCGCCACATCTCCTCCGACCCCTCTGTTCTACTGACAATAGCCAGTACCATAGCCCAATGCAGTTGCAACTCCACCGCTCTGCGTTCGATGCCCCTGAGCCATGGCCGAGCTTCGATCAGCCACTACCCTGCTGCTGGTGAACCGACCTCCGCTGGTCGTTTCTTCTACCTCGCTGCTCGATTAGTCCCGTTCTGACTTTTCTCTGTAGAGTTTCCCTCACCGATACCATTTGCAGCTTGGATCGATTGTTGACCCCTCTTTGTGTGAGCTCGATTTGGTGATGCCATCACTGTACCAGATCATCACCATCGCCACACCTCACTCACCGACAACCGGCTATGAGCATTAATTGCCAAGGCAAGAGGAATTGGGCATTTAGCAGCAAGCTCCGACGAATTCCCTTGGCTATGTTCAACTAATGCTAAGCTAGGTAAGGATTTTTTATGTGGTTGTTTGGTTATACAATTGATGAATTAAGATTGATATATCTATAGAGGTCTATTGGAATTGGATGTTGCTTAAGTCCAATTGTTTGATACAGATTTGATTTTCTTAAGCCGAGGAAGAAGCTGTGGATGAATGAAACGAGGTTGGGTAAGTCTAGATCTGAATATTAATGAATGCATAATATTGATAAGTGGTTTGATGGATCTATAGATTAGTTGGAGATGCATGATAGGGTAATGTGAATGTTTAATCTAAGTGATGGGCATAAGGTGAATTGTGTAGTTATGATTTTTGATAAAAATAATATGGGTGATGAGCTGTATGTGACTACAGGTGTTGACAATGGATTTACTTCTGGATTCATTGTGAGGAAAGTAGAACGACACGAGGTAAGTATAGATTTGGTTGTTCATGGTTGTGTATCAATTTTGTTTAGTAAACATATCTGGATGTGCTATAATTATGTAGTGATGATAGTACATGTTCATTGTGTGATGATGTTTGATTTATTTGGATTAAATATAGATTGGACTCCTTAAGCAGATTAAGAAGTGGTTGAGGTGGAATCAGTGTGAGGACGTTGATTTGATGCAGAGTTTTCGGACGTAAAGACAACTGGTGTACTACATAATAGGTGGGTAATTTTCTACCCTGGTTAGGTAGATGTAATTGCATTCAGATTTAGATATAGATATGAGCATGTTATATGTTTATATTATCTTGACCCTGCTCTTATTTATCCTATGCTTCATACTTGTCGTTGGCTATATATATGCTCAAATGTTGATATTACATTTTCCTTTATCATGATTTAGGAGTTACAGATGTGATGTAAGTAGATCTATAAATGTTTAGTAGGGTGTCAATTTTAGAGTACGGATGATGACCTGATTTGTAAATTTGGAAAAGGTCATCCGTGGGTAGGTAATGCTCTAAATGTAGCATTTATTCCAATACTCATATGTTGCATACTTATTACCAACCATGTGTTGTGTAATGCTTAGGTGAGTTGTTATTAGTGTGTCGCTACGGACCTATGGTCCTAGCTTTTTATGATTAGTGGAGTACTACTCTCTACAGGATAGAGAGTGTATTGATCAGATGGGTATGACTCTCTATTGAACATAGAGTATGTGGTAGATGTTTGTATGTGTGACAGTACATTTATGTAATTTGCATGCATTCTGACAACATAGTCTCCCTTGGGGTTGAGAGTGTCGTCAGTCATCCTTCCTCCCAGGTTACTCCCCGAGGAGTAACTAGTGTGAGGCCAAAGCATTTGTTGTGCCGAACTCTATCACTATAGACGGTGGTAGTTGGAGTTGCATGCAGTTGTCTTGGGTGCGTGACACTCGACCACTCATGAGTAGTGTTAGTCGAAGTGGACAGTAGCAGGGACCTCCATTGTGTAGCGAGCTCTATACGCTCATATGCTACTCGATCATACTGCCCACTCGGCCACTCTAGAGCAGTGGTTGGTGTTGAGTTGGGACAGTTGCCATGTCGTGCCACTTAGTCCACACTAGGGTCGTGGTAGCGAGTAGGGGTGCGCAAGCATGACCATGCTTGCTGCATTACCGTATCTTATGGCGCTTTGCATATTACCATATATATACATATATGCATGTATATATATATATGGATAGTTATGATTAATATATATATAGATGCAGTCTATATATATATATATATATGCTTATTGTGATGTTGCATTTGATTGTACTATGCTTGCTGTATTTTGTTGTACATCATCTTCATACATACTGATTGTGTCGGATACACTGTATATACTTGTTGACGATGTAATATTAGATACCTTTGACCTGTATCATGAATATATTGTGAGTTAGTATTACTCTTCCTGTTATATATTAGATATATGCTCAGGTTGGATCAGAGTAGCATAGTAGACTTTTATGTATGTCTGCATCATACGTTGTTTATTTGGTTAGATTGTATATGCATGTATTTATATACTGTGCTGGTATACCTGTTGTACCTCTAGGTTATGTTGTTGAACTACATGTGATATTTGATATATATATGTTCTCCCTTATTACCTGCTGAGTTTTACTCACCACCAAGGACCCTGGGTTTTTCTGTCGCCTAGGTAATAGGTAGCTGACTTCGTGAGGGACTTGGAGCATCGCTGGCTATGATCATCTCATCTCGTCTCCGAGGGTCCCAGCATGGATTTATATTTTCTGTTGATTTCGGATGTTCCTTATTTCGATCCGGATTTATGTGTTGGACTTGTTATGTGAAGTACACACTTGTGGATTCGGGTTTTGCCGATGTTTCTTTTATGTCATGGTGTCAGTCATACCAGTATGCACTATGTGTTGTTTGTGGTGTAGTTATATTATGTTTTCGCTGTGCTTTGTTGTGTTATTATGGTTACATTTATATATGTTATTGTTATTATGGGCCTACGAGCCTTGTATTAACACGATATGTTGCCACATATAGGGGAGATGTCGTCCGTTTGATTTTCGGTATGACATACTCTCGGGGCGTGACAACTTTATTGGTATTAAAGCCCTAGGTTCTGCGATGTCATACAATATTATTTTTGTGTTGAGTTTTGGATTCTTGGGAGTCGATTTGTTTAGGTTTTGGTTTTTGAGATGAGACTGACAGCGGCCTGAGCTCTAATCAACACGAAGTAAGTATTCCTGATGACTTATTTTCTAGTTGGATACTTATCTGGACTTGATTAACAAGTGTATACAGTTAGAGTTATGACACCCGTGCAGACTCCTAGTAAGGGTCATCCACCGAGGCGACCAACCAGAGTTAGTGTTTATACTCTCGATTTTGTTGACTATGCATTTAGTGTATATAATAGGGAACAACCTGTAGTGTGTTGGTTATTGTTCGTAACTGTTGTATGAGTTGACCATGGGAACGACCTGTTGAGTCTTTGAGTCTTGAACCTGTGTTGAAAAGGTGATTTACCTTTGAGAGCCGATTGATGCCGAGTCGGAAAATAGGGGTCAAGTCATCACATTTCTTGTAGAAATCAGAGACTACAGTCTTAGGGATTTTCACTAATTATGCTAGTCAGATCATTACCTATTGGGTAATGGACAAGACAAGTAGGATATTGTTGATGTAGATAGCGGAAGGCTAGTTTATGGTGTTTTATAGGGATTTTTATCCCTGAGTTGTTCGTACTGGGTTGTATAACTTTGAAGGTACTTTTGAGTACTTAACTCGTGTTATACAGAGAAAGTAGATTTATTTGCATACCATTATCGTGATCAATCCGGTATTTGGTGATAAATACAGAAAATAACATTCGGGGAATGATATATCACTTGATCATGGTTTAGTGATGTTGAAAGAAAGTACTTCCCCGCGTCACTTTCAATGACACATTGTAGGGAATTCTTGAGCTTCAAGTAGGGTGATCGTCGATAACGGGAATACCATGCAAAGTTATTTGACTTGCAGAGTTTACGATCACCTAATAGCTCAAGAATATGAATGGATATTTTAAGCCACCCACGGTTGTTGGCTTACTGTTGGATTAAGATGACTGGATCTTCTATCAGATCCTTTCAGAAGACGTTGGATTGAGTCAGGAGTTTAGAAATGACTCCATACAAGTGTTTAAGAGTTGGAGACCGATAAGAAAATATTGCAGGTCAACTTATTAGAGTCAGAAGTCTCCACTATTGGATAAAAAGGAGCAAGATCAGAGTCATAGGCCTTGAGCTACTTTCCAATTATAGAAGACCAACCACAGATCATCAGGATGTTCTCGTGCACATCAACGAAATCAGAACAAAGACTCCCAAGAGATTGTGTGTGAAGTACGGATCACGAAGACACGCGATGCCAGATTATATGTTGAATCAATTCATCTGTTGCTATTGTAAGCAACCAGTACATTTGAGGAGGTATACTTTGAAGACTCAATTGAAGACTATCAATGGCTTTCCAGGAGGATGATGCACCGTCTCGACAGCAGAAATCAGCACTGAAGATTTGGGTTATCTCATCAGCAGCGACCTACTACCTCATGCATGGGTGGAGTTCCATGATACTTCCCTTCAAGGGAAGTGATTTATTCAGCAGTAACAACAGAAGACATCATAGAAGACTCATGCAGACGACAACAACAGTTACCCCCAGATGTGGATTGACTTTATATAGAGAAGAGAGTATACGATGATCGTCGTATCTATTCGGTATTCTACAGTTACAGCTCATATGATTAAGTGATGGGATCAAATGATTTAGGAAAATCAGCATTTGAAATCGGCTTTGTCATGGTGTTGGATCGATCTTGTTCTCTTGGAGTAGGAGACTCGAGAAGCCTTTGGATCGGATCGACAGATAATTGGCCATTCAGGGTATTACTTTAGTTTACCCTCTCAGTTAATATATTTAGAGATACTTATAGTTTACAAGTATCTTTGTCTAGAACATTCTTAGTTTGGATTAGAAGAGTTCCTATACATCGACTTGTGAGTCGGTGGTATCTCTACTATTAGGTGAGAAGTTGACCAGCAATTAAGAAGTCAAGGGGTGCCTGTAGACTTTGATAGATATACCTTGCTGTAGACATATCCTTACGGATGGTCAAATTGTAGAGATTATGACATGATTATGTCTCCCAGATGTGCAAATAATCAGAGAGTAGTCAGATGTAGTTTTGTATGATGTTCTAGGATTGCCGCTGCATAGGCAAGTGGAGTAGGTGATCGGAGTGATTTCGAAGATAGTGTCGATATTGAATACCTCATACGAGGGATAATTTTGTTGGTGTAAGTGTTACTAAACACTATGAGAATTGGAAGAATGTAAATTGTGATTATAAGAGATGTTTGAGGGGATATTTATCTGTCCCAGTATTTCTCTTTGAAAAGGATCCAAAACTCTTTGTTAAAAGAGGGATGGACCTTTGAAATTTTGCATCAATTATCGATGATGAAATGCGATAGTTTTTGAAAGTAAATATTCTTCGTTCTGGATAGATGATCTATTTGGATATGTTTGTGGTTGTTGGAGTTGCGTAACCTGGCCACTGTTGATTGTGGTAGTTGGAGTTGCACACTCGACCACAGTAGATGGTGGTTTGCCTTATATGATTTGGTTATTACTGTAGATGTGGATAGAATGTTTTAACATTACTATACCACGGACTTGTTTGACAAAGGTGATGGTGGAAATCGTTTAGTCGGAAGCTGGTGAAACAAGTTTACATGACCTAGACAATGGTTAACTTTTACACGATTATTAGTTAATCCTTCTGGGGTGGATAAAAGGATGTTGTACGCAAATGCATCGTTTTAGGGATCGGAGTGATTCCGATGCAGTTGAATGAGGCGTATCTTATGCTTACGATAGTTAAAAAAAACTAAGAGATAGGTTGTCATATACATGATGTGGCTTTAGTAGTTATTATATGGATTTATGGGTATATGGAGCAAAGGTGCTTATTGAATTTAACTATCTACAGGGTAGTTACTATAGAGTTGCTGGAACGCGAATAGTTGCAACAAGTGAGATTGGTCGCTATAGTCTTCCATGCACTTACAGAGTGTGTGGTAGAGTGGATTTTGGACAGTAGATGGACTTCTCTTGTGAGAAGATAATTTTCCATCTCTAATATGGATATGTGTTCTGAATATGCATCCACTTAAGAAAGAGTTTCTACAGGAGGAACATCATTTGGGATTTGGTATGCATCCTAGTGGTACTTGGATGCACCGAGATTTGAGATGTTTATACTGGTGAAAACAGTATGAAGAGGGGTATAGCAGATTTTGATGCTCGATGTTTAGTATGCCAACAGGTGAAGGCTGAACATTAGAAATCCACTGGATTGCTCCAGAAAATTTTGATTCTAGAATGGAAGTGGGAGCAAATCACAATAGATTTTGTTATGGGATTGCCCAGAACCTGTCAAGGACATGATGCGATTTGGGTGATCGACTAACCAAATCTGCTCACTTTCTACGTATTCGTGGAATGGACTATAGGATCGTCTTGCAGAGTTGTACTGCCGAGAGATTATCAGATTTCACGGAGTGCCTTTGGGTATTATATCTGACAGAGATCCATGATTTACTTCGTGATTTTGGCGGAGTCTGCATCAGACTACGGGCACAGAACTTCAGCTCAGTATAATATTTCATCCGCAGATTGATGGACAGTCTGAGCGTATCATTCAGATTGGGGAGGATTTATTCAGATCCTGTGTTATGGATTTCGGAGGCAGTTGGGAAGACCACGTTCAGTTAGTGGAATTTTCCTATAACAACAACTACCACTCTTCTATTCTGATGGCTCCATATGAGTCCTTATACGGTAGACCCTGTAGATCTCCCTTGTTGTGGGAGGAAGTCGGGGAACGATAACTATTGGGGCCACCGAGTATCCAACATGATGCAGAGTTGTTGCACGACATCAGATGATGGTTATTGGAGGTACAGTATCGACAGAAGAGTTACGCAGACCGGAAGTGAAGACCTTTGAAATTCTCAATTTGGGATTATGTATTTCTGCGTGTTTCACCTATGAAAGAGATGAAACAATTTTGAGTTGAAAGGAAAATTAGCCCCATGCTATATTGGTCCATTTGAGATATTAGAGCGGATTGGGGGTGTAGCTTACCGATTGGTTTAACCTCCGACACTTGTAAGTGTTCACAATGTATCTCATGTTTCTATGTTGAGGAAATATGTGCTGCGTTCTGATCATGTTCTGAAAGAGGTACCAATCCCACCTCAGTCTAATGCGACTTACGAAGAGGTTCCAGTGCGGATTATTGGTCTCAAGGAGCGACAGTTGCGGAACAAGACCATCCGACTAGTAAAGGCTAGATGGCAGCATCATACTGATGAGGAGGCTACATGAGAGCTGAAAGATACTATCCGAGCTCGATACCCTCATATTTTCACTTGAGGTATGTAATAGTTCAAGAAATTTCTTGTATATATTATCACATTTAAGTAAGAAATTTGGGGACCAAATTTTTATTAGTGGGGGAGAATATAAAATACTGTAAATAACATTATTATAGAATAATAATCAGAGGAATTTATTTATTTTTATTATTTTATTAAATTAGTTAAGGTTAAATTAAAGTTACCCTAGGTTTAAAAGGGGTATTAAAAATGGATTAGCTCTTCATCCTTGCGTGGATCCATTTCTTCCACTGTAACCGATCGCCTTTATCATTTCTCCACCGTGAGAATCCTCAATTCGCCGATTTCTTCTTCCAAATCTCATCACATATTTCTTCCCCTTCCTCTTGGGTTCTCATGACTCAGAACCTCAAGACGCTCTTTTCACCTCGCACTCGCGACTCACAAAGGACCGGTCATCGCCGCAAGACGCCGGCCGGCGACCACAACCTGGGCCATCGCCAACCACCGCATGTTCTGTCGATCATGCATTTTTAAATTTATAGCCAGCCCTCCGATCAGCTGGGTTCTTCATTTTCCCCTGCTCTGCGATATTCCGTTGTGACCGATCTTTATCGCCTGCAAGCGATGACCTCCTCTTTCACCGTTTCATCACCGGATATCTCCATTGTGAGCAAAACCTGGCCTCCCTCTTTTTAGGCCGCCACATCTCCTTCGGCCCCTCCGTTCTACCGACAACAGGCAGTGCTGTCGCCCAGAGCAGTTACAACTCCACCGGTCTGCATTCGACGCCCCTGAGCCACGACCGGGCTTCGATTAGCCGCTGCCCTGCTACTAGTGAGTCAACCTCCGCTAGTCGTTTCTTCTTCCTCGCAACTCGATCGGTTTCGTTATGACTTTTCTTTGTAGAGTTTCCCTGACAAATACCAATTGTAGCTTGGATCGATTGTCGACCCCTCTTAGTGTGAGCTCGGTTTGGTGATGCCATCACTATACCTGATCATCACCATCGCCACACTTCACTCACCGACCACCGGCTATGAGCATTAATCGCCAAAGCAAGAGGAGTTGGGCATTTAGCAGCAAGCTCTGACAAATTCCCTTGGTTGTGTTCAACTAATGCTAAGCTAGGAAAGGATTTTTATGTGGTTGTTTGGTTATAAAATTGATGAATTAAGATTGATATATCTGTAGTGGTCTATTGGAATTGGATGTTGCTTAAGTCCAATTGTTTGATACAGATTTGATTTTCTTAAGCCTAAGAAGAAGCTGTGGATGAATGAAACGAAGTTGGGTAAGACTGGATGTGAATATTTATGAATGCATAATGTTGATAAGTGGTTTGATGGATCTATAGATTAGTTGGAGGTGCATGATAGGGTAATGTGAATGTTTAATCAAAGTGATGGGCATAAGGTGAATTCTGTAGTTATGATTTTTGATAAAAATAATATGGGTGATGAGTTGTATGTGACTACAGGTGTTGACAATGGATTTACTTCTGGATTCATTGTAAGGAAAGTAGAACGACGCGAGGTAAGTATAGATTTGGTTATTCATGGTTGTGTATCAGTTTTGTTTAGTAAACTTATCTGGATGTGCTATAATTACGTAGTGATGATAGTACATGTTCATTGTGTAATGATGTTTGATTTATTTGGATTAAATTGAGATTGGACTCCTTAAGCAGATTAAGAAGTGGTTGAGGTGGAATCAGTGTGAGGACGTTGATTTGATGCAGAGTTTTCGGACGTAAAGACAACTGGTGTAATACATAATAGGTGGGTAATTTCCTACCCTGGTCAGGTAGATGTAATTGCATTCAGATTTAGACATTGATATGATCATGTTATATGTTCATATTATCTTGACCCTGCTCTTATTTATCATATGCTTGATACTTCTCATTGGCTATATATATGCTCAAATGTTGATATCATATTTTCCTTTATCATGATTTAGGAGTTACAGATGTGATATAAGTAGATCTATAAATGTTTAGTAGGGTGTAGATGTTAGAGTACGGATGATGACCTGATTTGTAAATTGGGAAAAGGTCATCCGTGGATAGGTAATGCTCTAAATGTAGGATTTATTCCAATACTCATATGTTGCATACTTATTACCAACCATGTGTTGTGTAAAGGTCAGGTGAAGGATTGATTGATTAGTGTGTCATTCTATGGGACCCGATGGTCTGACTTGATATGATTAGTCGAGTATGACTCTCTGAGGATAGAAGTCGTCGGATAAGATGAGTATGACTCTCTACTGGATAGAGAGTGTATTGATAAGATGAGTACGACTCTCTGTTGAACAGAGAGTTTTTGGTTGAAGTCGGTATGTGTGTCTTGTCATTTGTATGTATTCTGATGACATAGTCTCCCTTGGGGTTGAGAGAGTCGTCAGTCTTTTTGCCTCCCAGGTTACTCCCCTAGGAGTAACTGGTCTGAGGGCAGAGCATTTGTTGTGCCGTGTGCGTGGCTCTCGACCACTCTTGAGTAGTGTTAGTCGGAGTGGCCAGCAGCAGGGACCCCCATTGTGTTGCGAGCTCTTTACGCTCATATGCTACTCGATCATACTGTCCACTCGACCACTCTAGAGCAGTGGTTGGTGTTGAGTTCGGACAGTTGTGATGTCGTGTCATCTAGGTCACACTGGGGTCATGGTAGCGAGTAGGGGTGTGTAGGCATGATCATGCATGCTGCATTGTCGTATCTTATGACGCTTTGTATATTACCATATATATAGATATATGATATATGCATGTATATATATATATATATATATATATATATATATATGCTTATTGTGATGTTACATTTGATTTTACTATGCTTGCTGCATTTGGTTGTACATCATCTTCATACATGCTACTCGCATCTGTTATACAGTTGTGTCGGATACCTGTATACTTGTTGGACAGACCATTAGATACCTTTGACCTGTATCTTGAGTATATTGTGAGTTAGTATTACTCTTCCTGTTATATATTGGATATATGCTCAGGTTGGATTAGATTAGCATAGCAGACTTTCAGGTATGTCTGCATTATATGTTGTTTATTTGGTTAGACTGTATATGTATGTATTTATATACTGTGCTGGAAACCTATTGTACCTCTACGTTATGCTGTTGAACTACATATGATATTTGATATATACATGTTCTCCCTTATTACCTGCTGAGTTTTACTATCCACCATGGAGCCTGGGTTTCTCTGTCGCCCAGGTAACAGGTAGCTGACTTCGTGAGGGACTTGGAGCATCGCTGGTTGTCATCGTCTGATCTCGTCACCGAGGGTCCCAGCATGGATTTATGTTTTCTGTTATTTTGGATGTTCCTTATTTCGATCCAAATTTCTGTATTGGGCTTGTTATGTGATGTACACACTTGTGGATTCGAGTTTTGCTGATGTTTCTTTTATGTCTTGGTGTCTGTCATATCGATATGCACTGTGTGTGGTTTATAGTGTAGTTGTATTATGTTTCCGCTGTGCTTTGTTGTGTTATTATGGTTACATTTATATATGTTATTGTTATTGTGGGCCTACGGGCCTTGTATTAACACGATATGTTGCCACATACAGGGGAGATGTCATCCATTAGATTTTCGGCATGACATACTCTCGGTGAATGATAACTTTATTAGTATCAGAGCCCTAGGTTCTGCGATGTCATACAATGTTATTTTTGTGTTGAGTCTTGGATTCTCGGGAGTCGATTTGTTTCGGTTTTGGTTTTTGAGATGAGACTGACAGTGACCTGAACTCCAAGCAGCACGAAGTAAGTGTTCCTGATGACTTATTTTCTAGTTGGATACTTATCTGGACTTGATTAACAGGTGTATACAGTTAGAGTTATGACACATGTGTAGACTCGTAGTAAGGGTCGTCCACCGAGGCGACCAATCGGAGTTACCTTTAGTGTTTATACTCTCGATTTTTTTGACTATCCAATTAGTGTATATAACAGGGAATAACCTGTAGTGTGTTGGTTATTGTTCGTAATCGTGGGATGAGTTGACCACGGGAATAACCTGTTGAGTTTGTGAGTCTTGAACCTATGTTGAAAAGGTGATTTACCTTTGAGAGTCGATTGATACCGAGTCAGAAAACAGGGGTCAAGTCGTCACATTTCTTGTAGAAATCAGAGACTATAGTCTTAGGGATTTTCACTAATTATGCTAGTCAGATCATTACATATTGGGTAATGGACAAGACAAGTAGGCTATTGTTGATGCAGATAGCGGAAGGCTAGTTTAAGGTGTTTTATAGGGATTTTTATCCTTGAGTTGTTCATACTAGGTTGTATAACTTTGAAGGTACTTTTGAGTACTTAACTCATGTTATACAAAGAAAGTAGAGTTATTTGCATACCATTATCCTGATCAAGCCGGCATTTGGTGGTAAATGCAGAAAATAACATTCGGGGAATGATATATCACTTGATCATGGTTTAGTGATGTTGAAAGAGAGTACTTCCCCGCGTCACATTCAGTAACACATTGTAGGGAATTCTTGAGCTTCAAGTAGGGTGATCGTCGATAACGGGAATACTATGCAGAGTCATTTGACTTGCAGAGTTTACGCTCACCTAATAGCTCAAGAATGTGAATGGATGTTTTAAGCCACCAACGATTGTTGGCTTACTGTTGGATTAAGATGACTGAATCTTCTATCAGATCCTGTCGGAAGACGTTGGATTGAGTCAGGAGTTCAGAATTGACTCCGTAAAAGTGTTTAAGAGTTGGAGACCGATAAGCAAATATTGCAGGTCAACTTATTAGAGTCCGAAGTCTCCGACTGTTGGATAAAATGAGCAAGATTGGAGTCATAGACCTTGAGCTAGTTTCCGATTATAGAAGACCAACCGTAGATCATCAGGATGTTCTCGTGTACATCAGCGAAATCAGAACAAATACTCCAAAGGGATTATGTGCGTACACTACGGATCACGAAGACAAGTGAAGTCAGATTATCTGTTGGATCAGTTTCATCTGTTGCTATTGTAAGCAACCAATACATTTGAGGAGGTATACTTTAAAGACTCAGTTTAAGACTATCAATGACATTTTGGTATGATGATGCACCATCTCGACAGCAGAAATCAACACAGAAGATTTGGATAATCTCATCAGTAGCGACCTACTACCTCAGGCATGGGTGGAGTTCCTTGATACTTCACTTCAAGGGAAGTGATTTATTCAGCAGTATCAACAGAAGACATCATAAAACACTCATGAAGACAACAATAACAGTTACCCCCAGATGTGGATTGACTTTATATAGAGGAGAGAGTATACAATGATGGTCATATATATTCGGTATTCTACAATTACAGCTCGAAGGATTAAGAGATGGGATCAGATGATCTAGGAAAATCCCTAGAGTGTTCGTCACAGAAATGTGACTGCTTTGTCACAGACTGTTGGATCTGATCTTGTTCTCTTTGGAGAAAGGCCGAGACCTACGAGAAACCTTTGGATCGGATCGACAGATAATTGACCATTCAGGGTATTACTTTAGTTTACCCTCTCGGTTAATATATTGAGAGATACTTATAGTTTACAGGTATATTTGTCTAGAACATTCTTAGTTTGGATTAGAAGAGTTCCTATACATCAACTTGTGGGTCGGTGGTATCTCTACTATCAGGTGAGAAGTTGACCAGCAATTAAGAAGTCAACAGGTGTCTGTAGACTTTGATAGATATACCTTGCTATAGATATATTCTTATGGATCGTCAAATTGTTGAGATTATGGCATGATTATGTCTCCCAGATGTGCGAATAATCCGAGAGTATTCGGATATAGTTTTGGATGAAGTCCTAGGCTTGCCGCTGTATAGGCAAGTGGAGTAGGCGATCGGAGTGATTTCGAAGATAGTGTCGATATTGAATACCTCATACGAGGGATAATTTTGTTGGTGTAAGTGTTACTAAACAATATGGGAATTGGAAGAATGTAAGTTGTGATTATAAGAGATGTTTGAGGGGATATTTATCTGTCCCAATATTTCTCCTTGAGAAAGATCCTGAACTCTTTGTTAAAAGAGAGATAAACCTTTGAAATTTTGCATAGATTATCGATGATGGAATGTGATAGTTTTTGAAAGTAAATATCCTTCGTTGTGGATAGATGATCTATTTGGATCAGTTTGTGGTTGTTGGAGTTGCGTAACTTGGCCACTGTCGATTGTGGTAGTTGGAGTTGCGCACTCGACCACCATAGATGGTGGTTTGCCTTTTATGATTTGGTTATTACTGTAGATGTGGATAGAATGTTTTAAAATTACTATACCACGGACTTGTTTGACAAAGGTGATGATGGAAATCGTTTAGTTGGAAGCTAGTGAAACCAGTTTACATGACCTAGACGGCGGTTAACTTTTACACAAGTATAAGTTAATCCTTCTGGGGTGGATAAAAGGATGTTATACGCAAATGCATCATTTCAGGGATCGGAGCGATTCCGATGTAGTTGAATGAGGCGTATCTTATGCTTACGACAGTTAAAAAAAATTATGAGATAGGCTGTCATATACATGATGTGGCTTTAGTAGTTATTATCTGGATTTATTGGTGTATGGAGCAAAGGTGCTTATTGAATTTAACTAGCTACTGGGTAGCTACTATAGAGTTGCTAGAACGCGAACAATTGCAACAAGTAAGATTGGTCACTATAGTGTTCGAAGCATTTATAGAGTGTGTGGTGGAGTGGATTTTGGACGGTAGATGGACTTCTCTTGTGAGAAGATAATTTTCCATCTCTAATATCGATATGTGTTCTTGATACGCATCCACTTAAGAAAGAGTTTCTACAGGAGGCACATCATTCGGGATTTGCTATACATCCTGGTGGTACTTGGATGCACCGAGATTTGAGATGTTTATATTGGTGAAAATGGTATGAAGAGAGGTATAACAGATTTTGTTGCTCGATGTTTAGTATGCTAGTAGGTGAAGGATGAACATCATAAACCCGCTGGATTGCTCTAGAAAATTCCGATTCCGGAATGGAAGTGGGAGCAAATCACGATGGATTTCATTTTGGGATTGCCCAGAACCCTATAAAGGACATGATGCGATTTGGGTGATCGACTAACCAAATCAGCTCACTTTTTGCCTATTCGTGGAATGGACTGTTGGATAGTCTGGCAGAGTTGTACTGCCGAGAGATTATCAGATTTCATGGAGTGCCATTGGGTATTATATATGATAGAGATCCACAATTTACCTCACGATTTTGGCGGAGTCTGCATCAGACTACAGGAACAGAGCTTCGGCTCAGTATAATATTTCATCTGCGGACTGATGGATAGTCTGAGCATATCATTCAGACGGGGGAGGATCTATTCAAATTCTGTGTCATGGATTTCGGAGGCAGTTGGGAAGACCACGTTCAATTAGTGGAATTTGCCTATAACAACAGCTACCACTCTTCTATTCTGATGGCTCCATATGAGGCCTTATACTGTAGACCCTATAGATCTCCCATGTTGTGGGAGGAAGTCGGGGAACGATAGCTATTGGGGCCACCGAGTATCTAACATGATGCAGAGTTGGTGCGCGTCATCAGATGATGGTTATTGGAGGTACAGGATCGACAGAAGAGTTACATAGACTGGAGGCGAAGGCCTTTGAAATTCTCAATTGGGGATTATGTATTTCTGCATGTTTCACCTACGAAAGAAGTGAAATGATTTTGAGTTGAAAGGAAATTTAGCCCCATGTTATATTGGTCCCTTTGAGATATTAGAACGGATTGGGGGTGTAGCTTACCGATTGGCTTTACCTCCAACACTTGCGAGTGTTCACAACATATTTCATGTTTCTATGCTGAGGAAATATGTGTTGCATTTTGATCATGTTCTGAAAGAGGTACCAATCCCAACTCAGTCTAATGCGACTTACGAGGAGGTTCAAGTGCGGATTATTGGTCGCAAGGAGCGATAGTTGCGGAACAAGACCATCTGACTAATAAAGGCTGGATGGTAGCATCATACTGATGAGGAGGGTATATGGGAGCTGAAAGATACTATCCGAGCTCGATACCCTCACCTTTTAACTTGAGGTAAGTAATAGTTCAAGAAATTTCTTATATATATTATCGCATTTAAGTAAGAAATTTGGGGACAAAATATTTATTGGTGGGGGAGACTGTAAAATACCGCAAATAAGATTATTATAGAATAATAATAAGAGGAATTTATTTATTTTTATTATTTTATTAAATCAGTCAAGGATAAATTAAAGTTACCCTAGGTTTAAAAGGGGTATTAAAAAGGGATCGGTTCCTCTTCCTTGCGTGGATCCGTTTCTTCCACCGTAACCGATCGCCTTCATCATTTCTCCACCGTGAGACTCCTTAATCCCCCGATTTCTTCTTCCAAATATCGCCATCATATTTATTCCCCTTCCTCTCGGGTTCTCGCACGCCGCGCTCGTAACCTTGCGTGCCGCCCTCCTCACCTCACACCTCACACAGGACCAGTGGTCACTGCCCCTGTGCACGCGGTCGGCGACCACAACCTGGGCCATCGCCGACCACCGCATGTTCTACCGATCATGCATCGCTAAATTTATAGCCAGCCCTCCGATTAGTCGGGTTCTTCATTTTCCCCTGCTCTACGATCTTCTGTTGCGACCGATCTATATCGCCTGCTAGCGATGACCTCCTCTTTCACCGTTTATCACAATATATCTCCATTGCAAGCAAAACCTGGCCGCCCTCTGTTTAGGCCGCCACATCTCCTCCGACCCCTCCGTTCTATCGACAACAGCCTGTGCCGCCGCCCAGAGTAGTTGCAACTCCACCGGTCTATATTCAATGCCCTTGAGCCATGGTTGAGCTTTGATCAGTCACTACCCTACTGCTGGTGAGCCGACCTCCACTGGTCGTTTCTTCTGCCTCGCAACTCGATCGGTTCCGTTATGACTTTTCTCTGTAGAGTTTCCCTCACTGATAACATTTGCAGCTTGGATCGATAGTCGACACCTCTTAGTGTGAGCTCGGTTTGGTGATGCCATCACTGTACCTGATCATCGCCGTCGCCACACTTCACTCACCGACCAACGGCAATGAGCATTAATCGCCAAGGCAAGAGGAGTTGGGCATTTAGTAGCATGCTCCGACGAATTCCCTTGGTTGTGTTCAACTAATGCTAAGCTAGGAAAGGATTTTTATGTGGTTGTTTGGTTATACAATTGATGAATTAAGATTGATATATCTGTAGAGGTCTATTGGAATTGGATGTTGCTTAGGACCAATTGTTGATACAGATTTGATTTTCTTAAGCCGAGGAAGAAGCTGTGGATGAATGAAACGAGGTTGGGTAAGTCTGGATGTGAATATTTATGAATGCATAATGTTGATAAGTGGTTTGATGGATCTATAGATTAGTTGGAGATGCATGATAGAGTAATGTGAATGTTTAATCTAAGTGATGGGCATAAGGTGAATTGTGTAGTTATGATTTTTGATAAAAATAATTCGGGTGATGAGTTGTATGTGACTACAGGTGTTGACAATTGATTTACTTCTGGATTCATTGTGAGGAAAGTAGAACGACGCAAGGTAAGTATAGATTTGGTTGTTCATGGTTGTGTATCAGTTTTGTTTAGTAAACTTATCTGGATGTGTTATAATTACGTAGTGATGATAGTACATGTTCATTGTGTGATGATGTTTGATTTATTTGGATTAAATTGAGATTGAACTCCTTAAGCAGATTAAGAAGTGGTTGAGGTGGAATCAGTGTGAGGACGTTGATTTGATGCAGAGTTTTCGGACATAAAATAACTGGTGTACTACATAAGAGGTGGGTAATTTCCTACCCAGGTCAGGTAGATGTAATTGCATTCAGATTTAGACATTGATATGAGCATGTTATATGTTCATATTATCTTGACCCTGCTCTTATTTATCCTATGCTTGATACTTGTCGTTGGCTATATATATGCTCAAATGTTGATATCACATTTTCCTTTATCATGATTTTGGAGTTACAGATGTGATGTAAGTAGATCTATAAATGTTTAGTAGGGTGTAGATTTTAGATTACGGATGATGACCTGATTTGTAAATTGGGAAAAGGTCATCCGTGGGTAGGTAATGCTCCAAATGTAGGATTTATTCCTATACCCGTATGTTGCATACTCACTACCAACCACGTGTTGTGTAATGGTTAGGTGAGTTGTGATTAGTGTGTCGCTATGGACCGATGGTCCTAACTTGTTATGATATGTTGAGTACGACTCTCTACAGGATAGAGAGTGTATTGATCAGATGGGTACGACTCTCTGTTGAACAGAGAGTCTGTGGTAGATGTCTGTATGTGTGATAGTATATTCATGTCATTTGCATGCATTCTGACTACATAGTCTCCCTTGGGATTGAGAGAGTCGTCAATCAACCTGCCTCCCAGGTTACTCCCCGAGGAGTAACTGGTGTCAAGGCAGAGCATTTATTGTGCCGCACTCTATCACTATAGACGGTGGTAGTTGGAGTTGCGTGCAGTTGTCCTAGGTGCGTGGCACTCGACCACTCTTGAGTAGTGTTAGTCGGAGTGGCCAGCAGCAGAGACCCTCGTTGTGTAGCGAGCTCTTTACGCTCATATGCTACTCGATCATACTGCCCACTCATCCACTCTAGAGCAGTGGTTGGTGTTGAGTTGGGACAGTTGTGATGTCGTGCCACCTAGGCCACACTGGGGTCGTGGTTGTGAGTATGGGTGCATAGGCATGATCATGCATGTTGCATTGCCGTATCTTATGGCACTTTGCATATAACTATATATATATATGGATGGTTGTGATTAATATATATAAAGATGCAGTATATATATATATATATATATATATATATATATATGCTTATTGTGATGTTGCATTTGATTGTAATATGCTTGCTGCATTTGGTTGTACATCATCTTCTTACATGCTACTCGCATTAGTTATACGGTTATGTCGGATACCTGTATACTTGTTGGACAGACCATTAGATACCTTTGACATGTATCATGAGTATATTTTGAGTTAGTATTACTCTTCTTGTTATATATTGGATATATGCTCAGGTTGGATCAGAGTTGCGTATCAGACTTTTAGATATGTCTGCATTATATGTTGTTTATTTGGTTAGACTGTATATGCATGTATTTATATACTATGTTGGTATACTTGTTGTACCTCTAGGTTATGCTGTTGAACTACATGTGATATTTGATATATACATGTTCTCCCTTATTACCTGCTAAGTTTTACTCACCACCACGGACCCTGGGTTTTTCTGTCGCCCAGGTAATAGGTAGTTGACTTCGTGAGGGACTTGAAGCATCGCTTGTTGTCATCGTCTCATCTCATCTCCGAGGGTCCCAGCATGGATTTATGTTTTTTGTTGATTTTGGATGTTCCTTATTTCAATCCGAATTTATGTATTGGGCTTGTTTTGTGATGTACACTCTTGTGGATTCGAGTTTTGCCGATGTTTCTTTAATGTCGTGGTGTCAGTCATACCGGTATGCACTGTGTATGGTTTGTGGTTTAGTTGTATTATGTTTTTGCTGTGCTTTGTTGTGTTATTATGGTTGCATTTATATATGTTATTGTTATTGTGGGCCTAAAGGCCTTGTATTAACACGATATATTGCCACATACAGGGGAGATGTCGTCGGTTTGATTTTCGGCATGGCATACTCTCGGGGTGTGATGAATTTATTGGTATCAAAGCCCTAGGTTCTGCAATACCATACAATGTTGTTTTTGTGTTGAGTCTTGGATTCTCGGGAGTCGATTTGTTTCGATTTTTGTTTTTGAGATGAGACTGATAGTGGCCTGAGCTCCAAGCAGCACGAAGTAAGTATTCCTGATGACTTATTTTTTAGTTGGATACTTATCTGAACTTGATTAACAAGTGTATACAATTAGAGTTATGATACATGTGCAGACTCGTAGTAAGGGTCGTCCACCGAGGCGACCAACCGGAATTACCTTTAGTGTTTATACTCTCGATTTTGCTGACTATGCATTTAGTGTATATAACAAGGAATAACCTATAGTGTGTTAGTTAGTTTTCATAATCGTGGTATGAGTTGACCACGGTAACGACCTGTTGAGTTTGTGAGTCTTGAACCTTTGTCGAAAAGGTGATTTACCTTTGAGAGCCTTTTGATACCGAGTCGTAAAATAGGGGTTAAGTCGTCACATTTCTTGTAGAAATCAGAGACTACAGTATTAGGGATTTTCACTAATTATGTTAGTCGGATCATTACCTGTTGGGTAATAGACAAGACAAGTAGGCTATTGTTGATGCAGATAACCGAAGGTTAGTTTACGGTGTTTTATAGGGATTTTTATCCCTGAGTTGTTTGTACTGGGTTGTATATCTTTGAAGGTACTTTTGAGTACTTAACTCGTGTTATACAGAGAAAGTAGAGTTATTTGCATACCATTGTCGGGATCAAGCCGGTATTTGGTGGTAAATGAAAAAAATAACATTTGGGGAATGATATATAACTTGATCATGGTTTAGTGATGTTGAAAGAGAGTACTTCCCCGCGTCACTTTTAGTGACACATTGTAGGGAATTCTTGAGCTTCAAGTAGGGTGATCGTCGATAACGGGAATATCATGAAGAGTCATTTGACTTGTAGAGTTTACGCTCACCTAATAGCTCAAGAATGTGAATGGATATTTTAATCCACCCACGGTTGTTGGCTTACTGTTTGATTAAGATGACTGCATCTTCTATCAGATCTTGTCGGAAGACGTTGGATTGAGTCAGGAGTTTTGAAATGACTCCGTACAAGTGTTTAAGAGTTAGAGACCAATAAGCAAATATTGCAAGTCAACTTATTAGAGTCAGAAGTCTCTGACTATTGGATAAAAAGGAGCAAGATCGGAGTCATAGGCCTTGAGCTACTTTCCGATTATAGAAGACCAACCGCAGATCATCAGGATGTTCTCGTGCACATCAGCGAAGACCAACCGCAGATTATACAGAGACAAACGAAGTCAGATTATCTGTTGGATCAGTTCATCTATTGCTATTGTAAGTAACCAGTACATTCGAGGTGGTATACTTTGAAGACTCAGTTGAAGACTATCAATGGCATTCCGGGAGGATGATGCACCATCTCGACAGCAGAAATCAACACAGAAGATTTGGGTTATCTCATCAGTAGCGACCTACTACCTCATGCATGGGTGGAGTTCCGTGATACTTCCCTTCAAGGGAAGTGATTTATTCATTAGTATCAGCAGAAGACATCATAGAAGACTCATGCAGACAACAACAACAGTTACCCTCAGATGTGGATTGGCTTTGTACAGAGGAGAGAATATACAATGATGGTCGTATCTATTCGGTATTCTACAGTTATAGATCGTAGGATTAAGTGATGGGATCATATGATCTAGGAAAATCCCCAGAACATTCATCGTAGAAATGCGACCGCTTTGTCTCGGACTATTGGATATGATCTTGTTCTCTTAGGAGAAAGGCTGAGACCTGTGGGAAGCCTTTGGATCGGATCGATAGATAATTTGCCATTCAGGGTATTACTTTAGTTTACCCTCACGGTTAATATATTGAGAGATACTTGTAGTTTACAAGTATCTTTGTCTAGAACATTCTTAGTTTGGATTAGAAGAGTTCCTATACATCGACTTTTGGGTCGGTGGTACCTCTACTATCAGGTGAGAAGTTGACCAACAATTAAGAAGTCAAGGGGTGCCCGTAGACTTTGATAGATATACCTTGCTGTAGATGTTAGTAATATATGAGAGATGTCCTAAGGCAATCGCCTTATGTATAAACCATTTATATGATAAATGAAGATTCACTATTTGAGTATACATGTTTTATGTATTTGATTGGATCTTAAACTCATTTACTTAATGTCCACGATACGATTCACAGCATGAGAGAATTTGTGATTGGATCACAACTAGTGAGTATCTCTACATGTGTAATTGTGATGTATCGGAATTATCCCTAGTCGATGAATTGATGGATTTGGACACCATCAGTTCTGTCGAGACTAGCATGAGGTATACTCCTTGGTGTATCCAAGCAGCTGATTCTCACTGGCTAGAGACATAGTGATGTCCGGAGTTGATCGTGGATGCTAGTTATGGTAACTAGTTCATTGGAGTGACCAGCCGTAAGACTTCATATGGTTCTCTGCATATATAGATATGTCAATGAAGTTCTTACTGTGGCTTAAGTGCGATGTTCCTTTGACTTGCGGTATTCAAGTCATCTTAATCATGGAGACTTATGCTTTGACATCTTAAGCAAACATCTCCGAGGAGATGTGGACCCGGGATGATTGGGTATAAGTCGAAGTGATCGAAGGTGTTTGAATAGCCTATAAAGGATTCACCACTCCTTGCGAGGAGATGTATACCCATGGCCTCTCGTCGGATTGTTACTAAAGTCTTTGGCCAAAGCATTACATGTTTAGAGTAAGGTACTCTTCGATACATGTGGAGTAACTAGAATCCGTAGGACGAGGAAATGATACTTGGGCTAGGTGTGACGTAGTCAGCCTAGTGAGGACTGACACTATAGACCATGTCCTAAACCAAGTGGGTATAAGATGAGTGAAGGGAATGGGGCACGATTCAATCGAGCTACTGAAGGGTTTCAGAAATAGTTCTGGATCAACCGTTAATCTTTTCGGTTAATTGGGGATCATGATGTACTACTAGGTGCCACTCATGATCGTTCTATAATTAATGGTTAATTATAGACGGCCAACATAAACCGAGAACCTATTTGGTCACACGCACAACGAGTGTAATCCAAAGGATTTAAAACGAGCTTGAGAATGGGATTCTCAGACCGAGACAAACTATGTTTGGTTGGACCAAACATAAAGCGAGCATTAAATTGTTTCAGTCGCAATGGAAGCGTGGATGGGCCGTGTCTTATGAAGACATAATGGATGGACCAAAATGGTTTGGTTCTAATCCAATGGATGAGAATAAACCAAAGGGTTTGGTTTCTTTTAAACGAATGAACCAAAAGTTGGTTCGGTTCGTTTTAACTTAAAATAAACCATCATGGTTTGGTTTATTTTAACTTATCTTAATGGAGCGGGTTAACGGGCTTTATGGATATGATCCATTAACCATTAAGAGAATTAGTTCTCTACAAAATAGGGCTTAAACCCTAACCCTAAGCCTAATGAAGTTTTGGCCGCCCAACCCTAGCCTCCTTTTGTTGTTGCCGCCCAACATGGTGTTGCCGCCAACTTCATGGAGCTGCTGCCACCTCCTTGCCGCCGGCATCCAAGCTTCAGCCGGCGACCCTCCGGTGATCTCTTGTGGGTTCGGTGATAAGGTGAGCTCCACATCTCCTTTGGCCGGCCTCTATTCCTCCACCAAAAGCTGTCCAGTTTTTCTGGACAGCTTGTTTCTCGTCGTTTGGACGACGGTTAGTGCTCCGACAGCGGCTAACTTACCGGGGATTTGATCTCCGGTAATCCTCTGAGGTGGAGGATGAAGGATTCGTCAAACGGTTGACGAATACCTCTCCGGAGAAGCGAGTTTTGAGAACTCGTTTTAGGATCCGAATTTGGATTCGGATCGTGATCATCTCTCGATCACGTCGTCTTCAACACGAGGCTAGTAACCCGTACGAAGATGAAGCTCGTGGCTTAGCGAAGTCATCCCGAGGAGCTCGGCGTGGATACGGATAGAGACGATTCTTACGAGGATCGTTCCGGTTGATGCCGTTCCCGCTACACGTCATACGAAAGGTATAACGTAGATAATTTTCTTTTATTGCAAAATTTAATTTACGGTTATGTCTACACTTGTTGTAATATGCATGCGTGTGTTGTGTGTGTTGTAATAAATATAGATTTATTATTTTAATTGCTTCCGCTGTGCTCATGTTTACGAAACATGATCGAACACACACACGCCGCGGTGCCGGACGCCCAACAGTGGTATCAGAGCCCAGGTTGTGTTTCGATATAATCGTAAAAATGGTTTTGCGATAGTCATAATGTATTTCTGGAAATTTTCTAAAATTTGGAAATTTAGAAGTATTTATAGAAATTTTTCAATTTTGGAAAGTTTAGAAGTATTTATGGAAATCTTCCACTTTTGGAAAGTTGAAAGTATTTATGGAAATTGATATTTTCCATAAATAAAATATTTGATTAGATTCTGGAAATTTGTTTCCTAATTTAATCATGATTTGATTTGGGAAATCAAATCTTAAAATATTTTATTTCCATAAGTAGTTTTAATGATTTAGGAAATTGGTTTCCTAAATAAATTTTCCTTAATCAAATAATTCCATGAATAAAATATGTGATTAGATTTGGAAATTTGTTTCCTAATTTAATTATGATTTGATTTGGAGAATCAAATCTTAAATATATTTTATTTCCATAAATAGTTATGACATATAAGGAAATTATATACATGACATAATTGTATGCAATGTAATTGCATTAGATGCATAACATTATGTCATGCGTGTCGTGACATGTAGATGTATGCCATGTATGCCATGTATACCATGTCATGTAGATAATAGTTATTTGCATGCAAAGAGGATGAGACATAAAAACCCTTAATCAATATTAAAGCCTACACCTTCCATTAATATGGTTAAAACCAGAGTTCTGTTTCTTGTTTGGGTTGTTGGACTCTCTCCAAGCCCGGCTCGAACCTGAATATGTTCAAACCATGGAATAGTTTAATACTAATATGGTAAGAGTCAGAGGTCAATCGTTAGCTTTGGTTGTTGGACTCTCTCCAAGCTGGGCTAATTGGTTGAATGCGCTCTAACCATATTAAAACTATTTCGATTAATGGGTTGGCTTTAACCCGAGCATCGGCTTGTTGGACTCTCTCCAAGGTCGATGTAAAGGGAGGTGAAGTTGGGTGCTATGCATATGATGCATACTTGTTAATGTGTTAACAACCCGATGTATGTGTGAACATTCAATTAGTTGATAGCACATTGTGATAGTTGCATATACGTGATATGCAATCGGTATAGAAGATACCTACCGTCGTAATTATGAATGGCTTGTTGGACTCTCTCCAAGGTTGTTCATAACTATGATGGATATCAGCCCATTCGGAGATGGACCTACAATCTCCCGAAGTGATTTTGGGATTTTTGAAATTCGAAAAATGAATGGGATTTATAAATGTATATTGATGCATTTTAAAATCATCTTTCTCATATATGCTCATTTTGTATTTCTAAGATTGATCATGATGTCTTTGAATTTGCGTTCCATTTTGGATTCAAATAAATTGACTGGGCCGAACTTCTTGGACTAGCTTAGAAACTTGAGAATTGTTCTCAAGGTGGAAAAGCTTGCGTATGTCCTCGAAGCGCCTCTTCCCGCCCATCCTAGTGACAATGCAACTCTGGACCAATTGTTGGCCTATCAGAAACATGTGAGTGATTCTGAACAAATGAGTTGCATCATGCTAGCCGCGATGGAACCCAAGCTACCAAAGCAGCATGAGCACATGGATGCTCATGTCGTAGTCCTTCATCTTTGTGAGTTGGTTGATGAGCAAGTGAGATTCGAAAGGTTCGAAGTCTCAAAGCTCCTCTTCACCTCTGAGATGCTAGAAGGTTCATCTTAGTCTGCTCAATATCTTTGAAGTGTGGAGTCTTACGAGAAGCATGGCGAGGGGCAGTCTTTGTTAGTTGATTCCTCGAAGAAAGGTTCTAAGAGGAAGTCAAAGGAACAAGAGAAGGAAAGAAGAAAGGGCTAAGAAGGTAGAACTAGCTCAAAGGGCACTTGCCATCATTATGGCAAGTAGGGCCATTTGAAGAAAGTGCAAGATTTATCTTGAGTCCGTGAAGAAGGATAAGGCATCGGATGCCCCATCTTCTTGAAATCTTCTTTATTGATTGTCATTCTATTTCCTCGGACACTTGGGTATTTGATCGGTGTGGCTCACATATATGTAATGACATACATGGGCTAAGGAATAGAAGAAGACTCGTCGAGGAGAGTCAAATTTACGTGTTGGGAATGGAGCAATGGTTCTTGCACTCGCCATCGAGCGTATTTGTTGGAACTCCTGTAGGACTTATCTTAGAACGGACAATTGCTTTTATGTTCCTTCGTTGATAAAGAACATCATTTCTATTTCTTGTTTAAATAGAAATGGGTACCATTGACTTTTAGTAACAATTGTTGTTACATAACTTTGAATGGAGTTCTTTATGGAATTTGGAACTTTAAGCAATGGTGTTTATACGTTGGACATATCCAGTGATATTTTCAATATCGAAGCGAGCAACAAGCGTGCTCGAAAGGATAATCAAATAGACTCCTATATGTGGCATTGTCGTCTTGGCCATATAAGCAAGAAACGCATGTCCGAATTACACCCATGTGGAATTCTGGAATCGTTTGAATTGGATTCATACGATACATGCGAATCATGCTTAAAAGGCAAGATGACTAAGTTACCTTTTACTGGAAAAGGTGAACGAGTGGGAGAGTTACTAGGTCTAATACATACTGATGTATGTGGACCTATGTCAACTCAAGCATTAGGAGGCTATAACTACTTCATTACCTTCACCGATGATCACTCACGGTTTGGGTATGTGTTCTTGATGAAACACAAGTCTGAAGCCTTTGAAAGGTTCAAAGAATTCAGAAATGAAGTAGAGAAACAACATGACAAGAGTATTAAAATACTTCGATCGGATCGAGGTGGTGAATACTTAAGTCAAGAGTTTCTTGATTATCTAAGAGACAATGGTATATTGTCTCAATGGACTCCGCCCTATACACCACAGCATAATGGTGTATCTGAGAGGCGTAACCGGACCTTGTTGGACATGGTCAGGTCAATGATGAATCATGCAACTCTTCCCAAGTCCTTTTGGGGCTATACATGAGACAGTTTTTACTTGTTAAGCAGAATGCCAACAAGGTAGTCTCAACTACTCCATAGTATTGCTAATAATGGATCCTTTATAGAATCTTACTTGAAGATATGGGGTTATCTGCTTATGTAAAGCGGTATGTCGGACAAATTGGATGCTAAGTCGATAAATGTCTATTTATTGGATACCCTAAGGAAACAAGGGGTTACCAATTCTATCATCTGTGGAACAAAAGGTGTTTGTTTCAAGGCATCTTTGTGTTTCTAGAAAAGAGTTTCTCTTGCAAGAAAGCAGTGGGAGTGTCGTCGAGCTTGAGGAGGCTCGAGAGACTCAAATAGACATTGATGAGATACGGTGAAGCCTGAGCGGTGACAACTCATAGTGATGAGCAATCAATTTGGACCTATTGTAACACCACATCTTCGTAGATCACGGTAGAACCGCACAATATTCACGAGAGATATGGATTTCTCGTAAGTGAATCGAGCGGCGTGTTACTCATTGATGATGAGAGCCTACGGTTATGAAGAAGTCTTGACAAGTTCGAGAAAGGGATAAGTGGCTTGGTGCCATGAAGTGAAATGGATTCCATGTATGAAAACCAAGTTTGGAACTTGGTTGACCCACTGAAGGATAAAGCCTATAGGGTGCAAGTGGGTTTTCAAGAAGAAAACCGACATGGATGGTAATGTGATTACCTATAAGGCTAGATTGGTGGCGAAAGGATATATCGTCAAAACAAGGTGTTGATTATGGAAACCTATTACTTTGTAGCTATCTTAAATCCATTCGGATGCTCACGGCCATAGCGGCTCATTATGATTATGAGATATGGCGGATGGATGTGAAAACAACTTTCCTTAATGGAAACTTGCTCGAGGGCGTGTATATGATCTGACTGAGGTTTCACATCGGTTGATAAAACCAAGGTATGCAAATTGCGACGGTCCATTTATGGATTGAAGCAAGCATCCAGGAGCTGGAATATCCGTTTTGATGAGACAATCAAAAAGTTTGATTTCTCACAAAATCCAGACGAACCTTGTGTGTACAAGAAGGTTAGTGGGAGTGCAGTCGTATTCCTAGTATTGTATGTCGATGACATACTACTTATAGGAAAATGATGTTTCAATCTTCTGATCGTGAAGGTTTGGTTATCAAGACATTCTCCATGAAAGACTGGAGAAGCAACCTACATCCTCGGGATTAAGATCTATAGAGATAGATCGATACGGTTGCTTGGTCTTTCGCAGTCTACATATATAGACCAAGTGCTAAAGAGGTTTAGCATGTCGGAATCCAAGAAAGGTTTCCTACCCATCAGGCATGGGGTACACCTTTCGAAGTCTATGTGTCCGCGCACAGAAGACGAGAGGATTTGCATGAGTAAGATTCCCTATGCATCCGCAATAGGATCTATCATGTATGCTATGTTATGTCTGAGGCCCGATGTATCGTATGCTCACGAGTGTCACGGCGGATGCGATCCGATCGAGGAATGGATCATTGGGTGGTATTAAGACAATCCTTAAGTACTTGAGAAGAACTAAGGATGTGTTCCTAATATATGGTGAAGGTTACATGGTGATACGTGGGTATCACGGATGCGGATCGAGACGAGGATGATTCCATGTCTTAGTCTGGGTATGTATTCACCTGGAATGGAGGCGCAATAAGTTGGAAAGGTTCAAAGCATGACACTATAGCGGATTCTGCCACTAAGGCAGAATACATTGCAGCTTTGGAAGCAGCAAAGGAAGCGGTTTGGATCAAGAAGTTCATCTCTGAACTTGATGTGGTCTCATCAATGATCCAAACTTGTTCTTCGCCGCTATCATCTTATCAGAGAGATCATCAGTAGGAACGAAATACAAATCGAGAAAATTCCCACTGAAAGGAACTTAGCGGATCCTTTGACTAAGGCATTACCTCAAAATAAGTTTGAGGGTCATGTTAGAGCTTATGGTATTGGATACCATAGCGATTGGCATTAGGCCAAGTGGGAGTCTGTTAGTAATATATGAGAGATGTCCTAAGGCAATCGCCTTATGTATAAACCATTTATATGATAAATGAAGATTCACTATTTGAGTATACATGTTTTATGTATTTGATTGGATCTTAAACTCATTTACTTAATGTCCACGATACGATTCACAGCATGAGAGAATTTGTGATTGGATCACAACTAGTGAGTATCTCTACATGTGTAATTGTGATGTATCGGAATTATCCCTAGTCGATGAATTGATGGATTTGGACACCATCGGTTACTGCCGAGACTAACGAGTATACTCCTTGGTGTATCAGCGGTGATTCTCCGGTGGAGACATAGTGATGTCGGAGTTGATCGTGGATGCTAGTTATGGTAACTAGTTCATTGGAGTGACCGTAAGACTTCATATGGTTCTCTGCATATATAGATATGTCAATGAAGTTCTTACTGTGGCTTAAGTGCGATGTTCCTTTGACTTGCGGTATTCAAGTCATCTTGATCATGGAGACTTATGCTTTGACATCTTAAGCAAACATCTCTGAGGAGATGTGGACCCGGGATGATTGGGTATAAGTCGAAGTGATCGAAGGTGTTTGAATAGCCTATAAAGGATTCACCACTCCTTGCGAGGAGATGTATACCCATGGCCTCTCGTGTGCTTCGTTCGGTTACGTATTGCTAAAGCATTACATGTTTAGAGTAAGGTACTCTTTGATACATGTGGAGTAACTAGAATCCGTAGGACGAGGAAATGATACTTGGGCTAGGTGTGACGTAGTCAGCCTAGTGGGGACTGACACAATAGACCATGTCCTGAACCAAGTGGGTATAAGATGAGTGAAGGGAATGGGGGCACGATTCATTCGAGCTACTGAAGGGTTTCAGAAATAGTTCTGGATCAACCGTTGATCTTTTCGGTTAATTGGGGATCATGATGTACTACTAGGTGCCACTCATGATCGTTCTATAATTAATGGTTAATTATAGATGGCCAGCATAAACCGAGAACCTATTTGGTCACACGCTGTGAGTGTAATCCAAAGGATTTAAAGCGAGCTTGAGAATGGGATTCTCGGACCGAGAGAAACTATGTTTGGTTGGACCAAACATAAGCGAAACATGAAATTGTTTGATCGCAATGGGCGTGGATGGGCCGTGTCTTATGAAGACATAATGGATGGACCAAAATGGTTTGGTTCTAATCCAATGGATGAGAATAAACCAAAGGGTTTGGTTTATTTTAAACGAATGAACCAAAAGTTGGTTCGGTTCGTTTTAACTTAATATAAACCATCATGGTTTGGTTTATTTTAACTTATCTTAATGGAGCGGGTTAACGGGCTTTATGGATATGATCCATTAACCATTAAGAGAATTAGTTCTCTATAAAATAATGCTTAAACCCTAACCCTAAGCTTAATGAAGTTTTGGCCGCCCAACCCTAGCCTCCTTTTGTTGTTGCCGCCCAACATGGTGTTGCCGCCAACTTCAAGGAGCTGCTGCCACCTCCTTGCCGCCGGCATCCAAGATTCAGCCGGCGACCCTCCGGTGATCTCTTGTGGGTTCAGTGATAAGGTGAGCTCCACATCTCCTTTGGCCGGCCTCTATTCCTCCACCAAAAGCTGTCCAGTTTTTCTGGACAGCTTGTTTCTTTGTTGTCGGAGCGTCGTTTGGACGACGGTTAGTGCTCCGACAGTGGCTAACTTACCGGGGATTTGATCTCCGGTAATCCTCTGAGGTGGAGGACGAAGGATTCGTCAAACGGTTGACGAATACCTCTCCGGAGAAGAGAGTTTTGAGAACTCATTTTAGGATCCGAATTTGGATTCGGATCGTGATCATCTCTCGATCACGTCGTCTTCAACACGAGGCTAGTAACCCGTACGAAGACGAAGCTCGTGGCTTAGCGAAGTCATCCCGAGGAGCTCGGCGTGGATACGGATAGAGATGATTCTTACGAGGATCGTTCCGGTTGATGCCATTCCCGCTACACGTCATACGAAAGGTATAACGTAGATAATTTTCTTTTATTGCAAAATTTAATTTACGGTTATGTCTACACTTGTTGTAATATGCATGCGTGTGTTGTGTGTGTTGTAATAAATATAGATTTATTATTTTAATTGCTTCCGCTGTGCTCATGTTTACGAAACATGATCGAACACACACACGCCGCGGTGCCGGACGCCCAACAGTAGATATATCCTTACGGATGGTCAAATTGTTTAGATTATGACATGATTATGTCTCCCAGATGTGCGAATAATTTGAGAGTAGTCGGATGAGGTTTTGGATGAACTCCTAGGCTTTCCGCTGGATATGTAAGTGGAGTAGGCGATCGGAGTGATTTCGAAGATAGTGTCGATATTGAATACCTCATACGAGGGATAATTTTGTTTGTGTAAGTGTTACTAAACACTATGGGAATTGGAAGAATGTAAGTTGTGATTATAAGAGATGTTTGAGGGGATATTTATCTGTCCCAGTATTTCTCCTTGAGAAAGATCCAGAACTCTTTGTTAAAAGAGAGATGGACCTTTAAAATTTTGCATCGATTATCGATGATGGAATGCGATAGTTTTTGAAAGTAAAGATCCTTCGTTGTGGATAGATGATCTATTTGGATCGGTTTGTGGTTGTTGGAGTTGCGTAACCTGGCCACTGTTGATTGTGGTAGTTGGAGTTGCGCACTCGACCACCGTAGATGGTGGTTTGCCTTGTATGATTTGGTTATTACTGTAGATGTGGATAGAATGTTTTAACATTACTATACCACGGACTTGTTTGACAAAGGTGATGATGGAAATCATTTAGTCGGATGCTAGTGAAATCAGTTTACATGACCTAGACGGCGGTTAACTTTTACACGAGTATTAGTTAATCCTTCTGGGGTGGATAAAAGGATGTTGTACGCAAATGCATCATTTTAGAGATCAGAGCGATTTTGATGCAGGTGAATGAGGCGTATCTTATGCTTACGATAGTTAAAAATAACTAAGAGATAGGCTATCATATACAAGATGTGGCTTTAGTAGTTATTATCTAGATTTATGGGTGTATGAAGCAAAGGTGCTCATTGAATTTAACTAGCTACTGGGTAGCTACTATAGAGTTGCTGGAACGCGAACAGTTGCAACAAGTGAGATTGGTTGCTATAGTCTTCCATGCACATACAGAGTGTGTGGTGGAGTGGATTTTGGACGGTAGATGGACCGCTCTTGTGAGAAGATAATTTTCTGTCTCTAATATGGATATGTGTTCTGGACACGCATCCACTTAAGAAAGAGTTGCTACAGGAGGCACATCATTCGGGATTTGCTATGCATCCTGGTGGTACTTGGATGTACGGAGATTTGAGATGTTTATACTGGTGGGAACGGTATGAAGAGAGGTATAGTAGATTTTGCTGCTCGATGTTTAGTATGCCAGCAGGTGAAGGATGAACATCAGAAACCCGCTTGATTGCTCTAGAAAATTCCGATTTCGGAATGGAAGCGGGAGCAAATAACGATGGAATTCATTATGGGATTGCCTAGAACTCGTAAAGGACATGATGCGATTTGGGTGATCGACTAACCGAATCAGCTCACTTTCTGCCTATTCGTGGAATGGACTGTTGGTTCGTCTGGCAGAGTTGTACTGCCGAGAGATTATCAGATTTCACAGAGTGCCTTTGGGTATTATATCTGATAGAGATCTACAATTTATATCGCAATTTTGTCGGAGTCTGCATCAGACTACCGGCACAGAGCTTCAACTCAGTATATTATTTCATCCGCGGACTGATGGACAGTCTGAGCGTATCATTCAGACGGGGGAAGATCTATTCAGATCCTGTGTCATGGATTTCGGAGGCAGTTGGGAAGACCACGTTCAGTTAGTGGAATTTGCCTATAACAACAGCTACCACTCTTCTATTCTGATGGCTCCATACGAGGCCTTATACGGTAGACTCTATAGATCTCCTGTGTTGTGGGAGGAAGTCGAAAAACGACAACTATTGGGGCCACCGAGTATCCAACATGATGCAGTGTTGCTACGCGTCATCAGATGATGGTTATTGGAGGTACAGGATCGACAGAAGAGTTACGCAGACCAGAGGAAAAGGCCTTTGAAATTCTCAATTGGGGATTATGTATTTCTACGTGTTTCACCCACGAAAGAGGTGAAATGATTTTGAGTTGAAAGGAAAATTAGCCCCAGCTATATTGGTCCATTTGAGATATTTGAGTGGATTGGGGGTGTAGTTTACCGATTGGCTTTAACTTCGACACTTGCGAGTGTTCACAATGTATTTCATGTTTCTATACTGAGGAAATATGTACCACATTCTGATCATGTTCTGAAAGAGGTAACAATCTCACCTCAGTTTAATGCGACTTACGAGGAGGTTCAAGTGTGGATTATTGGTCACAAGGAGCGATAGTTGCGGAACAAGACCATCCGACTAGTAAAGGCTGTATGGCAGCATCATACTAATGAGGAGGCTACATGGGAGCTGAAAGATACTATCCGAGCTCGATACCCTCATCTTTTCACTTGAGGTATGTAATAGTTCAAGAAATTTCTTGAATATATTATCGCATTTAAGTAAGAAATTTGGGGACCTAATTATTATTAGTGGGGGAGAATGTAAAATGTTGGTGCAGTGAGGCACCGAAATCGAACCTGTGTTTTGATTATAGCAAAGACACAAGGTTAAGTCTATTTTGTTATCTCATGAGTCTACTTGAGTGTGCAAAAACAGATTAAGCTTGAGTTGGAGATCTGTGACACAGTAAGTGCAAGGTAAGACTCGTGTCCGACGAGCGTAAGTGAGGTCGGATCCTCCGTTTAGGAGTTGATCTTAGGCGGCAATCTGACCCAAAACTTTCCATGAAAGTCTAAGTCGAGATCGGATAGTTAGAAACCATCTAAATCCATCACATTTAATATTTCTACATATTGCTTTGAGCTAACCCTTGTTTGAATTCGAAGTTACTCTAATTCGAATTAAAATTAGAATTCGAATTTATTCGAAATTGAATTAAAATTAGAACTCGAATTGAAATAAAATTAAATAACTAAAGTATCCTGAAAATGGGCAAAAGGAACTAAAAGCTAGGTGACAACTTATCCCCCAAATCTTGGTGAGGTGGCCGGTCAAAAGCAAGGTGGAAACTTATCCCTCAATTGGTGGTGAGGTGGCCGGATCTCAAGTGGGCGAACAAGGCTTCAAATAGAGGGGGGTGCTTCACATCTTAGATACAACAATTATTACAAAGCTCTCAAACGCCTCCACAACGCCGCTCTTCTACGACGACGCCACTACAACAAAGTGCTGCCAACACGAAGCTTCACCGTTAAAGTGTTGGTAATCGTTTTAGTCGATTAATTTAAGTTGTGTTTTTCGAGCTTTTATATCAAAAAGGAGAGAGGGGCTTGTCTCTCATCCTTGTGTTTTTGTCGAAAGTTTTGTAATCGTAACTCCTACCTCCAACGAGGAGTGTTTCAGTGATTGCCCTCCGTACGTGTTCTAGGACCATTAGGGCCTTGGATTAGCAGCCGGTTGGCTGTGAACCAAGTAAAACTCCTTGTGTCCATCTCTTTTTCGCTGCGTTTATCTCTCACTTATCGTTTTTACAACAAAAGAAAAGAAAAACCGTGTTGCGCTATTCAGCCCCCCTCTAGCGCTCATTTCGATCCTACAATTGGTATCAGAGTTGGGGGCACTCAAATTTGGTGAAACCACCAATTTGAGTAATTTTTATTTCTTTTGTTTCCTTTGTTTCTGTCTACGATAATTTTTGTGTTTTTTTTTATTTTTCTAAAAAAAATTTTTCAGACTATTCTTTAATTTAATTTTATCGCTTTTAATCTTTCTATTGATCATCCTAACAAAAAAAACTCTTAATTACAATTTTTTAATTCTATTACTGATTAAAATTAGTTTTTCCCAGAATTAAAAATTCTTTCATTTTTTTTAAACACTTGAATTTTTCAAACCCTAAAATCTTTATATTTCGTTTTATAAAGTTTTCTCGTTAATCTTAGCATTGAATTAAATCTTATTTCCACTAAAATAGATTTTCAATCAATTTACAAAATTTAATCAATTAAAAACTTATTTTAATTTTTAAATCTTGTCTAGAATATAAGTTTGGTTTTCCAATATTTTTTACTTAATTTCAACATTAGATTTTTTTTCTACAAAATAGTTTTTAATTAATTTTCGAAATTAATTAATTAATTTTTTTTTTACAGAATTAAAATTAATTTTCTAATTAGTTAATCTATTGATTGATTTATTTATCTTTTCTTCTTCCCGCACTACTAATCCAAGACGCAAGTCTTGGGACCTTTGTTGTCTGTGTGTTTTTTCTTTTTTTTCTCTTCTTACCGTTTCATGTTAATGGCCCATCTCGAGTGTTTTAGCATCGTCCGACCACCATTTTACAACGGTGACGATTTCCATTACTGGAAAGGTCGGATGGAGTGCTTCCTAAAAACCCAAATAGAGATGTGGATTGTGATCCAAACCGGGTTCACCCTTCCTACTAATGAAGAAGGTGAATCCTTGGATTACAATCAGTGGTCCATTACCACTAAACGACAAGTCGAGGCAGATGCAAAGGCGACTCAAATCCTGCAGTGCGGGCTATCCAAGGAGGAGCTGAACCAAGTCGGACCCTTCATCAGCGCAAGAGATTTCTGGACGAGGCTGATCGAGTTACACGAAGGATCGGATCAAGCTAAGGTTTGCAAACGTGATTTGTTGTTCAATAAATTGTACAAACTAAAAATGCAGGAACCCGAGATGACAACACAATTGCACGCCCGCGTCCAGGACATAGTCAACCAGCTGCATTCAATAGGATAGAAAGTCGAAAACCAAGATCTAATCAGGTATGTTCTAAATTCTTTCCCTCCGGACCACCTTGTGGGCATCCATGGCCGATGCCTACAAGGTATCTAAGGACCTAGCTAAAGTTAGAATAGACGAATTATTCTCAGATTTCGAATTACATGAGCAGTCCAACTCGGAACCCGAGAGGGGTATAGCCTTGTTTGCAGGTTCAAAGAAGAAGAAAATCGCAAGCAAGCCACCACCAACCGAGGAGGAAGACGAGTCCGAAGAAGAAGTTGACCCGGAGTTGACTGCCGAACTAATGAACCTAGCTCGAAGGATAGCCAAGGGATGAAAGCGAACCACGACTCGACCCAACCAAGGTAAGCCTAAAAGTTCTAATATTAGGTGTTATGAGTGTAACAGGTTTGGACATATCAAGTCCGAGTGCCCCAAGCTCAACCACCAAGCACCTAAGCACAAGAAGGCCCTCAACGCGACATGGGAAGAAGCGTCATCCGAAGAAGACGAAGACCACGTCTTCATGGCGAAATCGATTGAGTCAGACACAGAGACCGAACCTGAACTTGAGTCAGAACCTGAGGATGACTCGGACTACGAAGCTACCTTCAAGTCAAGCCACGGATACGGATCCGGTTCAAAAGATACCCTTAAAGTGAGTTGAACTTTATTTAATACTTTACATAATACGGTTAGGTTTTTATCTAGGAAATTAGTTAAGTCCGAGTCCAAGGTCGAGACCCTGGTTGAGGAGGTCAAACTCCTCAAACACAAGGTCTCCCTAACCTCTTCGACTAGTCAAGTTTGAGAAGAGGACCCAACTCGAGCTGAAAATCTCGAAGTTGAGAACTCTCTCTTGAAAAGTCAAGTTGAAGATATTAGGAACACGTTGGAAAGGTTCACTTCGGGATCCAAAGGACTTGACCTCCTACTTGGATCTCAAAGGGCCGTGTACAACAAGGCTGGACTAGGGTTTAACTCAAACACAACTAATAGGTCGTATATGTCGATTGTAAGTCGACATAGAAAACATGTCCAAGCATGGGTCCCTAAGAACTTTTTGATTTCAACTCTAGGATCCAACCTGCATCGGGTTCCCATGACCAAATCCACTATGTGGATAGACCGAACCGATTCAACGGTCTAGGGAGCCAAGATAAAAACATGTTTGTGCTTTAACTTAGAAATTGCATGTTTTTTTAAAACTTGTGAACTCACTTAGAACACGACATAACCAACTAAAATCCTTCAAAAGATTGAGCCTCGGGGAGCCTCTTTTCAAAAATAACCAGTTAGACTAGGAAATAGTCTTAGGTGAGTCAAGTCATCATTTTCTTGAAAATGGCTTTGTCTAAGGAAGTGGTCGATGATCCAATAAAAGAAGGCCTCGTGGCCTCGCCACGACTGAAGCCATGATCTTGAAAAGGTAAACTTGACAAGCCTAGGGTCAAATCCAAATCTAACATAAAATTACTTGAACCTAAATGCACTTAATCAACTTAATTGGAAGTCATCTCACAAAAACACATAAGTATAACATGCTTGATCATATAGACACGTGAGATGACCTAGGTTTAACAACTTACAACCAATTTTTTTAAAAAATCTAACATCCAATCCAACCACCTTGTGTGTAGGATCAATGGATGTTGACGGCTGTTGCTCGACACATGACCGAGGATCAACTCAAATTCACAAGCTTCGATTCAAACGACAAGGATCGGTAGCCTTTGGGAATAACGGCAAGCTCAAAATCATCGGATCGGGTGATATCGAGCTTAACTCAATTTTGTTATTAAAAATGTATTACTTGTAGAGAATTTTGAATATAACCTGCTTAGCGTAAGCCAATTATGTGACAATAACTATAAGGTCGTATTTTTAGAAAATGAATGTGTAATTAAAACAAATAAAACAGCTAGAACAATACTCAAAGGAACTAGGACAAATAACATTTATACAATTAACTTAATCAAATCCTCACCAAATGTCTTATGACACAGAAGAGGAATCATGGTTGTGGCACCGACGACTTGGCCACTGCACCCAAGACTCGTCCACAAGATGAGTTAGAGTGGCTTAGTCGAGGCTTACCCAACCTCAACAATTTGGTTAATAAAATATAATGCTTGTCAACAAGGAAAACAACCTAGGACACAACACAAGTTAACTAACTAAGAACGAACCTCAAGTGTACTTGAGCTCGTGATATGGATCTATTCGATTCACATGGAGCCAAGTCACTCAATAGAAGTCAATATTGCTTAGTCATAATTGATTTACTACTCCAGGTTTACCTGGGTTAGGTTCATCAAACATAAAAATGATACCCTAGATCAATTAATCAATCTATTCAAATTAATCGAGAATCAAAAAAACCTTAAGGTTAAAAGACTTAGAAGCGATCATGGTGGTGAATTTGAAAATCAAAGGTTCACCGACTTCTGTAACCTAAACGGATACCACCATGAATTCTCTTGCCCTAGGACCCCTCAACAAAATGGCCTAGTGGAGTGGAAAAACCGAACTCTACAAGAAGCCGCTAGGACCATGTTGAACGAATACGACCTACCTGATAGGTTTTGGGCAGAAGCCATTAGCATGACTTGCTATGTCCAGAATAGTATCCTTATGGTAAAGAGGCACCTTAAGACCTCCTATGAGATTTATCATAATAAAGTACCCAACATCAACTACTTTAGGGTATTTGGATGTAAAGTACATATCTTAAACACTAAGAACCACCTAGGGAAATTCAAATCCAAAACCTCCACCGGAATCTTCTTAGGATACTCAACCACGAGTAGGGCCTATAGGGTATATAACCACGATACCCTTAAAGTCGAAGAGACTATTAATGTAGTGTTCGATGAAGTACCCGAACCTACAAAACCCTTAATGACCCCAAGTGTTGAGCCCACTGATACCAAACTCGTCTCCGACCCTGAGATCGAGTCTAATCCACATCAACCAACTTCTCTTGTCGACCAAGTGGCAAGTGATCCGAGTCAAACTAGTGTTCAACAAAGTCACCCCATTGATCAAGCATTAGGTGACACAAACCCAACCCAATCTAGGATTCAGACTAACAACCCTATCGATCAAGTGATAGGAGATCCTAATATAGGAGTTCGAACTAGAGCATCCTATAGGAACCTTAGTCAAATTTCCTTAATTTCAAAGATAGAACCCAAATCAATTGAACAAGCTCTTCTTGATCCCGATTGGATTATTGCAATGCAAGAAGAGCTAGCTCAATTTACTAGGAATGAAGTGTGGGAATTAGTACCACCACCTAAAGACAAAACGATAATTGGAACAAGGTGGGTGTTTCGAAATAAGCTTGATGATAAAGGTGAAGCAGTTAGAAACAAGGCTAGGATAGTCGCCAAAAGGTTTAGTCAAGTCGAAGGCTTAGATTACGACGAAACCTATGCCCCAGTAGCTAGACTCGAATCCATTCGAATGTTGCTAGCTTATGCCGCACATCGAGGATTTAAGCTGTTTCAAATGGATGTTAAGTCGGCATTCCTAAATGGATACATTAAAGAAGAAGTTTATGTTAGCCAACCCCCCAGATTCGAAAATCTAGATAAACCCGACCATGTTCTAAAACTTAAGAAAGCTCTCTATGGACTTAAACAAGCTCCTCGAGCTTGAGTGCGAGACTTTCAATCCATCTTAAGTCAAAAGGGTTTAACCAAGGCTTAGTTGACCCAACTCTCTTCGTAAAAACCTTAGGTAAAGAAATTTTCATAGCTCAAATTTACGTAGATGATATAATTTTTGGAACCTCTAACTCAGCCTTACTAAACGAGTTCGTTTCACTCATGGAAAGTGAGTTCGAAATGAACTTGGTAGGCGAGTTAAGTTTCTTTTTAGTTCTACAAATTAAACAAACTAAGGATGGTATATACCTATATCAACAAAAATACACTAAGGAGTTAATTAAAAGATTTGGAATGCAAGACGCTAAGATAATAAACACCCCAATGGCGATTAATGTTAACATAGGAGAAGACCTAGAAAGTAAGTCCATTGACTTAAAGTACTATAGGAGCGTGATAGGAAGTCTCCTATACTTAACTGCGAGTCGACCCGACATCCTATTCGTAGTAAGTATGTGCGCCAGGTTTCAAACCTGTGCTAAGGAGTCTCACCTAACCCTAGTTAAGCGTATCCTTAGATATCTTAAGGGTACACTTAACGTTGGTATTTGGTACCCTAGATCTACGGAGTTCGAACTAATCGGCTACTCCGATTCGGATTATGCCGGTAGTAAACTCGATAGAAAGAGCACGAGTGGTTGTTGTCAACTACTCGACTCGAGTCTAGTGAGTTGGTGCAGGAGGAAGCAACATTGTGTTGCCTTATCTACCACCGAAGCCGAATATGTTGCGATGGGTGAGTGTGTAACTCAGCTTCTTTGGATGAAGCACACTCTCCGATACTTTAGGTTGGACTTCACCAAAACTAAAATTTGTGTAGACAACATAAGTTCGATAAATCTAACTAAGAACCCTATATGTCATTCAAGGACAAAGCATATAGAGATAAAACACCATTTCATTCGAGAACATGTAGCCAACGACTCCATACAACTCGAATATGTTGACTCGAAGTCTAACCTAGCAGGCCTATTTACTAAACCACTACCTGAAGCCGAATATAGTCTCTTGAGATGAAAATTGGGCTTGTGCGTAATAGAATAGGTTAGCAAAAGTTTTCAAATGCTATTTTCAAAAATTTTATTTTTGAATTTTATTTTTCTTATTTTTTTTCTTTATGAAAATGGAACTAGTTTAGGACATCCCCTAGATATCATGATCCTATAGATTTAAGGAGCCAACACATCTCACAACACATAGGGTTAATGTGTTTGTGTATTAAGCCACCTAGAACGGCGTGAGATGTTAGGACCCTACTCCAAGTTCCAAGATGTAGATCAAGTGCGTCAATATGAACCTCAGAGTATAAATATGCAACTAATATTAACCAACTCTAATCAGGACTTATTGATAATATCATTTCAATCAAGTCAAACTGTTGAACATTTAGATGAATTATTTTCACATACTATTTTCAAAATCATCATGCTTGGACTTAGGGTTTTCTTAACCCCCCCCCCCCCCCCCTACTTTTTTTCTTGATTTATGTCAAAAGGGGGAGAAAAGGCCAAAGTTAAGGTTCAATAAATTCAAATTTTTGAATTTGATAACTTAACTTAAAACTTTGATTCTGGCCTAAGTTAAGGGAGTAAGGTTTAGGTTTCAACTCTTGAATTGAAAACTTTAAAGGCCCAAGTTAAGAAATCAAAAGTTAAACCTTTTGAATAATTAACCTTTGACTTAACTTTTGATTACTTAACTTGCACTTATTTTTAGTCTAAAGAGCCTAAGTTAAGTAATGCCATTTACTTAACTCTCTTTTGTGTTTGGAGAACTAAAAGTCTTTTCAAGTACTCACCCTCGGTCAAGGGGAGGTTCCTCTAAGGAGAACTTGAGAAATATTTTTACTACTCCTACTTTTGCTTCATGTCTTTACTATTTCATGCACTTAATTTCCTTAACTTTGTGTGTTTTTGCCATAGATCAAAAAGGGGAAGATTGTTGGTGCAGTGAGGTACCGAAATCGAACCTGTGTTTTGATTATAGCAAAGACACAAGGTTAAGTCTATTTTGTTATCTCATGAGTCTACTTGAGTGTGCAGAAATAGGTTAAGCTTGAGTTAGAGATCTGCGACACAGTAAGTGCAAGGTAAGACTCGTGTCCGACGAGCGTAAGTGAGGTCGGATCCTCCGTTTAGGAGTTGATCTTAGGCGACAATCCGACCCAAAACTTTCCATGAAAGTCTAAGTCGAGATCGGATGGTTAGAAACCATCTAAATCCATCACATTTAATATTTCTACATATTGCTTTGAGCTAACCCTTGTTTGAATTCGAAGTTACTCTAATTCGAATTAAAATTAGAATTTGAATTTATTCGAATTTGAATTAAAATTAGAACTCGAATTGAAATAAAATTAAATAACTAAAGTATCCTGAAAATGGGCAAAAGGAACTAAAAGCAAGGTGGCAACTTATCCCCCAAATCTTGGTGAGGTGGTCGGTCAAAAGCAAGGTGGAAACTTATCCCTCAATTGGTGGTGAGGTGGCCGGATCTCAAGTGGGCGGACAAGGCTTCAAATAGAGGGGGGTGCTTCACATCTTAGATACAACAATTATTACAAAACTCTCAAACGCCTCCACAACGCCGCTCTTCTACGACGACGCCACTACAACGAAGTGCTGCCAACACGAAGCTTCACCGTTAAAGTGTTGGTAATCGTTTTAGTCGATTAATTTAAGTTGTGTTTTTCGAGCTTTTATATCAAAAAGGAGAGAGGGGCTTGTCTCTCATCCTTGTGTTTTTGTCGAAAGTTTTGTAATCGTAACTCCTACCTCCAACGAGGAGGAGTGTTTTAGTGATTGCCCTCCGTACGTGGTCTAGGACCATTAGGGCCTTGGATTAGCAGCCGGTTGGCTGTGAACCAAGTAAAACTCCTTGTGTCCATCTCTTTTTCGCTGCGTTTATCTCTCACTTATCGTTTTTACAACAAAAGAAAAGAAAAACCGTTTTGCGCTATTCACCCCCCCCTCTAGCGCTCATTTCGATCCTACATAAAATACCGTAAATAAGATTATTATAGAATAATAATCAGAAGAATTTATTTATTTTTATTATTTTATAAATCGGTTAAGGCTAAATTAAAGTTACACTAGGTTTAAAATGCGTATTAAAAAGGGATCGATTCCTCTTTCTTGCATGGATCTGTTTCTTCCACCGCAACTGATCCACTTCATCATTTCTACACCGTGAGACTCCTCAATTCCCTGATTTCTTCTTCCAAATCTCGCCGCCATATTTCTTCCCCTTCCTCTCGGGTTCTTGCGCGCCGCACTCGTCACATTGCGCGTCGCCCTCCTCACCTCGCATCTCGCACAGGACCAGTGGTCACTGCCCCTTTGCATGTGGCCAGCGACCACAACCTGGGCCATCTCTGACCACAACCTGTTCTGCCGATCACGCATCGCAAAATTTATAGCCAGCCCTTCAATCAACTATGTTCTTCATTTTCCCCTGCTCTGCGATCTTCCGTTGCGACCGATCTATATTGCCTGCTAGCGACGCCCTCCTCTTTAACCGTGTCATCACCGAATATCTTCATTGCAAGCAATAGCTAGTCACCCTCTGTTTAGGCCGCCACATCTCCTCCAGCCCCTTTGTTCTACTGACAACAGCCAATGCCGCCGCCCAGAGCAGTTACAACTCCACCGCTCTGTGTTCAACGCCCCTGAGCCACGACCGAGCTTCGATCAGCCGCTGCCCTGCTACTGGTGAGCCAACCTCCACTGGTCGTTTCTTCTGCCTTGCAGCTCGATCGGTTCCGTTATGACTTTTCTCTGTAGAGATTCCCTCACCAATACCATTTGCAGCTTGGATCGATTGTTGACCCCTCTTAGTGTGAGCTCAGTTTGGTGATGCCATCACTGTATCTTATCATCGCCATTGCCACACTTCACTCATCGACCACCGGCTATGAGCATTAATCGCCAAGGCAATGGGAGTTGGGCATTTAGTAGCAAGCTCCGACGAATTCCCTTGGCTGTGTTCAACTAATGCTAAGCTAGTCAAGGATTTTTATGTGGTTGTTTGGTTATACAATTGATGAATTAAGCTTGATATATCCGTAGAGGTCTATTGGAATTTGATGTTACTTAAGTGCAATTTTTTGATACAGATTTGATTTTCTTAAGCCGAGGAAGAAGCTCTGGATGAATGAAACGAGGTTGGGTAAGTCTGGATCTAAATATTTTTGAATCCATAATATTGATAAGTGGTTTAATGAATCTATAGATCAGTTGGAGATGCATGATAGGGTAATGTGAATGTTTAATCTAAGTGATGGGCATAAGGTGAATTCTGTAGTTATGATTTTTGATAAAAATAATATGGGTGATGAGTTGTATGTGACTAAAGGTGTTGATAATGGATTTACTTCTGGATTCATTGTGAGGAAAGTAGAATGACGCGAGGTAAGTATAGATTTTGTTGTTCATGGTTGTGTATAAGTTTTGTTTAGTAAACTGATCTGGATGTATTATAATTATGTAGTGATATAGTACATGTTCATTGTGTGATGATGTTTGATTTATTTGGATTAAATTGAGATTGGACTCCTTAAGTAGATTAAGAAGTGGTTGAGGTGGAATCAGTGTGAGGATGTTGATTTGATGCAGAGTTTTCGGATGTAAAGAGATCGCGTATTACATAACAGTGGGTAATTTATTCGTCACGATATAATAATTGCATTGATTTAGACAGTAGATATGTTATATGCTCATATATGTGACCACCATAATTTATCCTATGCTTGATACTTGTCCTTGGCTATATATATGCTCAAATGTTGATATCACATTTTTCTTTATCATGATTTTGGAGTTACTGATGTGATGTAAGTAGATCTATAAATGTTTAGTAGGATGTAGATGTTAGAGTACGGATGATGACATGATTTATAAATTGGGAAAAGGTCATCCATGGGTAGGCAATGCTCTAAATGTATGATTTTTTCCAATACTCATATGTTGCATACATATTACCAACCATGTGTTGTGTAATGGTCAGGTGAGTTGTGATTAGTGTGTCACTACGGATCGGTGGTCCTAGCTTGTTATGATCAATTGAGTATGACTCTCTACAGGATGTAGATAGAAGGTATGACTCTCTCTATGTTGAATTGAGAGGAGGTAGATGTCTCAGATGTGTGGCAATACATTCATGTAATTTACATGCATTCTGACGACATAGTCTCCCTTGGGATTGAGAGAAGTAAGAGTCGTCGCTTCCTGCCTCCCGTTACTCCCAGGAGTAATGCAGGTAGTGGAGCATTTGTTGTCCCGCACCCTATCATTGTAGATGGTGGTAGTTGGAGTTGCATGCAGTTGTCTTGGGTGCGTGACACTCGACCACTCATGAGTAGTGTCTGTGGCGGCGACCCGTGTGTGTAGCGAGCTCTTCCACGCATGTGATCATCACGACTCGCCCACTCTCGGCCCTCTAGAAGTGGTTGGTTTTGATTTGGGATTGTTATGTCGTGCCACACACCTGGGGTAGTGGTAGCGAGTAGCTGGGTGCGTATGACCATGCATGCCTGTCAGATCTTATGGCATTGCATATTACCATATATATACATATATATTATATATATATATATATATGGTATATATATATATATGATATGTATATGATTAATATATATATATATATATCTATATATATATGTGTCTTTGATTCTTAAGTATATATATATATATATATATATATATATATATATATATATATATATATATATATATATATATATACTTATTAATATATATATTTGATTGTACTACTGCTTCTACATTTGGTTGTATCATCTTACATACTGCTACTCTATCTATTATCTTTATTATGTGATACTGTATACTTGTTAGATTACCATTAGATACCTTTGACCTGTATCATGAGTATATTGTGAGTTAGTATTACTCTTCTTGTTATATATTAAATATATGCTCATGTTGGATCAGAGTAACGTAGCAGACATTCAGGGAGCATTTTCAGTTAGCGGACAAGTTCTACTGTCACACCCAATAGCTTTATCAGAGGGTGGAGGCATATTACGCCAATGCACAATAGTATTGTTAGGAGGAGGCTGAGTACTGCCGAGAGATGCGATAGTTCATGAGAGATCCGTATGGACAGTGGGTTCAGATGGAGGATAATAGAGCTACTGCTGAGTCCACCAGCTAACAGGTCTACCACATGTAGATGTGGCACTAGCATTTGAGCTGATGATTCTCTCATGAGTTGGAGATGACGAGATTGCCTGATTTTTCTCCTAGACCACCACGCTAGAGGTATGATCAAATTCAAGTCTGGGGGAATATTTTTCATGATATTGCACTTTCTATGCTTTGGTAGTATTTAAATTTGGTTAAGCATTGGTAGTTTTTATTTGTATTCGTTTTGTTTATTTTCAGTTTTCATACATGTAGATCTCTTTAGGGTTCTTCCAGTACTTATTTTGTTTGATCTCATAGTTTGCTTAAGTAAGTTTTTGAAAAGAACCATAGTAATGTGTTTCAATGTCATAAGCATACTACTTTCTTTTATCTTGTGGTACTAATTTTGTGATATGATAATGAATATTAATTCCCTAATTTTCACTAGTTAGCTTTTATTTTAACAAAAACTTATTGAGAATGTAGGGTCGATGAGTTGGCCGGCCAGAGGGGGGTGAATAGCCTTTGTCATCGTATGGTGGAATTCGTTCGTTTTCGTTGCGTCGCTTGTCTACGATTGTCGTTAGCACAGATGAAACAATAGAAACAATAATAATACTAACAACAATACAAGCATATGCAAACACACACGATATACGTGGTTCATAACCGAATGATTCCTACTCCATGGGCGAGCTCTAGTTATGCGCACGACACTAACTAAACTCCTTCTCGACTACATGTCGGAGGTGGAGAAACCTCGTACAAGCTATTACAACAGTAATATTACAAGAAATATAAAGACACTAACAAATACAAGTAAAGAACGCTTTACAACTCTTTTCTTTGAACCCTTTCTTGTTGCTTGCTTTGGATGGCTTGACTTAATATGGAATGCGAGCAATTCCTCCGCCGCTCATAAAGTCTTGGTGAAATGAGCTCTATTTATAACACGCATCAAGCTATGCTCGCGCTACATTTGACGTGACCGATCGATCGTGACCACACCAATCGTCAGAGCCGTTGTCTCTCTACAATGATGGCGGATCAACATTGGTTAAGTTCCAACGGATGACACATCAGTCGAATGATGACACCCATCGGGCGATCGATACCTCTTTCGTCGATCATGCCGATCGCTTGCTTCGATCGCATTAATCTCGATCGATTGATGATGTTTTGCCCTCCACATGATCGTCATTCGATCGCAAATGATCATAGACTTTGTTCGGCCAAACACGGTCGGTGCAATACCTCAGCACCTATGCTAGTAGACTGATGTCGGGTAAAACCTCAAACATCAAGCTGTTTGAGCATCCGACAACCAGTCTTAGCCACTTGGCCAAGTCCACCTCATCCCTCATCGAGTTCCCCACCGAAGCTCTCTTCCCTCAGCCTACGTCCCTCGGAGGCGCCAAGCACACGACTTCGCAATGCCATCCTTCGTGTCTCATGCCCTCAAAGTATGCTTCTCTTTGTGCTCACTCCATTCGCTCCCCGTTGGTCGGTCCCTCGGATGCACCAAGTGCACGACTTCGCAATGCCATCCTTCACCGACTCAAGGATCCCAAGCCTAGTGAACTTACCAAGTCCTCAAGACTTCTCGAGTGCACCAAGCGCATGACTTTGCAATACATTTCTCACCAAGCACCAAGCGCACGGCTTCGCAATGCTTTGGATTTTCCCACACCAAGCTCCATGCTTTGATTTTCCATGCCAACTCCATGTTGGACTTTCCCATGACATTCCCATGTTATGAGTTTTGTCTATCATCAAAATACTATCAAAGTACTACTTGAGTCAAACTCGAGTCAACCTGGGCCGATTGCACCAACAATCTTCCCCTTTTTGATGATTGACAAAACTACCTTCTCAAGTCTACCAATTCTCCCATATTGGCAATTCTCATATCCCAATGAGAATTCCAACGAACCCTAATTGGAAACTTGGTAACTTCTCTCCCTTTTTGACATTACATCAAAAATGTCCTACTCAAGGGTATGAATGTCTCAACTCCCAATGAGATCTTACCATCTCTCCCTTGGAGGAACACATGCCTACAATCTTTCTAGTGATTCCATATCACTTAAATAGAGGCAACCCAATTTTCCTCTCATGAGGAAATACATATCCATCTTTTCATGATGGATACCTCCCCCTAGAGGCTTGCTCCCCCTTGACCATTGCACCAACAATGTCCATGGAGAGTCCCTAAGCCAATAGGAACATTAACCAATCAAAATTAAGGCAAAGTTTAACAATGAACTCTCATCCACCTTAAAATTGATACTCTCCCTAAATACTTCTCCTAATCCATGTCCAATGGATTTTCAGCCTTTCTAATGCTCTCCCAAGCATGTCCTAGGGTTAAGAGTGGTTAGGGGACCAAAACATAGCTGAACATGGGCCAAACCATCGATCGACTACTACACTGTCGATTAGACTTATCATCGTTATGTCCTCATGCCGATCGATAATCAGCATTTGTAGTTTGCTGAATTTCAGAAATGAATTTCTAAAATTCGTAAGTAAATATACATAAGTTGATAAATCTTGAAATTTGGTATGTATATTACTTATCATAAACACTATGGGTGAAAAATATTTGAAAATTATTTTACCCACTAAATTAAGAGATTGATACAAAGTCCAAAAGTTAAGAAAAGCTTCAATATTGAGCCATCTTTGTATCGTCACATTCAATGGTGATAGCTATCAAAAGATAGACTTTACCAAGGTTTTTCAAAATGTTTTTGAAACCTTTAATTCATTTTTTCTAAACATCTCACTTGTATCTAATTGTGTAAAACACATACATGCAATTAATCTAGTGAGATGTGGGTTTTTGTTCTTTAATTGTCTCATGCATATTTCTAGGCAATATTATTTGATTACCATCAAATCATGCCATAGTCCTTAAATCCATTTTTAATTATATGCATGATGATGATTATGGCATAAATATGATATAGATAAAAGCATATGCCAAAATCATGATGTCATGGCATGTGAAAGAAATCTAAGCATACATGACATATAAAAATAATTCTCAACATGATCATGACATATTTGGAGATAAAAATGAAAATGATGTCATGACATGGTAAGGCAAATAAATCATGGCAAATAAAAATATACTAAGGTATGAAATATCTAAGTGTTAAATCCAAATTGCCATTTCTAAGGTTAAGTCCATTCTTGCCTTAATGCCATTTATCCCCCTAGTGTGCCATAAACCCAAAATGACACACTAATACCTCTAAGACCTAATTGTGCCAATTTAATCATTTTTCAACTTCTTAAGCACATTGGCACATCCTAATGTGTCAACTCTACTATGGTTAGGTTAACTACCCATCCACTTAGGGTTGATACACCCTAACCCATCTAGCGTGAATCAATCACGCTCCTAGGAACCCAATACCTATTGGAGCTCCTTGGGTTAACAAGGTATTCCCTAGGGATAACTTCCCTAGATACCTTCCTAATGACCCTTTTAGGCTTTGAAGCCAGTCTTTTGGGTCTTTCCTAGGTCAACTCTAGAGGTAACTCCCCCAATGACCTTCCTAGTGGCTTTCTTAGATTTTCTTAAGTCCTTAGCCACTAAGCAAACACCATGGCTAGTCTTAGGAATAACTTCCCTATTAGCCTTGGTTTTCCTAGACCTAGAAATTGTTCCATAATCAAATGGAACATTATGATAAGTCTTCTTGGGCTTAAGTTTGTGACCCAAACCTTCCTTTCCCTTAGACCATTTTTGAACCTTAGGTCTTGACTTTTGAGCATTTGACCCTAGAATTGAATTTTCTATGATTCTAAGGGTTTTCTCCATTCTCTCAAGTCTTGACCTCAAGATTTAGTTTTCTAACTCTAATTTCCTCAATTTTGAATTTTCATTAGGTTTTTGGGAAATGTTCTTCCTCTTAGGCATGTGTCTACCCTTCTTAGGGATAATGCCTAGATTTTTTTCTATTCTCCTAATGTACTCCTTTGGTAAAATATTTCTAGAATTATGAGTCCTAGGTTTGTCCTTAGTTACATGAACATGCTTGGCACCTAAGCAATAAACCTTATTATTTCTACTAGTATGCTTTTCATTAATAATTGCAAGAGAACTAAAATAATTTTTAGCATGCCTTTTAACTTTAGGAATTGAAGATGCATTATTTAAATATACCTTAGGGTTAGCTTTGGGAGCTCCCCCTACATGAGATACACCTTCTTGCCCTTTCTTCCTCCCCCTAGGGTATTGGATTAAGTAGTGTCCCTTTTGATTGCATTTAAAGCACACAATGTACTCTTTGCTTCTAGTTGTGGGGACTCTGGCATCCTTTGACTTTGGATTGACTTTTGGTGCCGGTGTTTTCTTCTTAGCGAATTTTGGGCATTTGCTCTTGTAATGCCCTTTCTCCCTACACTCAAAGCATATTATGTGATTTTTATTTAAAATAACAACACTTGAGTTACCTAGGGAGGTGGAGGATTCTTCTTGATCACATCTTCCGGAGGTAGATGCTTCATTTTGACTTTGCTCCGGAATAAAAACTCTTTCCTCCCTCTCAATGCTAGAGGTGGAGGTTTCCACCAAATCATCAACATCTTCAAATGTTGTGGGTGCTTCTTCCTCGACATTCTCCTCTACTTGTCCCGATTGGAAATTTTCTTGGAATTTCATTATCTTATTTCATAGATCCCTTGCATCCCTATAGTCACCCAATCTAGACCAAATATGGTTAGGTAACAAATCACTAAGTAATTTTATTACCTTGAGATTCATCTTGAAGTCCTTAATTTGATCTTGGGTCCACCTTGATTTCTCAATTTACTTGTTGTCTTTGTCCCTAGGCATCTCAAAACCGTTTTTCTACAATAATCATAAAATCAAAGTCGGTTTCGAGATATACCTCCATCCATTTCTTCCACCAAGCAAAATCTCCATCGAATTTCGGTGGATGGATGTTGTAGTCGGTCATCTTGTAGTGCTTGTGTCGGCGGTTAGTCCTTGACAAGCGCCTTGGCTCTGATACCACTTGTAGGGTCGATGTGTTGGCCGGCTAGAGGGGGGTGAATAGCCTTTGTCATCGTATGGTGGAATTCGTTCATTCTCGTTGCGTTGCTTGTCTACGATTGTCGTTAGTGCAGCGGAAACAATAGAAACAATAATAATACTAACAACAATACAAGCATATGCAAACACACACGATATACGTGGTTTGGAACCGAATGGTTCCTACTCCATGGGCGAACTCTCCGAGCTCTATTTATGCGCATGATACTAACTAAACTCCTTCTCGACTACACGTCTGAGGTGGAGAAACCTCGTACAAGCTATTACAATAGTAATACTACAAGAACTACAAAGACACTAAGAAATACAAGTAAAGAATGCTTTACAACTCTTTTCTTTGAACCCTTTCTGTTGGTAGGAGAAACTTCGCTTCCCCTTTCAACTTAGTCGCTTGTTCATGGCGATCCCATCTACGTCCCCGGATAAAAAAAAATTATCCTTGACAAGAGGGATTGCCCAAGCAACCTTGTCATCGTTGTGATATTCGTTTAGAGTAGTCACTTGAACAAACTTGTTGTTCAAGCGACCAACCTCTATTCCACGAATAGCCGCGGAATAGACGATGTACGGATCGCCGGCTTTTGTGTTTATGTTCGGGGTCCAAGTATATTTAGCCACAAAATAGAATATATCATGCACATAATTGAAAAACAAATATAAACATGTTACAAAAGAGAATAGAGAATCGATATACCTCTCGATCTTCTATTGTATGACCTTCCTTTCTTTCGGGCGTCGTGTGGGCGACGATCTACCAAAAGTTGAAGATCCTAGATCACCAATCTTCCTTCCTTGCTTGTTCCGAGCAAGAGGAAGAATAGAATCAAGACACTTCTCCTTCCTTTAGCCAACCAACAAGAAACAAGCAATTTGCTTGCCGTCGGCCAACAAGGAGAAGGGAGAAAAGGTGAATGCCGACCAAAGCTCCAAGGGAGAACCCTAAGCCTAGGTTTTACCAGCCAAAGAGAGGGAGAGGGGCTGCTTTGGACACCGGCCAAGGGCTGGAAAGGGATGCTAGGTCGCCGGCCACCTTGAGGAAGAAGAAGATAAGGAAAATATTTCCTTAATAGGTGACGCCAACTCCAAACCCTAGCCTCCCAGCCATGCCGCCAAAAACCCTAATCCTATCTCTAATTGGATTCTTAGTTGCCGCCCACCCCTTGCCCTCCTTTTATAGAGTTAGGGATAAGCCTTGTTTTAATCTCCACCATTGGTTCTAGGGATTTAATCTCAACTGTCGGATCTAGAGATTTAATCTCAACCGTCGGATCTAGAGATTTAATCTCTACCTTTGGATCTAGAGTTTTGTTTCTATCCATTGGATCTATGCTTCATGAGGTATTAATAGGCTACAATAGGGACCATGAGGAGGAGTTGGATCTTGACCACCCAATAGATCAAGCCCACATAAAGTCCGATCCATTAATGATAATCCAATCCACTAAAGGATCATCATTGATCTACCTCACCAACCCCCATAAGTTAATATGGGCTCCATATATTATATGTACATTTTCTTCTCGTGTTTAAAATATCGAATGCCCGTCGATTAATTAATTTACTAACCATTAATTAATCAACATCTAACTCCATGAGTAGTACCACTCAACCTTTTCATCATGCCGAACCAAGTCCATCTGCAGGGTTTACATGATGAACCTTATGAGCTCCTCAAGGGGACATCATCATCTAAATATATAGGACACGGTTTCCTCCTATAATCAATGGCACACCATATAAACAATATCATTTCCCAACTTACCGAGCCTATCTATTTAATCTATAAATCTTGCCCATTGGTAAATCAAAGAAATGAACACTAAGTATATGTGCCCGTTTATTATATCGGGATTAAGAGCATGTATAAAATAATATCTGAGGTCCGATTCGATTATGTAGTCAGCAATAAATCGAATCACCTCTAAGTCGGTCCTACTCAATACACACAAAGTGTACTAGTGTGATTCTATGGTCAAGACAAACCAATACCAAATCACACTACAACCATACCAATGGTTTGTCGAAAGCCATCTCGGTTGTGAGCCTATACTTAAACTTTACAATGAGCCAATAACATGATCTCCCGTGTGACACCACACACCATGTTATCTACAATGTAATGTATTAGACAATATGCATAACCATAAAAATGTGCAAACAATGATCATGTGATTCTTATTTCAAAATAAAGATGTTCATACAAAACATAGACTTTTCAGTTTACATCCCAACAATCTCCCACTTATACTAAAAGACTATGCTTTCCTCAAACTGCCATACATCTGATCCCCATTCCCTCCACATGCCTATCAAAAGCTCTCGCCGGAAGGGCCTTAGTGAAAGGATCTACCAGGTTATCCTCCGATGCAAACTTGGCCACAACAACTTCTCCTCTCTTTACGATTTCTCGTATTAGGTGATACTTGCGCTCTATGTGTTTACTAGCCTTATGGGCTCGTGGTTCCTTCGAGTTTGCAACTGCACCACTATTATCACAATAAATTGTGATAGTTCTGGGCAAACCACAAATCACATCCAACTCCATCAGAAAGTTCCTAAGCCACACAACTTCGTTGGCCGCCTCAGAGGCTACCACATACTCAGCTTCCATGGTGGAGTCCGCCACGCATTTCTGCTTGACACTCCTCCATACAATGGCTCCACGTCCCAAAGTAAACACAAAACCTGAGGTAGACTTACTATTATCCCTATCAGATTGGAAGTCAGAATCCGTGTAACCCACAGGGAGTAATTGGTCTGCCTGGTAAACCAGCATATAATCCCTAGTCCTTCTCAGGTACTTCAATATATGCTTTACCGCAGTTCAATGTCCCTGTCCTGGATTACTCTGATATTTGCTGACCATGCCCACGACAAAGCAGATATCTGGTCTCGTACATAGCATCGCATACATGAGGCTTCCTACCGCTGAAGCATAAGGAACCACCTTCATCTCTTCTATCTCCTCTGATGTTCTAGGACACATCTCCTTAGATAAAGGAACTCCATGCCTGAAAGGTAGAAAACCTTTCTTGGAGTTTTGCATGCTAAGACGATCCATAATTGTGTCTATGTATGAAGCTTGAGATAAGCATAACATCCTTTTCCTGCGATCCCTTATAACCTGGATCTCAAGGATGTGTCCCACCTCTCCCAAGTCCTTCATATCAAACTGTTTGGACAACCATACACTTACGTCCGATAATACCTTGATATTGTTGCCAATCAACAAAATGTCATCTATATATAGAACAAGAAATATCACTACATTTCCGTCACATATCTTGTATACACAAGACTAATCCGGACTTTGAATAAATCCATAAGATTAGATTACTTCATCAAATCGGATGTTCCAAGACCTCGAAGCTAGCTTCAATCCATAAATGGACCGATTAAGCTTACATACAAGATGCTCTTTGCCCTTCGAAATGAATCCCTCTAGTTGCTTCATATAGATGTTTTCCTCAAGACTTCCATTAAGGAAAGTTGTCTTGACATCCATCTACCACACCTCATAATCCATATGAGCTGCAATGCATAAGAGAATCCGGATAGACTTAAGCATGGCTACCGACGAAAAGGTCTCCTCATAATAGATACCCTCTTTCTGAGTATACCCCTTCGCAACAAGCCTCGCTTTGAAGGTCTCAACCTTCCCGTCTATTCCTCTCTTTCTTTTGTTGATCCACTTGCATCCAATGGTTTTTACACCATCGGATGGTTCCACTAGCTCCCAAACATGATTTGAATCCATAGATTCAATCTCAGTATTCATTGCACATTGCCAAGATGCTGCATCTTTATCATGGATTGCCTCGTCATATGTCCAGGGATTAGGTTCATGTTCGCCAGGGACCAAATCAGAAGATTCTCCCAAGAACATGAATCTATCAGGCTGTCTCACAACCCTCCCACTACGATGAGGTATCACCTGTGTATCCTCTGTGACACGTGGTGCAGTGACTTGTGGTATATCCTCTTGTACCGGTGGTACTGAAGAAGTGACTTCCCCTTTTATTTCCTCCAGAACAATCTTACTCATGGGCTTGTGATTCATCACATAGTCTTCCTCTAGAAATCTAGCGTTCGTGATGATCACCCTCTGATCTCTAGGACTATAAAACAAACCACCTTTCGTTCCTCTAGGATAGCCAACGAACATGCGTACTTCTATACAAGGTTCTAACTTACCAGCATCTTCCTTCTGCACATGTGCTGGACTCCCCCAAATCAAAATATGTCTTAGACTAGGCTTTCACCCAGTCCACAATTCTGTGGGAGTAGAAGGCACTGATTTAGATGGAACCAAGTTCAGAATGTATACCGCCGTATCTAGAGCATATCCCGCAGAACGATTCTGGCAACTTAGAATAACTCATCATCGATCTAACCATCTCCATAAGAGTCCTATTCCTTCGCTCTGCTACACCATTTTGCTTGGGTGTGCCAGGTGTAGACAATTGGGATTGAATCCCAACCTCTGATAAGTAATTCCTAAACTCTCCCAAGAGGTACTCACCACCACGATCAGATCGTAGTGTCATCCACATCTTGAATAATCATCCATAAAAAAGATGAAATATTCAAAACCACCTCTTGCCTGGATAGACATAGGACCATACAAATCAGAATGAACCAATTCCAACACATCTTTGGATCTATACCCCTTGGCCTTAAAAGGCTTCTTGGTTATCTTACCCTCCAAGCAAGATTCGCAGGTTGGGAAATCTTCCACCACGAATGAACCCAGAGGTCCATCAGCTATCAACCTTTGAATTCTGCTTAGGTTAATATGCCCAAGTCTTAGATGCCAAAGATATATTTGGTTCATCTTCGAAGGTTCTTTTCTCTTATTAGAATTAGAAGATGAGTTATTAACTTCTATTTGCATCATGGGAGCTTTTGGTTCGAGTATATACAAATTTCCTATCAATGAACCTGAACAGATATTCTCTCTATTCCTTTTTATAACAACTCTGTCATTAAAAGAAATAGAATATCCATCCATAAACAATTTAGAAACTAAAATTAAATTCTTTCTAAATAAAGGTACATAAAGGGAATTTTTCAGAACCAAAGTTTTATTTTTCTCAAAAGATAAATAAAACATCTCCCATTGCAATAGCCGCCACCATTATGACATTGCCCAAGTAAACGGTAATCTCTCCCTCATCTCATCGTCGGATTTCCTGGAACCCCTGCAAAGTATTGCAGACATGATCAGAGGCTCTCGTATCTACACACAAGGTGCTGGTAGATAACACCGCTGACCATGTTTCAACGACTAGACTAAAGGATATACCTTTGTTCTGTTTCAGATTGGGACAGTCCTTCTTCCAATGTCCATCCTGCTTGCAAGTGAAGTACTTGCCTTTCGGCTTCTTCACTCCTCCCTGAGATCCTCCCACCACCTTTGCTCCACCTTATTTCTTCTTCTTCTTGCCTTTCGGCTTAGAAGTAGAAACCTTTTGAGCAACCATGGCCTGAGCCTGAGCAAGCCTTTTTGTCGACTGGAGAATGATATCGACCTGGGTTTCCCCATTGATCTCATCTCCAAGGACTTCCATCTCATTCGCAGGCTTAGGAGGACACTCTTCGAAGAGTACATACTTGTACTCCTCAGCAGTTAAGACAATATCTAGATTCCTTTTTCCAATCAACATAATTATGTACAGTAAGTTTATTTTCCTTTAGTATTATAGCAAGTGGACTGAAAGTCATTTTTGAAAAATCTTAAGAATCACATAGCTCATTACTTTATATTTCAAAAAATTATTGATTCCTCAAACAATAAAATTTTAAAATCAACCAACACCTCAAAACACCGAGAATATCGTATGCCACAATCGTGTGGACGTATACAAACTCTACATTTGTAAGAGGAGGTTTTACCCATTAATTTTACTATCTTGTCAATCGAACTTTTTGACAAATAAAATTAATAGTTGGTTTCTCTTCGGCCCTACAAATAAAAGCAGTGACTCCGATGGGGATGATACTCCTATTTGCATCTAAGTGTTCACCATTACTCGATACCAAGGAAATTATCTTGGGTTATGTGCCTTTCGATGGGAAAGTACACATGCTCCTAAATAATTTCCTATAACCATATCCGACCCTGTGATCCGCAAACAAACTCATTCGATGAGGAGGAAGGCACTCAGAGCCGACGCGAAAGTTTGCTTGCATCACATGTCAAATCGTAATGGAGGCCGTGGAAATTTTTAAAAAATATCCCTCTCCCACTTAGTAATTTAGAATTGAGGAATTTTTTAGCCTGCGACATGCATATCAAACAATAAGCAATAAATATGAAAATAAAATTATTTTCCAACTATTATGGCTTTTGTCTTCAATATGTCTCCCGTCGCATCGCCATCTCGTCCGCTCCTCCTACGCCATATATGAGCCATCTAGAGATCCGAGCCGAGACTAAAAAACTATTTTAATTTACATCCATCGATCCTATACTCCACGAGGGAGTGTACATAAAATCTAGATCGAAAGTAAACTAAAATAGAAAGAGTGGCTAAACAATCTCGTATTAAATACTAGCCTCGTCAACCCCGAGGATTCAACAAAATATACTATTACACACATATGGTCATAATAGTCGGATATTATGCCTATAACCAAAGAGTTAACCTACGCATATCCTACTATTATCCGACACATATAATATATGAAAAATGCATAAGAGTAACCGAATCCTAAACACACAAAATCAGAAACCGTGGCTCTGATACCAATTGTTGGTAGGGGAAACTTCGCTTCCCCTTTCAACTTAGTCGCTTGTTCATGGTGATCCCATCTACGTCCCCGTATAAAAAAAAATTATCCTTGACAAGAGGAATTGCCCAAGCAACCTTGTCATCGTCGTGCTATTCGTTTAGAGTAGTCACTTGAACAAACTTGTTGTTCAAGCGACCAACCTCTATTCCATGAATAGCCACGGAATAGACGATGTACGGATCGCCGGCTTTTGTGTTTATGTTCGGGGTCCAAGTATATTTAGCCACAAAATAGAATATATCATGCACATAATTGAAAAACAAATATAAACATGTTACAAAAGAGAATAGAGAATCGATATACCTCTCGATCTTCTATTGTATGACCTTCCTCCTTTCGGGCGTCGTGTGTGCGACGATCTACCAAAAGTTGAAGATCCTAGATCACCAATCTTCCTTCCTTGCTTGTTCCGAGCAAGAGAAGAATAGAATCAAGACACTTCTCCTTCCTTTAGCCAACCAACAAGCAATAAGCAATTTGCTTGCCGTCGGCCAACAAGGAGAAGGGAGAAAAGGTGAATGCTGACCAAAGCTTCAAGGGAGAACCCTATGCCTAGGTTTTACCGGCCAAAGAGAGGGAGAGGGGCTGCTTTAGATGCCGGCCAAGGGCTGGAAAGGGATGCTAGGTCGCCGGCCACCTTGAGGAAGAAGTAGATAAGGAAAATATTTCCTTAATTGGTGCCGCCAACTCCAAACCCTAGCCTCCAAGCCTTACCGCCTAAATCCCTAATCCTATCTCTAATTGGATTCTTAGTTGCCACACACCCCTTGCCCTCCTTTTATAGAGTTAGGGATAAGCCTTGTTTTAATCTCCACCAATGGTTCTAGGGATTTAATCTCAACCATCGGATCTAGAGATTTAATCTCTACCTTTGGATCTAGAGTTTTGTTTCTATCCATTGGATCTAAGCTTCATGAGGTATTAATAGGCTACAATAGGGACCATGAGGAGGAGTTGGATCTTAGCCACCCAATGGATCAAGCCCACATAAAGTCCGATCCATTAATGATAATCCAATCCACTAAAGGATTATCATTGATCTACCTCACCAACCCCCATAAGTTAATATGGGCTCCATATATTATATGTACATTTTCTCCCCCTGTTTAAGATCTCGAATGTCCGTCGATTAATTAATTTACTAACCATTAATTAATCAACATCTAACTCCATGAGTAGTACCACTCAACATTTTCATCATGCCGGACCAAATCCACCTGCAGGGTTTACATGATGAACCTTATGAGGTCCTCAAGGGGACATCATCATACTAATATATAGGACATGATTTCCTCCTATAATCAACGACACACCATATAAATAATATCATTTCCCAACTTACTGAGCCTATCGATTTAATCTATAAATCTCGCCCATTGATAAATCAAAGAAATGAACACTAAGTATATGTGCCCGTTTATTATATCGGGATTAAGAGCATGTACAAAATAATATCTGAGGTCCGATTCGATTATGTAGTCAGCAATAAATCGAATCACCTCTAAGTCGGTCCTGCTCAATACACATAAAGTGTACTAGTGTGATTCTATGGTCAAAACAAACCAATACCAAATCACACTACAACCATACCAATGGTTTGTCCAAAGCAATCTCGGTTGTGAGCCTATACTTAAACTTTACAAGGAGCCAATAACATGATCTCCCGTGTGACACCACACACCATGTTATCTACAATGTAATGTATTAGACAATATGCATAACAATAAAAATGTGCAAACAATGATCATGTGATTCTTATTTTAAAATAAAGATGTTCATACAAAAGTTAGACTTTTCAGTTTACATCCCTACACATTCTTGTTGCTTGCTTTGGATGGCTCTTGAAAGACTAGAATGCAGCAGCAATTTCCCTCCAATCACTCCCTTAAAGTCTTGGTGAAATCCCCCATCTTGAGCTCCATTTATAACCTACATCAAGCTGATTTCACGTGCATCAGTTGACTTCTCGTGATCATCTGTCGATTGATCCTGTAGCCGTTGTCTCACAATGGCCAGATCCACATTGGTTAAGTTCCAATGGATCACACATTAGTGGACATATGGCACCCATCAGTCGACTGGTACCCGTCAGTCGAGTGCTGGTAAGCTCGACTAGCTTCTGTGCTCGTGCACAGTGCGATCAGTCGACTGATGTTGTCAACAGTCGACTTCCCTCCCATCGCAGTCGACTGATCAGCCAGACTCTATTCAATCGAACACTGGTCGAACCCATACGACCTAGAGTAGTCGACTGACACCTATGCCAGTCGACTGATGCCGGGTAAAACCTCAAACATCAAGCTGTTTGAGCATCCGACAACCAGTCTTAGCCACTTGGCCAAGTCCACCTCATCCCTCATGAAGTTCCCCACCGAAGCTCTCTTTCCTCGGCCTATGTCCCTCAGAGTCACCAAGTGCACGACTTCGCGTCTCATGCCCTCGAAGTATGCTTCCCTTTGGGCTCACTCTATTCGCTCCCTGTTCGACGGTCCCTCGGATGCACCAAGCGCATGGCTTCACAATTCCATCCTTCATCAACTCAAGGACCCCGAGCCTAGTGAACTTACCAAGTCCTCAAGACTTCCCAAATGCACCAAGCGCACGGCTTCGCAATGCATTTCTCACCAAGCACCAAGCGCACGACTTCACAATGCTTTAGATTTTCCCACACCAAGCTCCATGCTTGGATTTTCCATGCCAACTCCATGTTGGACTTTCCCATGACAATCCCATGTCATGAGTTTTTTCTATCATCAAAATACTATCAAAGTACTACTTGAGTCAAACTCGAGTCAACCTTGGCCGATTGCACCAACAGAGAATTCCGAAAGAAAGGATCTAGTATATAATTAGTTATGACTCATCCTGTTAGACTAGTATTCTGGAATCCATTAGTAATCCTAGGTTAGCATTTTAATTACTGGAGATGCTCGGATCGTGAAACCCCAATTTTGTTTAAAAAATTATAGTTGTCATAGGTGAAAATGGTTAGGTGCCCCTTTAAGACCGAGTTATGTTATTGGGAAATACCTACCAATTTCTCTCAATACCGAGCACTTCTTTCAGACTTTGTGTTAATATTAGGGAATGACCCTCGCTTAAGGAAGCTAAGTGCCTAAAGCTAGAGACCTTAGAAAAGCTATGGGATGACGACTTAACTTGACTTGGAAAGTGAAATCCTTAGAAAAACATTTTAGACTTGCATTGAAAGCTAATTTAGTGATCTTGATGAAGGTAATTACTTGCTTTAATTGCAGTACCACTTGATAGGTTTTTGTAATTTTTCTATACATTGAAGCATACCTTTTATCTGAGGTTCATGATAAGCTAAAGTTTTTTTTAGGACAAGTAAAAATTTAAGTCTCGGAGATTTTGATATGTGCAAATCATATAGGGGTTTAGTAGTTATTTTGGCACACATCTCATTACATTGAGTAAGTATTTTGTGTATATTTACATTACTTTGCATTTTATTGCTACTTTCTTATTAGGAGGTCTTCTTTTGTTATTTTTCATGTAAAAGATGGAGTTTCGGAGCTTAATGAATAGCCGAACGAAGCATGAAGAAAGGAGAGCATGCTCTAGATGTGTTCTCAAGACACGGACAAGCTTCCGGACGAAAAATAGAGTTTAGGCACATTTCCAACAAGACACATGGTCGGATGCATAAAATTCACACGACCATTCCTTTTCTCCAAAGTAGATTCTAGACGCGGTTTGTAGTGCCACACACAGAGCTGAGCTGTGTGAAATTGATGCACGCAGATCGAGTCTTCAACTGTGAAGTCAAAGATTGACTTGCGCTCAACTACCACAAGTATATGGTTGTTGTCAAGTAATAAAATATTGAACTAACAGGGATTGATAATTGAGTATTGGTTTACTAAGATAATATAGTTTATCTATACCAAATCAGTTGGTGATGAAATCAGAGAGTCAAAAGAGAGAGAATGGGGAGCAAGAAGGTTGAGAGATCACTTTCACAGGGACACCACTGTCACTGCATCCCTATTATGATTGACGGGATGATTCTATATTTTCGGTTTCACCTAAATGATTGTAAATATATGTCTTACTCCTAACTCTCAATGATTTTTCATGTAGGTAGGATATCCTATTTAATTCGATGTGATCTTTTGGAACTACGTCGGATTACCCTATTCCTAGCCAAGTTTCCCTTTCAGATCAATAGAGCTCATAAGGTTGCTATCACTGAGTTTCCCATGTCACTAGATCTCACAGCCTCTCCGAGTTGATTTCTCCTACTTCAGGCCTTCTGTTGGAATAATTCATTACATTCTATGATACCTATGGGTCCTCATGGTAAATCGATCTTCTTGAGAGATATACATATGTAGATGACCTTAGTCACCTTAGGACCCTTTCATGAGAACCCTAGCGGATCAATTCTAGACTTAAATCCTCACTCGTAGTCGATTCCTCCATGTCTCGATTTCTTTGGGTCAAAGAATTGGGTTCTCCTTTCGGTCCTTCCCCACACCTCTAAGATACGATCTAGTGTTTTTGGCATCTAAATCGGATTAACATAATAAAGTCGAACCACAAATAACCATATCATGGGCAAGCATAGATAATGAAAGTGATGTAAAATAACATGGATTCATTGCATACATATGTTTACAAATCAAATAGGCCACTCCATAATCATAGAATCAAGAAATCAACTCGATAAAAAGAGATACAACTGCAAGATGTTCAACAAAACAAGATTAAACCCAAAGGAATTTTAGAAAAGAAAAGAGAGTGGCTTAGTCTTGATTAGGATTGTCTTCGGCGTTAGCTTGTACCTTGGTTTGGAGTTGTGGCGTCGAAATCTCCTCCTTCGACTGCTTGAGGGCCCTTGGATGGCTCTTTTGGGGCTTGGAAGCCCCTAAATCATCAAAATCATGGCGCCACCACACGACCGTATGAAATTCACATGATCAGTCGTGTGCAAGGCTAGACACTATTAAAATTTAGGCTAAAAAAGCTGTCTTGAAAAAACACACAACCATGGGAAAAAAGACACGGTCGTGTGTAATTCACAAGGCCATGTGAAAAAGACACGACCCCCCCCCCCCCTTATTTCATTTTGTAGCCTCCTATTTGTTTCCTTTTTTATCCGTTTTTCTTTGGGGAACACACCCATATATTGGGATATGACCAGGGCATATTCCCTACAATGTATTCTCCATTTAAAGCTTCTTTTGCTTCGAATTTTCATCCCTATCAAGACAAATAAACAAAAGCAAATCTCTAAACAAAGATAATTGCAAAATGATGTGAAACAAAGATAATATGCAATGAATGCCATAAAAATGAGATAAGATGTGTGACAAAATGACTACTAAAATCCTATATAAAATGCACAGATAAAAAATTCACACGGTCATGTCATTCTGCCATAAATCCCAAGAAATAGGCTTTTTGCATAATTATAAAAAATGGGATCGTCTATATATATAGGAAGGCATACCAAACCATGAGCAGGATAGTTGGTGCCCTAAAAAAGCATCAAGTGCTCGCTAATTGGCAGAGGAAAGGAGGAGATTCAAGGCCAATGACGAAGCTCCATCCATAGGATGACTGCCAAGATGTATCTCCAACCAAAGCAGGGCGTATTTTCTTCTAACCTGATATTTCTTTGGTTGTAAACATTAAACTACAATGTCTTGTGTTTTCTCTTCCTTGTCTATGGAGTAGAACCATTGATTCTAGGATTAGGAAGTAGCCTATGTGTGTTGGACATGATTATTGCAATGGATTATGATTACTTTTGTTTATATTTGTGAATTATGTTTGCTAGTTCTGTGATAATGATGACTTGCTCTTGTTTCTACTTCACTTAGTCGATATAGATGCCAAAAGCATCTATATTGAAACCTAGGAGAATTAAGAAGGAACCAAAAGGTTGACTTCTCTCCCAAAACTATAGATAATGAGACGTGAAAGAGTAGGATCTGAAATAAGGTCCACCTACTCATGGGAAGAATATAGGACTTCCTAGAACTTCATGAACCTAATCTATCAAGAGTGTGAAGTAAGAGAAATCAACTCAAAGAGGTTGTGGGACCCAGTGATAGGGGCAACCCATTGATAGCAACCTTCTGAACTCTGTGTATCTAAAAGGAATTCTCTAGTTTAGATTAGGTAATTCTCACATAGTACTAAAAGTTCACTGGAATTAAACTTGATGATCCACCTGCAAGATCGAATTTAGAGAACTTAGAAGAACAAATTAATGACATGTCCAACATCGCATAGGTTAACCCAAAGTCCTAGAATCATCTTCCTTAGACTTGAGTACATCCTTTGCCTTACTCCGAGTTACGCTAAGCATAAAGCTTAGATCGTGATTGAGAACCCTCGAACACTAAGATCCACTCCAAATAATCAGAGTTCATTAGACAAACCAATAATCGAATATTAGTCCCTATGGGATCGATAATTTTTATTACTTGAAGACAATCATGCACTTGCAGGGTTGAGCACAAGCCAATCTTTGGCCTCACATTTAGAGATATGGTTCGTGTGCATCAAGTCTTTAGCATTTATGCCAGAGATTTGAGGTCACATTTGAGCGCATCAATAATTTGATCCAAGAGTTTTCATATTCCAAGTTAAGTCAAGTCATCATCTCATTGTGTTCCTATGGTTTCTAACTTTAGGCACTTATCTGCCCTAAGCGAGGGGCATCCTCCCAAACTAACATAAAGCCTCAAAGGCATGGTCGGTATTGAGGGAAATTTGTGGGTGTTTCTCAAGTAACCTAACTCGATCTCAAAGTGGCACCAAAACATTTCCACCCATGACAACTATTTTCAAGCTTTCTTCTTTTATTTATTTTCTTTTTCTCTGATAAAAAATATTTTGTTTCTTCAGGCTCATTATAATTTTAATTAATTTTTTCCAATTGGACTTACACAATACTAGAATCTCCAGTAACTAAAATTCCAATTGAAAGTTATCTATGGATTCTAAAGTACTAGTCCAACGAGATGAATCATGACTAATTATGTACTAAATAAACTCTTTGGAATTTAGTCTAAGTATATGTGAGAAATAAAACCTAACTAGTTGAACTTGGTAAACACTGATATTGTTTGTATAAAATTGCACCATAAGATATTTACACTATCCACCTCTGTTGGTTGTACTGGGGCATATAGTTGTGTAGGTCGAATGACCTAATTAAGGCCTTGTAGTGCAGAGGTTGAGTATCTTTTTCTAGGTAGAGCACGAACCCCATGGCTAGTGAGATAATCGACAACTCCTTGTACCTCATATGCAAAGCCAACATTTGGGGTGTTGGAGAGTCTACCAACCAATCCCCTTGTTATTAAGAGATTAGCTTCCCCATTTCTCCATTGCTCATATCCCCTTGTTAGAATTGAAACCTGAATATTTCTGTAAAAAACACCAATGGTTAGCATGATATCAGGGATGACATATACTTATTGCCTTCCTTGGGTGAGGTCAACTTCCATTGTGGCCAGGATTGCTTGATCACTAAGCCACCTGTTGTCCCTAAATACTATCAGATCCATCGTTCCTTCTTCTTACCTGTGCAAGGTTTGAATACGTACATGTAAGACTCCTAGATGTATATATTGCATCCCAGTCCTTCATATTTCGTTGAAACTTTCATCTTGAGTGAATCTTCTATCAACTTGAATGTAACGCCCGCAAAATTCTAAACTATGCAAAGTAATTATATAGGTTTTAAGGCCATAAAAGGTTTAAAATAAAATAAAATAAAATAATGGTTATAGGTAGGATTTGAACCCTGAACCTCCTAATAGGGAGGTAGCCTTGACACCCCTAGACCCTAGGATAATTTATGAATAAGATATATAAAGAATGTACAAGACCATAGGATGATTCATGGATAAGATATATAAAGAATATACAAAGAATATAGATGGGAAGGATGAAGAGTGTTCATTCCCTAGGTATTAAAGAGGAGAATTAAGAAAAGAGAGGAAGTAAAACCCCACTTTCCTTCTTCATTCTCCTTCTTCCTCATCCTTGGCCGAATTCCCCATTTCCCTTCCTTCCTTTTTCATCCCAAGCTCTAGAAATTTTGTATGATTATAGGGACTTTATGTGGGCTCTTTCAAAAAATAAAAGAAAAGGAGCCAAAAAGGGATGCAAGGCCTAGGAATTGAACCCCAAACCTCTAGAGATAGCCAAGCCCTATAGATGCACCCACTAACCAGAAGCCCAATAGGATTTTATTATTAGAAGGATATGGTTAATTATAGTTAGGTGTGAGGAAGATTAAGGGACTCTTTAATTGAATAAATAGGGGGGGGGGGGATGAGGGGGCATGAGTTAGCAAATTTGTTTTCTCCTTCTCTTCTTCTTCCTCACCGAATCCTAGAGCTCTCCCTCTCCATTTTCATCCCTTGGCCGAAACTCATCCGAGCAAGAAGCAAGGGCTAGGTTTGGTTCCTTAGGTCATCTTCCCACTACAAGCAAAGCGAAGGATGTAAGTATCCCTCACCTGCATACGAGTAGCTTTCGTTTGATGTTTTATGTAGAAACCCCATGAACCATTCAGCCACCCCTCTATTTTGATGACTCTATGAAGTTTTAATCCATGTTTTGTATGCATATGATGTTGTTAGTATGTTAATTGGATTAGGTTAAAAGACTAACCCAAAAAGCCCCTTGAACCATTCGGCCACCCCTCTATTTTATGCATATGATGTTGTTAGTATGTTAATTGGATTAGGTTAAAAGACTAACCCTAAAAGCCCCTTGAACCATTCGGCCACCCCTCTATTTTGATGACTTAATGAAGTTTTAATCCATGTTTTATATGCATATGATGTTGTTAGTATGTTAATTGGATTAGGTTGAAAGACTAACCCTAAAAGCCCCTTGAACCATTCGGCCACCCCTCTATTTTGATGACTCAATGAAGTTTTAATCCATGTTTTATATGCATATGATGTTGTTAGTATGTTAATTGGATTAGGTTAAAAGACTAACCCTAAAAGCCCCTTGAACCATTCGGCCACCCCTCTATTTTGATGACTCAATGAAGTTTTAATCCATGTTTTATATGCATATGATGTTGTTAGTATGTTAATTGGATTAGGTTAAAAGACTAACCCGAAAAGCCCCTTGAACCATTCGGCCTCCCCTTATTTTGGTGATTCAATGAAGTTTTAATCCATGTTTTGTATGCATATGATGTTGTTAGTATGTTAATTGGATTAGGTTAAAAGTCTAACCCTAAAAGCCCCATGAACCATTCGGCCAACCATTGTCCTTTAACATGCTCTAGGTTAGGTTAACATGTGTTTTATGTTTGGGTGAATTCATGTTGACTTGTCATATTAAATGATGCTAGATGAAGATAACATGCTCTAGGTTAGTGGTTACTTACTCTTGATGTTATGCCTTATGCCATGCCCGATATGTATGTGATATTTAATATATGTTATGAAATGGAATACGATATGATCATGAAATGAAAAACGATATGTTCATGAAATGAATATGATATGATTATGAAATGAAGTATGATATGTTTATGAGATGAAAAATGATATGTTTATGAAACGAAGTATGATATGTGTATGAAGTGAAAAAAAATATGATATGTTCATGAAGTGAAGAACGATATGCTATGAAATGAAGTATGCTATGTTTGCAAAATGAAATAAGCTATGTTATAACAAAAGCATATAAGTATTTTACCTTCTGCATGGCTTGTACCAAGACCTTAACAAGGTCCAAAGGGATGGGCTCCTAAGACGCCCTAGGTCGATGGAATAAGACTCGGGCCTAGGATGGGCCTCTATGTATGATTGCCCCTAGGTCGACGGACTAAGATCGGGCCTAGTACGGGATGGGCTCCAAGATGCCCTAGGTCGATGGAATAAGACTCGGGCCTAGGATGGGCTTCTATGCTATGACAATTGCCCTAGGTCGACGGACTAAGATCGGGCCTAGTAACCTAGTAGGTTAGAGACTTGCTACCTCGGGCCTATTTAGGGATGCACGCTATGATAATGAAGAAGTGGTACAATGTCGGGCCCAAATATGTTGAGATTTATGTTTACGTACCTATAATATATGTTTTCAAAAGCATCCTGCATATGTTACATGATTAGATTGTTATGTTCACATGCTATGTTGATATGTTACATATGATGTAGGTTATGTTTGATATGCCATGTTTATGCCACTATGTTACATATGATGTAGGTTATGTTTGATATGCCATGTTTATGCCACTATGTTACATATGATGTAGGTTATGTTTGATATGCCATGTTTATGCCACTATGTTACATATGATGTATGTTATGTTTGATATGTCATACATATATGTTGTATGTTATGTTGATTTGCTATGTTACGTATGTTATATGTTATGTTTGATTAAGTCATATATTTACATGATATGCTGCTATGTTATAGATGATACATGTTATGCTGCCATGTTATGGATGATACATTTTATGTTTACTCACGTTACTTATGCTACATGTTAAGTTGATTACGCCATGTATGTTACATGTTATATTGCTTATATGTTATGAATGTTACATGCCATGATTAATGTCGATGTATGGTTTTTGTGAGTAGGACAGGATCTTACTAAGCCTATGTGCTTATAGTTTATCTTTCCCTCGTACTGCAGATAAGGGTAAGGGATGGATAAACTAAAGGGAGCAGCAGGAGGGCCCAAATGTGTGTGGTAGTGGCATGGTGGAGAAGATCCGTTAGGTCTATATATATATGTTTACCTATGATGATGATGTCTATGGATGTCCTTACTTATGTCTCCTTATGATGATGATGTTTAAGAACTTGAACTAAGCACTAAGTATCTATATATGTTATGATGCATGCTCCATGTTAATAAGAAGAAGTAAGAAGAAGTATCTATATATGTCAATGCATGTTTATGTTTAAAAGAAAAAAAATATGTCTAAAGTCTTCCGCTGTAAGAAGTACGAAATATGTATAAAGTCTTCCGCTGTAAGTAATGTATGTATGTACGGTCGCGTCACACGCCACCCCTCCGGATTTTGGGTTCGAAAAGGGCGGGCGTGACATTGAATGCCTTCTGTTACTAGCATAGGTTCTTTGGATCGATGAACATATACTCTGTGATGTGTATCATCCCTTCGTGAATGGTATAGAACTTCTGCTGGAATAATTGAGGCCCTCTCTTGCATTGACATCTGTAGTTGCATTTGAGGATCTAGTTGCTGCTCCAGTGTCTGTGCTGGTACTGAATTCCCAAGTAGTATATGACCAAGTCTTCTCATAGCCTGTTGCATATTGTGTAATCGTCTTTGATTCCTTCGGTACTCCCTTATTTGATCTTCTGCTAAGGGAGCTACTTGTGTTGGTGCTACTGAAGGCTTCCTTGTATTTACTTTATCCGCTGGTTCAAGTGTTAGTCCCTGCAGCTTTTCAATTAGGGAATTAGGTATAGTTTTTGGAGTAATACCTCCGTTATTTTTTTCAATAATGGTCTTCAAATTTTCTTGGATGTCCCTTAAGCTTTCAGCTATTTGCACCAATAATTGTAGTTGGGTGTTATTCTGTTTGATAATAGCAACAATTCCTAATGCAGTGCCTTGAAAATCACTGGGCTTGCAGAACCTAAAAGTAGGAAACTCTATTTGTTCTATCGCTTTGATTGCTTCTTGATAGGCTAGAGTATTTATTGTAATAACATAATTACTCATACAGAGTGAATTGGTGGCAGGGTAGTTCCTTACCAGGATTGCTCACACATGTCTTCCTTGTTCAAAATCTCGGCGTTGGGGTGGCCCTAGTTGTGTTGAGGTTGGTGGGTATCCTGGTGGTCCCATTGTTGTATCTTGTGGTGGATTATACGGGGATACCACTGTACTTGTTGAATAAACCTGCTGTTGTTGTTGAGTGTCTTGAGTGTCCATTAATTGGTGTAAGCTTGGATACTCCATTTCATAGTTGGTAGCAAGAAGTTGCTGCCCACCATCTTCTGATGCGAAGACTTCGGGTGCAAAGGGGTTGAGCCAGTCGTCAACCTCATTAGGATAGGTATCCCAAATGGGTTGCTAGGTGGTAGAAAGGTTGGCCATGTACTATATGTATATGAAGAAATCATCCTCCGAGTCAGGCACCTCTAAAGAAGTATCCATGGACCGGAATACAGTGGCTCTTGGGCTTGTATCTCCTGCATGGACTTCCAATAGAGTTTCCTGGGGAGAAATGGTATCTTCCACTATGACCGAGATAGCGTGCTTTTCCTTTGGTAGCAAGAGTTCAAAGATGGATGAGTGTTGTGGTCGGGCCGCTTGATATATGATGTCCTTAGTATGATCATTGTGGCAGTTGCAATAATCACAACATTGTGCACACCCATTGTAGCCAGGGTTATGCTCGGTTGGCTCTGTTGTACTTCCTGGAGTTCAGGTTGAATAGTTTACTCAAAGATTATCTAAGCAATAAATTCTCCAGGTCGAACTGTGACCATCTTGTCAGAGTGATTAAAAACAATCAGTATAACATCCCCTTTGTAGTCACTATCAATAACGCCTGCACCAATATCCAGTCCAAGCTCCCATGCAGTGCTGGATCACGTCACTATGCTACCATAGCATCATTTAGGGATTGCAAGGTTGAGGCCCGTTGTAATTTTTGCTCGCCCTCTTGGTGGAATCATAAATAATTGATCTGGTGGTAAATCAAAACCTACAGCACCAAGAGTTTGTTGCATAGGCAATTGAGCAAGTGGGGAGAATTTTTATACCCGTATACAAGGGGGCTTCCAGTATTGTTCTTCATTATGACTCCATTGTTGTTGATATGGTTCTTCGTCGTCATCAACTGCTGCGAAGACACCTGGTCTTCATTCAATCAGAATAGCTAAGGTCTCTTCTTCTTCAGGACAATTGTGTGGTGCCACTATATGATGAGAAAAACTTAAAGAAATTCATCCGTCCATGACAATAGCTCATATTATTCCACGACGTCTTCTCAAGATGGGAGTCCATCACTCTATATCATGTTGCTAGCCAAGGCTTCACTGACCACCGTGACAAGATTGAATATATGGAGAATTTATTGGGGAAGATCGAAAAACTGATATAGATTCAATGGAGGATGACTTATCCAGTTGAATATGAAGCCTTGATCAATAAGGCTAGCACCAATATCTAGTCCAAGCTCCCATGTAGTGTTATGACCATAGCATCCTTCAGGGATTGCAAGGCCGAGTACCATTGTAATTTTTGCTTGCCCTCTTGGTGGAATCGGAAATAAGATGAATGAAAAATAATTGATATTTTGCGGATGCCATACTTCTTTTGCCCTTGGTTTTGGTAATAGCAAAGAATGGGAATTTGATTGCAGAAAGATAGGTTCTTCAATGATCTTTTAAAGACAATGTCTTTACATTCCTGTTCTAAGAATTGCTGCCCCAGTGTTTGTGGTGGTATTGAATTCCCAAGTAGTCTATGGCCAAGTCTTTTCATAGCCTGTTGCATATTGTGTAATCGTCTTTGATTCCTTCGGTACTCCCATATTTGATCTTCTGCTAATGGAGCTACTTGTGTTGGCGCTACTGGAAGCTGCCTTGTAGTTCCTCTTATCGTCATTAGTTCTTGAGCTTTTCTTGTTCCTTTTTTAAGATTTCGTAAGGATTCTTGAAAACTCTGAGGGTGCCCTTCCCTTCTTCATATGCAAAGCCAACATTTGGGGTGTTGGAGAGTCTACCAACCAATCCCCTTATTATTAAGAGATTAGCTTCCCCATTTCTCCATTGCTCATATCCCCTTGTTAGAATTGAAAACTGAATATTTCTATAAAAATCACCAATGGTTAGCATTATATCAGGGATGACATATACTATTTGGCTTCCTTGGGTGAGGTCAACTTCCATTGTGGCTAGAATTTCTTGATCACCAAGCCACCTGTTGTCCCTGAATACTATCAGTGCCATCGTTCCTTCTTCTTGACTATGCAAGGTTTGAATACGTACCTATAAGATGCCTAGATGTTTATATTGCATCCCACTCCTTAGTATTTGGTTGATAAAAACAATGAAGCATATCAACATGAAACTGTTGGATCGATGTGGTTCACTAGAGGGGGGGTGAATAGCGAAAAACCTTTTCTTTTTCTTTCGTTAAAACTCGAGAGATAATTAGTTAATTGCAGCGGAAATGTAAAAATAAAAAAAACAATCGACACAAGGGTTTTACTTGGTTCGTAGCCGAAGGCTACTACTCCAAGGCCCTAGTGGTCCTTGACCACGTACGGAGGGCAAAAGAACTAAAGGAACGCCTCCTCGTTAGAGGTAGGAGTTAATTGATACAAGAAGGAACCACAAAAACTTGAGGTAGAGGGACACTCCCCCTCTCCTCGTATACGATAAAAGCTCCAGAAATGTAAATGACAAGAAAAACTAATACCGACATACAAGAATAATAAGAGTTAAACCTAGACGTCGGAATGGAAGGACTTCATTGTCGGAGAGTTGCAGCGTAACGGAGACTTTTTGGAGGCTTAGAATTGTTGTAAAACCCTAGGTTTGGCCCTCCTTTTATAGCCTTTGAGCCCCTTTTCGAGTGGGTCTTCAACCAATCACAAATGGACACCAAACCGCTTTGAGGTGGGTGATAAGCCTTGACTCCTCGAATCGATCATTGACCATCGATCGTGATGGCCATCATCGATCGGTGATGGCGACATCGATCGATTGATGACCTTGCGATCGGGATACGGCGATCGAGTCCTCAAATTTAGCGATCGGTGATGCTTCTTTGCAAGTCAAAGTTAGCTCAACAAAACATAATTCGTCCGATCTCGACCTAGACCACCTATGAGATGTCTTGGGTCGGATTTACGCTTAAGATCATCCCCGTAAAGAGGATACGACCTCACTTACGCTCACACACACGAGCTTACCTCGATGCTTACGTGTTGCTTTTGCTTGGCCTTCCACTCGATTCCATGGCTCCCTCGAAATCACTCGAGTGTCGCTCGACCACCGCGGCTTCCTCCGGTGTCGCTAGCCTTGACTCACTTATAGCAATCTTACGCACACTTGATTCAACTCGTGAGATAACACATGAGCTTAACTTTGTATCGTTTGCTATAATCAAAACTCGAGTTCGACTTAGGTGCCTCTTTGCACCAACAATCTCCCCTTTTTGATTTATGGCAAACCACATACAAAGTTAAGTAAATAGCAAGCATAAAGAATAATGTGCATTAGAAGAAATTAAGTTGGAGTAGTAAGGATTTTCTTCAAGTACTCCCCCTTGAGGAAACCTCCCCCTTGACCGAGGGTGAGTCTTGAAGAAAGACCTTAATCCTCCCCCTTGAGGGTTGCTTTAAGTAATTATCATTACTTAAAGTTAGCTTTAGTACAACATTTTAGTTAAGCCCTTTCTCCCTCTTAAGTAAAGCATTAACGACATAAATAAGTTAAGAATTCTCTTAACTTGGCCTTTTGTTAAAAGTTAAATAAGTTTTCAAAACCTAAAGTTAACTTTTGGTTTAAACATGAAGTCTTTTATATCAAAAGAGTAAGGAGTGTGGAAACCAAAATAAGTGCTAAATTTAAAGTAGCATGATGATTTTGAAAATAGTATGTGAAAATAATTCATCTAAATGTTCAACTCTAGTTTGACTTGATTGAAATGATATTATCAACAAGTCCTGATTAGAGTTGGTTAATATTAGTTGCATATTTATACTCAGAGGTTCATATTATGCACTTGATCTACATCTTGGAACTGGAGTAGGGTCCTAACATCTCACGCCCATCTACGTGGCTAAGTACACAAACACATTAGTCCTATGTGTTGTGAGATATCTTGCTCCTTAAATCTATAGGATGCATGATATCTAAGGTATGTCTATGCTAGTTCCATGAAAAAGTAAGAAATAGTAGTAAGAAAATATAGTTTGCAAGTTCTTATTCTATTACGCACATGCCCAATTTTCGTCTTAATAGACTAAATTCCGGGTAGTGTTTAGTAAATATATATCGCTAGGTTAGACTTGATTCAACATATTGAGTTGTATGGAGCTCCGTTGGCTACATGTTCTCGAATAAAATGATGTTTGACTTATATATGTTTCTTCCTAGACTGACATATTGCATTATTTGTAAGATAAATTGAAATAATGTTATCTACGTGAATTTTATTATTCGTAAAGTCTAACTTAAAGTCTCGGAGAGTGTGCTTCATCCAAAGAATCTGCGATACACACTCACCATCGCGATGTATTCGGCCGGTGGTAGATAAGGCAACACAATGTTGCTTCCTCGCACCAACTCACTAGACTTGGTAAGTAGTTGACAACAACCACTCGTGCTCTTTCTATCGAGTTTACTACGGCATAATCCGAATCGGAGTAGGCGATTAGTTCGAACTCCGTAGATCTAGGATACCAAATACCAACGTTAAGTGTACCCTTAAGATATCTAAGGATACGCTTAACTAGGGTTAGGTGAGACTCCTTAGCACAGGTTTGGAACCTGGCGCACATACTTACTGCGAATAGGATGTCGGTCTCATGATTAAGTATAGGAAGACTTCCTATCGCTCTATAGTACTTTAAGTCAATGGACTTACTTTCTAGGTCTTCTCCTATGTTAACATTTATCGCCATTGGGGTGTTTATTATCTTAGCGTCTTGCATTCCAAATCTTTTAATTAACTCCTTAGTGTATTTTTGTTGATATAGGTATATACCATCCTTAGTTTGTTTAATTTGTAGACCTAAAAAGAAACTTAACTCACCTACCAAGTTCATTTCGAACTCACTTTCCATGAGTGAAACGAACTCGTTTAGTAAGGATGAGTTAGAGGTTCCAAAAATTATATCATCTACGTAGATTTGAGCTATAAATATTTCTTTACCTAAGGTTTTTACGAAGAGAGTTGGGTCAACTAAGCCTTGGTTAAACCCTTTTGACTTAAGATGGATTGAAAGTCTCTCGTACCAAGCTCGAGGAGCTTGTTTAAGTCCATAGAGAGCTTTCTTAAGTTTTAGAACATGGTCGGGTTTATCTAGATTTTTGAATCCGGGGGGTTGGCTAACATAAACTTCTTCTTTAATGTATCCATTTAGGAATGCCGACTTAACATCCATTTGAAATAGCTTAAATCCTCGATGTGCGGCATAAGCTAGCAACATTTGAATGGATTCGAGTCTAGCTACTGGGGCATAGGTTTCGTCGTAATCTAAGCCTTCGACTTGGCTAAACCCTTTGGCGACTAACCTAGCCTTGTTTCTAACTACTTCACCTTTATCATCAAGCTTATTTCGAAACACCCACCTTGTTCCAATTATCGTTTTGTCTTTAGGTGGTGGTACTAATTCCCACACTTCATTCCTAGTAAATTGAGCTAGCTCTTCTTGCATTGCAATAATCCAATCGGGATCAAGAAGAGCTTGTTCAATTGATTTGGGTTCTATCTTTGAAATTAAGGAAATTTGACTAAGGTTCCTATAGGATGCTCTAGTTCGAACTCCTAGATTAGGATCTCCTATCACTTGATCGATAGGGTGGTTAGTCTGAGTCCTAGATTGGGTTGGGTTTGTGTCACCTAATGCTTGATCAATGGGGTGACTTGGTTGAACACTAGTTTGGTTGGAGTCATCTATCACTTGATCAATAGAGTGACTAGGTTGACTTAGGTTAGGATTAACACTAGACCTGATCTCCGGATCAGAGTAAGGTCTAGTATGAATCGGCTCGCTAATTGGGGTTGCCGGGGGTTTTGTAGGTTCATGTCCTTCATCGAATACTACATTGATAGTCTCCTCGACTCTAAGGGTGTCGTGGTTATATACTCTATAAGCTCTACTTGTAGTCGAGTATCCTAGAAAGATTCCGGTAGTGGTTTTGGATGTAAATTTCCCTAGGTAATCCTTAGTGTTTAGGATATGTACCTTACACCCAAATACCCTAAAGTACTTGATGTTAGGTATTTTATCGTGATAAATCTCGTACGAGGTCTTAAGGTGCCTCTTTACCATAAGGATCCTATTTTGGACATAGCAAGCCGTGCTAACGGCTTCTGCCCAAAACCTATCGGGTAGGTCGTATTCGTTCAACATGGTCCTAGCGGCTTCTTGTAGAGTTCGGTTTTTCCGCTCCACTAGGCCATTTTGTTGAGGGGTCCTAGGGCAAGAGAATTCATGGTGGTATCCGTTTAGGTTACAGAAGTTGGTGAACCTTTGATTTTCGAATTCACCACCATGATCGCTTCTAAGTCTTTTAACCTTAAGGTCTTTTTGATTCTCGATTAATTTGAATAGATTGATTAATTGATCTAGGGTATCATTTTTATGTTTGATGAACCTAACTTGAGTAAACTGGAGTAAAATCAATTATGACTAAGCAATATTGACTTCTATTGAGTGACTTGGCTCCATGTGAATCGAATAGATCCATATGCAGGAGCTCAAGTACATTTGAGGTTCGTTCTTGGTTAGTTAACTTGTGTTGTGTCCTAGGTTGTTTTCCTTGTTGACAAGCATTACAGATTTTATTAACCAAGTTGTTGAGGTTGGGTAAGCCTCTGACTAAGCCACTCTGACTCATCTTGTGGACGAGTCTTGGGTGCGAGTGACCGAGTCGTCGGTGCCACAACCATGATTCCTCTTGCCGTGTCATAAGACACTTAGTTGAGGAGTTGGTTAAGTTGATCGTATAAATGTTGTTATTTCTAGTTCCTTTAAGAATTGTTTTAGAGGTTTCGTTGGTATTAATTATGCATTCATTTTCTAGAAATATAACCTTATAGTTATTATCACACAATTGGCTTACACTAAGTAAGTTATATTCAAAATTCTCTACAAGTAATACATTTTTAATAACAAAATTCATGTTAAGCTCGATATCACCTGATCCGATGATTTTGAGCTTGCCGTTATTCCCAAAGGCTACCGATCCTTGTCGTTTGAATCGAAGCTTTGCGAATTTGAGTTGATCCCCGGTCATGTGTCGGGAGCAACATCCATCAACATCCATTGATCCTACACACAAGGTGGTTGGATTGGATGTTAGATTTTTGTTAAGAAAATTGGTTGTAAGTTGTTAACCCTAGGTCATCTCTGAGTCTATATGATCAAGCATGTTATACTTATGTGTTTTTGAGATGACTTCAATTAAGTTGATTAAGTGGATTTAGGTTCAAGTAATTTTATGTTAGATTTGGATTTAACCTAGGCTTGTCAAGTTTACCTTTTCAAGATCATGGCTTCAGTCGTGGCGAGGCACGAGGGCCTTCTTTTATCGGATCATCGACCACTTCCTTAGACAAAGCCATTTTCAAGAAAATGATGACTTGACTCACCAAGATTATTTCCTAGTCTAACTGGTTATTTTTGAAAAGAGGCTCCCGAGGCTCAATCTTTTCAAGGATTTTAGTTGGTTATGTTTTTGAAAAGAGGCTCTGAGGCTCAATCTTTCGAAGAATTTTAGTTGGTTATTTCGTGTTCTAAGGAGTTCACAAGTTTTAAAGCCTGAACTTTCTAAGTTAAAAGCATGCAATTTCTAAGTTAAAAACACAAACATGTTTTATCTTGGCTCCCTAGGCATTGAATCGGTTCGATCTATCCACATAGTGGATTTGGTCATGGGAACCCAGTACGGGTTGGATCCTAGAGTTGAAATCAAAAAGTTCTTAGGGACCCATGCTTGGACATGTTTCCTATGTCGACTTACAATCGACATATACGACCTATTAGTCGTGTTTGAGTTAAACCCTAGTCCGGCCTTGTTGTACACGGCCCTTTGAGATCAAGTAGGAGGTCAAGTCCTTTGGATCCCAAAGTAAACCTTTCCAACGTATTCCTAAGATCTTGACTTGACTTTTCAAGAGTGAGTTCTCAACTTCGAGTTTTTCAACCCGAGTTGAGTCCTTCTCTTGAACTCGACTAGTCGAAGAGGTTAGGGAGACCTCGTGTTTGAGGAGTTTAACTTCCTCAACCAGGGTCTCGACCTTGGACTCGGACTTAACTAATTTCCTAGACAAAACCTAACCGTATTTTGTAAAGTATTAAATAAATTCGACTCACCTTAAGGGTATCTTTTGAACCGGATGCGTGTCAGTGGCTTGACTTGAAGGTAACCGTAGTCCGAGTCATCCTCGAGTTGACTCAAGTTCAGTTCGGTCTCCGTGTCGACTCAATCGATTTCGCCATGAAGGCGTGGTCTTCGTCTTCTTGGATGGCGCTTCTTCCCATGTCGCGTTGAGGGCCTTCTTATGCTTAGGTGCTTGGTGGTTGAGCTTGGGGCACTCGGACTTGATATGTCCAAACTGTTACACTCATAACACCTAATGTTAGAACTTTTAGAGTTTACCTTGGTTGGGTCGAGTCGTGGTTCGCTTCGTCCCTTGGCTATCCTTGAGCTAGGTTCATTAGTTGGCGATCAACTCGGGTCAACTTCTTCTTGGACTCATCTTCCTCCTCGGGTGGTGGTGGCTTGCTTGCGATTTTCTTCTTCTTTGAACACGCAAACAAGGCTATACCCTCTCGGGTTCGAGTTAGGATTGTTCATGAAGTTCAAAATCCGAAAGAGTTCATCTAATCTAAGTTTAGAAAGGTCCTTGGAGACCTTATAGGCATCAACCATGGATGCCCATAAGGTAGTCCTCGGAAAAGAGTTTAGGACATACCTAATAAGGTCGCGGTTTTCGACCTTTTGCCCGATTGCGTGTAGGTTGTTGACTATGTCTTGGACACGGGCGTGGAGTAGCATCGTGGACTCGTGTTCCTGCATTTTTAGTGTGTACAATTTATTGAATAACAAATCACGTTTGCAAACCTTAGCTTGATCCGATCCTTCGTGTAACTCGATTAGTTTTGTCCAAAGATCCTTTGCGCTTATGAAGGGGCCGACGTGATTTAGCTCCTCCTTGGACATGCCGCATTGGAGGATTTGTGTTGCCTTGGCATCGGCTTCGACTTGTCGTTTTGTTGCAACGGTCCATTGATCATAATCCAAGGAGTCACCCACTTCATTGGTGGAAACCCGTTTGAATTATGATCCACATCTCGATTTGGGTTTTGAGAAAGCATTCCATCCGACCTTTCGATGCGGAAATCATCTCCGTTGTAAAAGCGGAGTCGGACGGTGCTAAAACCCTCGAGATGGGCCATTAGAACAAAAAGACAAGGAGACTAAAATGAAAACCTAGCAACAACAAAAACACGAAAGTACCAAGACTTGCGTCTTGGATTAGTAGAGTCGAGAAATAAAGAAATAAGCGAAAAAGTTAAGCAAAGAAATAAGAAACTAAATAAAAGTAAGTACTCACAACCTTGATGTCCCGAAGGCTACTAAACGTCGATTTTTGAGGATGAAAACAGCTTTTATGCGGGGTGAACTCCCGTAAAAGTGTAGATCTCTGCGAGCTTCGATTTGGTAGGTAGACCGTGTCGTGGTCAACTTGCGAAAAGTTATGCCCGTTTGACCGTAAAGCGAACTTGCAAAACAAAATCAAGCGAGAGTACCAAGACTTCGTCTTGGATTAGTAGTCTTGGAGAAAAATTTAAGCGAGCGAAAAACAAATCTGTAAAAAAATGTTAGATTGGTGGTTTCACCGAATCTAAGCGCCCGACTCTGATACCAATTGTTGGATCAATGGTGGTTCGCTAGAGGGGGTGAATAGCGAAAAACCTTTTCTTTTTCTTTCGTTAAAACTCGAGAGATAAATAGTTAATTGCAGCAATGTAAAAATAAAAATCAATCGACACAAGGATTTACTTGGTTCAGCCAAGGCTACTACTCCAAGGTCCTAGTGGTCCTTGACCACGCACGGAGGGCAAAAACACTAAAGGAACTCCTCCTCGTTAGAGGTAGGAGTTAATCGATACAAGAAGGAACCACAAAACTTGAGGTAGAGGACACTCCCCTCTCCGTATCACGATAAAAGCTCGAAATGTAAATGACAAGAAAAAAACTAATACCGGCGTACAAGAATAAAGAAAGTTAAACCTAGGCGTTGGAATGGAAGGACTTCGTTGTCGGAGAGTTGCAGATAACGAGACTTTTGAGGCTTAGAATTGTTGTTAAAACCCTAGGTTTGGCCCTCCTTTTATAGCCTTTGAGCCCTTTTTGAGTGGGTCTTCAACCAATCACAAATGGACACCAAACCGCTTTGAGGTGGAGTGATAAGCCTTGACTCTTCGAATCTGATCATTGACCATCAGTCGACTGATGGCCATCATCGATCGATGGCGACATCGGTCGATTGATGACCTTCCGGCGATCGGCCCGATACCGCGGCGATCGAGTCCTCAAGTAGCGATCGATGCTTCGCAAGTCAAAGTTAGCTCAACAAAAACTTCCGGCGGTCTTGGCCGATCTCGACCTAGACCACCTATGAGATGTCTTGGGTCGGATCTACGCTTAAGATCATCCTCGTAAAGAGGATACGACCTCACTTACGCTCACACACACGAGCTTACCTCGATACTTACGTGTTGCTTTTGCTTCCGGCCTTCCACTCGATTCCATCGGCTCCCTCCGAAATCACTCGAGTGTCGCCCGACCACCGCGGCTTCCTCCGGGTGTCGCTAGCCTTCAGCTCCAGCTATAGCAATCTTCTACACACTTGATTCAGCTCGTGAGATAACGACATGAGCTTAACTTTGTATCGTTTGCTATAATAAAAACTCAGGTTCGACTTAGGTGCCTGCTGCACCAACAGAAACTATCAAAATAAGTATAGATTAAAGCCAACTAAAAAGACAAGCAATAAAGGAATTCAACAAGAAAGACAATGCATGAATATGATAAGAAAATCAGTAAACATAATGCATGCTAAAAAACAATAAAACTACTCTAAATAATTATAAAAACAAACAACTAAACTACAAATGTAAGAAGAACTAACTTTGCACACGATCAATTAAATCAAAAAGAAACTTCTCCCCTTATACTTACATTGAAGCATACTTCTATCAGTGAAGCAGTCAAAAAGTTGTGGAGAGATATGAGGCAATTAAGGCATTTGTGTATTAGTGTGCACTATTAGTCACCTGAAAAAAGGAATAAAAGAAAATAGAAAAATAGAAAAGGGAAATAAAGTAATAAAATAAATAAAAATAGAAAATAAAATGCTAGAAAAAGAAAAACAATGAAAATTGAAGAAAGACATCTAATCCAATCAATTCACTTTTCAACCCATATCAATTTAAATTAGTCCATCTCACAACGGATATCCATCAAACATGATGGTTGAGAAGTCAACAAGTCATCAAGTAATAAAAAGTATCGATCTTACAAGACCTGGTTAATCGAGTACTAGTTTACTTGGTGAATATAGATTGTCTAGACCAAATCAATTGGATTGAAAAATTAAAGCATTAAGAAGAAGAAGGATCAGAGAGATTGAGAAAGAGATAAATGAGAATTCAAAGGAAGGATCAGAAAATGAAGAGGTTGAGAGCAGAAAGAAGAGAAAATTTAAAAGGATAGGATGATTCTAGAATATTGGTTTCACCTAAATGATTATAAGCATAATGTCTATGTATTGTTCCTAATTCTCAATGATTGTTCGTATAGGTAGGGTATCCTATTCTATTATATGTGAACTTTTAGAGCTACATCGATGTATCTTCTCCAATCAATGTCTACTTTTGGAGTGACAAAGCTTAGGGATTGCTTTCTCAAGGAGACCCTATCATATGGTCCCACAATCCCTGAGTTGCATTCTCCTACTGGGTGGCCTCGGCTTGGACTAAATCCATTAAGTTCTATGATACCCTATTTGTTGGTGCAGGGAGCACCACTCTTGAGTTTTGATCAATGAACCATAGTTAAAGTTAGGATAAGCTTGTGATCTAATATGCATGATAAGTGTGTAGGCTCAATAGGAAAGTTCTAGTAGATTTGATTCTAAATCAAATACTAGGCAATCTTAAATTAGAAACAAATTTCCAAATGAAGTCTAGATGGATCAGTGGAATTATTTGATTAAAGATCGACTAGTTAGGAGATTAAATCATTAAAACTACTTTTGAAATAAAATATTTTAAGCCTAGGTGGGTCGATTTCCCAGATGTCAAAGCAAGGTATGTAAATTAGATAGTCGGTAGGTAAGCCTAATGAAGAGGTGAGGTAGTCCTCGGTGGGGACAAATATCAATCCATAAATCCGTGTTGGACTTTCAAAAGATCGGGAAGATTACTCATAAGATATTATATTTTATTTTGTGCTAATCTAGTTTTATAGGTCTTTAGGAGACTATGTTGGATCGAGAAGCTGTTGGTGCAATAATGCCCCAAGCATTTATATATTTTGATGTTTGGATAATCATCTAAGTTAGGCAATATTTTGTGATCTAATTGTAAACATGTTTAAGTGACAGGAAAATCCAAGTATGAAGACTTGGTAAAAGACAAGTCCAAGTGTGATCTTGGCAAAGAGAAGTCAAAGGAAAAGTCTTGGCTGCATAAAGTCCAAGCAGTCCTTGGAAAAGAAAGACCAAAGGAAAGTCTTGGTGGCATAAGTCCAAGCATGTAGTCTTGGCGGCGTAAAGTCCAAGCGTACTTTGGCAAAGAAGAAAACCAAAGCATGACGAAACCGAAGGAAGCATTTGAAGGCAAGCGCATGGATGGAGTCGTGGACTCAAAGAAATCTCTATCCAGGCGCCGAGTGATGGAGAAGCTAGAAGGTTAAGTCTAGGCTTAGGTTATGTTTTCAAGTATGAATTAGTACATAGCGTGTTGATGGCCGATCGAACATGGTGTCGAATCCAAATTCTAGCCCTTAAAATCGCATTAGAGGTTGGAAGGCTTGCGATCAATTGGGATTATCCCTCCACCTCGAGGATTATCGATCGGATTAGCTGTCGGACTAGCGTAGCATCGGCCCGCCATTATTGGCGATCGCGCCACAAAGAATAACTGGCGCGATTGGCCGGTATTGCGCACGATCAACCGAAGAAAAGGCTCACCTTGGCGATCGGTGATAGTCTTCCGTTGGCTATGGACGGCCGGCAAATCCTTAATCATTGAAGTCGTTAGAATCGGGATCGGTGATGTAAGTCATCGTCGTGATGGACCTCGATATGGGAAAAAGAGGCTCTTTCTTATAAAAGAGGCCCAAGGGGAGCAAGGGGCTAATGCTTATATTAAGTCATTCTTCTAAGCTCTCACAAGTTTTCCAAGCTTTCTAAGTGTATTAATCTCCCTCCTCCTCTCAAATCTTCATTGTCATCTTTTTGTAAGAAGGAGGTCTTTGTAAAGAGAAAGCTTCTTAGTGGAATTGCTTGGGTTGATCCACCTTAAGGATCGCCGTTAGGAGCGTTATCTCAGACCACGTAAAGGCCTTGTTAGCATTGTTTTTGTGTTTTTACATATATTATTTGTGCTTGCCGCTAATCATCTTTGTAGTATCTAACCATCAACATGGCATTTCAAGAGGATATATGGAAAGGTAGGATGGAATACTATCTCATGAATGACATAGAAAATTGATTTAGTATTGTAGATGGATTGAAAAGTCGATCGACAATTGAGCACCACTACCGACAAAAGATTGGACAAGAGAGATGGCCAAGAAAGCACAAGCCAATGCAAAAGCAACGACCACACTTCAATGTGGTCTATCCAAACAACTCTCTAAGGTCGGGACCTTCAACTCCATAAAGAGCTTTGGGAGAAGCTCATCGAACTCAACGAAGGATCAAAGAGACAAGAAGGGCCAAGAGGATCTTTTGATTGGCCAACTCCAAAGCTTCACTATGAAGACAAGCGAGACCGTGAGCCAAATGCAGGCGTTCAAGGAAGTAGTCAGCGGACTACACGTTATAGGTGAAAAGGTCGACAACCGTGACCTTGTAAGGTATGTATTACAAGCTTTCCCTAGGACCACCTTATGGGCCTCAATGGTAGATGCTTATAAGGTTTCTAGGGATCTCTCATTAGTCAAGTTAGATGAACTTTTTTGTGAATTTCAATTACATGAACAAGCTAACACTTCATCCAAAGAGAAGGGTATAGCTCTTTTTGTAGGAAAGAAGGAGAAGAAGAAGAAGGAGAAGAAGGAAGTGTCCTCCTCATCCGAATCCGAGGAAGACTCATCAAGTAGTGAAGATGAGTTATCCAGCGAGGTGGCACATTACGTCAAGAAGTTTGGTGGGAAGTCAAGGAGACTCACCAAGAAGGATGTGAAGAGGATGTTCCAATCCTCAAGAGGTAAATCTTCAAATAATTCAAATTCTTCATCTAATGTAACTTGCTATGGTTGCAATAAGAAAGGGCACATCAAGCCAAATTGCCCGGAACTAAAGAAAAAAGAGGAGAAAGAAAAGAAGCATAAGGAGAAGAAGGAAAAGAAGGAAAAGAAGAAGAAAGAAGCAATGGTGGCACAAACATGGGACACTCTAAGTATAGAGGAGTCTTCCGACGATGAGGAAGTATGCCATGCCACCCGGAACCTAGCTCTTATGGCATTATAGGAAGAAGCCGCTAGCTCAAGCGATGAGTCCTCTTCATCTTCAAGTGATGAATCATCATCAAGTGATGATGATGAGGTAAACAACTCACCTAAAATAGATTTACTTTATAAGACTATTGCATGTTTACAAAATGCTTTAAATAGATCAAAAATTAGGGTTAAGGATCTAAAATTAGAAATCAAATCACTCAAAAGTGTAGATTCATCATGTTGCAAACAATCTAGTGATATTGATGAATGTACTCTTAGGGATGAAAATGATGAGTTAAGAAAAGAAATAGGTAAATTAAGAGCATGCTTAGAAAAATTCACTAATGGTTCTAAATATCTAGATATGATTATTAAAAATCAAAGGGCAATTTACAATAAGGCCGGATTAGGATATAGACCTAAGGAGAAAGAGGTAGCATTTGCATCCCTTGTTAGTAGAAAAATAATGATTAAAAGCAAGGGGAGAAAGGCATGGGTACCAAAGAAATTCATAATTGATGCTAGTGGTCCTAAGATTTGGGTACCTAAGGATTGCGTTTTTCATGTGACATAGGTAGAAGAACCAAGCTTGTGGATAGTTGATAGTCGGTGCTCAAGGCATATGACCGGGGATGAGAGAAAATTCTCCACTATCAACCACACTAGCAAAGGAAAAGTGTCATTTGGTAATAGCGGCAAACATAAAATTTTAGGAAAGGGCACCATTGAGGTATCTCCCAATCTTGCCATTCATAAAGTTCTATTAGTTAAAAATATGAAATTTAATTTACTTAGTGTAAGTCAATTATGTGATGCAAACTTTGATGTTAAATTTGATTCCTCAAAATGTTTTATAAGACACAAAACTATAAACGATTGCATGTTAGTAGGCTTTAGGAAATCAAATATATATTATGTTGATTTATCCTATGCTACTAATCCTTCCACTAAGTGTCTTATTGCAAAAGAGGAAGAAAGTTGGCTTTGGCATAGGAGGCTAGGACACATAAACATGAAGAATATAGCTAAAATAGCAAAATTGAAGCTAGTCAAAGGATTGCCTAGAGTCAAATTTCTCAAGGACAAGATGTGTGATGCTTGCCAAGAAGGGAAACAATCAAAAACATCACACAAACATAAAAATTTACTTAGTACCGCTTTACCATTAGAATTACTACATATGGATTTATTTGATTGCCATAGTACCCCATCTATAATTGGTAGTAAATATTGCTTGGTAATAGTAGATGATTTTTCTAGATTTACTTGGGTGTTTTTCTTGAAAAATAAAGATGAAACCTTAGGAATAATCATAGGATTTAGCAAAAGAGTAGAAAATGAAAGAAAACTCAAAATCAACCGGATCTGTAGTGATCATGGTGGAGAATTTGAGAATTCTAATTTTTCAAATTTTTGCTTAGAACAAGGGTACAAGCATGAATTTTATTATCCTAGAACACCTCAACAAAATGGGGTTGTGGAAAGAAAAAATCGTGCCCTACAAGAAGCGGCTAGGACAATGCTTAATGCATATTCCTTACCTAGCTACTTGTGGGCGGAAGCGGTTAATACCGCTTGCTATATCCAAAATAGGGTATTGATTCATAGGTTTTTAGGAAAAACTCCATTTGAATTGTGGAATGGTACAATTCCAACAATTCATTATTTTAAGGTCTTTGGATGCAAAGTTTATATCTTAAATACCAAAGACAACCTAAGTAAGTTTGAGTCCAAAGCGGATGAAGGAATCCTAGTTGGATACTCATCCACTAGTGTAGGATATAGAGTTTACAATAAAAGGACTCAAAAGATTGAAGAATCTTCAAATGTTCAATTTGATGAAACTTCAAATACATACCCTAGGAAATCCCCTATTGATGATGATATAAATATTGAAAATCAAGAAATTACCAAACAATTTCAAGACTTAAACTTATGGGGTAATGATCAAGGGGGAGGATTGAATCAAGGGGGAGTAAGGGATGATTCCGATGATGAGCATAGGATTGAGGTTGATCATGATCAAACTCCATCTAACACACCTCCTAGAACCATAAGATTTCATCAAAGTCATCCTTTAGATCAAATTGTGGGTGAATTATCTCAAGGAGTTAGGACTAGGTAATTCCATAGGGATCCTACTAGTCATATTGCTCTAATCTCTCAAATTGAGCCCAAAATAATTAAAGATGCATTACTTGATCCGGATTGGATCTTAGCAATGCAAGATGAATTAGCTCAATTTGAAAGAACTCAAGTATGGGAGTTAGTTCCTAGACCAAGTGAAAACACTAATATTACTACAAGATGGGTCTTTAGGAACAAACTAGATGACCAAGGGAATATCAATAGAAATAAAGCACGATTAGTTGCAAGGGGTTTTAATCAAGTTGAAGGACATGATTATGATGAAACATATGCCCCGGTTGCTAGGTTAGAGTCCATTAGAATACTTTTAGCATATGCCTCCTATATGGGTTTCAAACTCCATTAAATGGATGTCAAATCGACATTTCTAAATGGGTTTATTAAGGAAGAGGTGTATGTAGAACAACCTCCCGGGTTTGAAAATATGGACTACCCAAACCATGTATACAAGCTTAGGAAAGCCTTATATGGTTTGAAACAAGCTCCCCGGGCTTGGTATGAAAGATTGTCATCTTTCCTAATCTCTAAGGATTTCAAAAGGGGTAGTATAGATCAAACTCTCTTTATAAAGTCAACATCTAAGGACATCTTTGTAGCCCAAGTGTATGTTGATGACATTATCTTTGGGTCAACAAATGATGAACTTCTTCAAAACTTCATTCAAAATATGGAAAAAGAGTTTGAGATGAGTCTAGTTGTAGAATTAAATTTCTTTCTAGGATTTCAAGTTAAACAAACAAGTGAAGGAATTTACATTTATCAAACCAAATATGTTAAGGAAATAATTAAGAAATTTGGTTTGGAAAATGCTAAGGTAGTGTCAACTCCAATGGCAACCAATACTAAAATAGATAGTGATAGTGAAGGAAAACAAATAGATCTTACCCTTTATAGGAGCATGATTGGTAGCCTCTTTTATTTAACCGCTAGTAGACCCGACATATTATTTGCGGTTGGTATGTGTGCTAGGTATCAATCATGTGCTAAGGAATCTCATTTAGTTGCCGTCAAGAGAATTTTAAGATATGTTAAAGGCACACTAAATGTAGGTCTATGGTACCCTAGGACTAGGTCCTTTGATTTGGTTGGGTACACCGATTCCGATTATGCCGGTTGCAAATTGGATCGGAAGAGTACTAGTGGTGGATGTCAATTCCTTGGGTCCTCCCTAGTGAGTTGGAGTAGTAGGAAGCAACCTTGTGTTGCTTTATCCACCACCGAGGCCGAATATGTGGCTATGGGTGGTTGTGTAGCTCAATTATTATGGATGAAACATACCTTAGAAGATTATGAGCTATCTTACTCCAACATGAGAGTATTTTGTGATAATGTGAGCACCATTAACTTGACCAAGAATCCAGTGCATCACTCTAGGACTAAGCACATTGAAGTGAAACATCACTTCATTAGAGACCATGTGGCTATGGGGGACATTGAGTTTAATTACATTGAATCTAAGTCCAACCTAGCTGACATCTTTACCAAGCCTCTCCCCGAAATAGAATTTTCATCACTTAGGAGAGAACTTGGAATGTGCTTTATAGAATAGAAATGTAGGTTTGCATGATCCTATAGAAATACTAGGATTTATACCTTTAACCATCTCACAAAAATACTTAGGAAACCATGAATTTTGTATTGAGCCACCTAGACAACATGTGAGATGTTAGGAAGATGCACTTGGATCATCATGCTTGTTATGATGCATTACTATGAACCAAAGTGTCATCTAGAGACATTAATCCTTCATTGGACCAATCATTGGGAAGGCCTATGTACAATTAATGTGCATATAGCTCCAAGAATATGATTGGAAATGTCAAATAAAATAAAATTTAAACTATGTCTATCAAATCTTGAGAAACAATCTCCTATTGATAAGCCAAAGTGATACAAAGTTTTGCAAAAATATCATAACTTTTGCAAAATCTCAAGATTGTGTCAATATCAAAATCTAGAGGAGATATAATTTTAAAATAATTTTTCCTTGATAGGAAATATTCTAAAAATATTACCCACAAAATTTCGTGATTTTTTGATCTTTATTGAATTAATTATGAAATTTTTAATCTGGCTATCGGTGATATCGATCGTAGTACGATGCGATTCGGATATGACGATATTCAAGACTTACCGATTCGTTATCGATTCGGCCATTTATGATCGATCGTTCTGAAATTATTCGTATCTGTTCGTGATTCGTGATCTATCGATTCGCCATTTATGGCGATCGGCCGATGCATCTGAAATCGTTAAATCCGTATCGCTTGCAGCGGTTCAGCCCGATCCCCATCGATTGCACTAACGCGATTGGTGATGTCGCATTTTTAGGGCTTTCCATCGGTTCGACTCGCCAAACCATCCCGATTTTCTCTCCTCTTCCTCTTCTGACGAACCTCCACCGCGCCGTTTAGCCGTTCTCCCTCGCTTTTCTGGTGTCTTCACCGACCGGTGCTCCCATATGGAGTGCTCTCCAACTCGAGGACCTTCTCTTGTCACTCCGTTCGCGCTCTAGTTTCGATCACTTTCGACTAGGGTTTAGGTAATTAAAACCTTTTGCTCTTTGTTCACCATGTCGCCTAGGTATATTTTCATTCCTGATCAATGTTTGTTTGTTCCTATGATTGTATTTCACTAACCAATGCTTGTCTTGTTGCCTCTGTCCATGCATCATCAACCTACATTGTGCATATTTTTTTTGTGTTGTCTTTTCACACATTTAGACTTAAGCGCTTTGCTACTAAGCGTACTCGGGCACCTCAGGCCCGAGGGCCGTCAAACCCTCGACCCATGTCGATCCTCGATTTCAAACTCCGCACTTGAAAGTGCTTTCAATAAAAACAAATTCCAACTTATTCCAACTAGATCAATGGATCCCAATTTTCTTAAAGACTACTGTTTTGACATTGTTCAAATCATTCAACATTACAAACTTGAGTCTTTAGTCTTTTGTGAACATCATGTTAATATCACTCTTCTCTCTGAATTTTCAACAACCTACATTTGGAGATGGGAGATACTGGGACTCGTGTTGCTCAGCGATCTGGATTTGATCCCAGATCTGGGTGATTTTCTCGATTGTCTCTCTTAGAATGATTTCATCTTATATCCATCTTGGAGTGAACTTATTCCACCTCCTTTTGAGGAGATTTCTTTTGATTCCCTTCACACTACTTTCTATCATTCTCCTCGACCTTTGAACACTAATCTATTTCAATCACAAGAACTTTCTGCCTCTGACAATGTCCTTTATAAGGTCATTGCTCATTGTCTTCTCCCTATAGTTACTCGTGGTTTAGCTTTGGTTCGCCCTCCACACTTACTTCTCATGCATCTCTTTCGTTCATACTTAGACATCAATATTGGCCTCAATACCTTCCATTGCATCACTCATTTCATAAGGCCAAACAATGGGAAGGTTCATATTCCTTTTGAAAATGTCCTTACTCAATGGCTCAGCTGTTAGTGAAAGCCCTAGAGCCAATCATATGATGATTGTTGTATGGACTTTATTGTATCATATTCCTATTTATAAAGGCATGGTTATTTTATTTACTTGTATTGGTGCCAAATAACTAAATATAATAATGTCCTTGAGTAGTAGGTTCTTATCTATATCAATCGATTGGTTGAATCGATAATGAGATGATATAGAGAACACTACTCTTAATCATTCCTAGTCGAGTATTAACATTCAGGGACAATGTTAATGCGTAGAGACTAGCATGTAGGTCAACAAGATGACTTGATCTCACAAGTCATGGATATGAGATTTCAAGTTGACACATGGGTATGCATTGGAGAATGTATACTGAATGACCCGCCATGAGAAAGTATCATGGATCGTTATATGAGTGTCATATACTTTCTCATGTGGCTATTAGTATGACTATTAGTTCTTAGACCTGAAGTCACCATGGTTCCCTACATAAGGAGTTGCATACTTTGGCTTCGTCAAACGTCACCCGTAAATGGGTGGACTATAAAGGCGATTACTGGGTATGTAACGAATTATGCGGAGGGATGTGAGTGATGTAGATGGGATCTATCCCTCCTATATGACGGGGGTGACATCGATATTCTTGATAGAGTGAGACCACGAAGTGCATGGCCATGCCCAAATGAGTCAATATGAGATATTGAGCTCATTTGATTAGAGTGAGTCTACTTGGAGTTCAAGACTTAGATTGTACCGAGGATGACACGGTCTATGCCTCGATTGGTCAATCTAGATGTCAAGGATAGAGGGACATTGTCACATATTGTGAGAGTCACAATTAGTACTCACAAAGGTGATGTTGGAGCTCAACATTCTTGTAACTTGGGTAGCAATGATGTGTTGCTAGATACCGCTCATTGCTTATGTTCCTAAATCGGTTTAGGGACATTGCCAACGTTACAAGAACCTATAGGGTCACACACATAAGAGCAATTAGATGGAGATTAGGTTCATATGATGAACCATGAGGATTTGGTTCATGGGATGAACCAAATTGGATTAAGAGTAATCCAAATTAGACTAATTGAGTTAGACTCAAGTTGATTCAAGTGTTGAATGAGTCTAATTGAGATTTGATTCATTAAATCAATTTAAATTAATGAATAGAGATTCATTATATTAAATTGACTTGAGTCAAGTGGTTAGATTTGATCAACCATGGGAGATTAGAGGTCAAGTTTGACTTGACTTGAGAGGGAAGATGAAAGGTCAAGTTTGACTTGATGCCATGTCATGATGATGACTAGGCATGGCGGCCAATGATGATGCTCCACATCATCATTGACTTGATCAGTGGTGCCACATCTTGAGGTAGACCAAGGGTCATTGGATTTAAATGCATGCATGTAACCCCCCCTCCATGAAGTGTACGGACACTTTGGGGTTATGGGTAGAGAATTCATTTGGTGAGTTACACACTCTTAACTTCATCTTCTTCCTTGGGAATTTTTCTCTCAAGCTCTCCCTCTCGCATCCCTCTCTTTGGCCGAAATTCCTAAGGGAGTGCTAGCACACTCTAAGGCATTTCTCTCCACCTATTGCTTGTGTGGATACCATAGAGGAGTGTGCACTTGACACACTCTCGAGTTAAACTTTTGGGCCGAGCGGGATAAGCGAAAGGCGTCGCTACTGAGGTAACGTTCTAACCTCTTAGATCTAAGGTAGATCTAGGATTTCTGTAAGCACATACATGTAATTATAATTTTTATACTTATGAGGATCCGTGGCCGGGCTTAGGGGTTTCCATAGCAAAGCGGTTTGCGGCTCGGAAAAAACCTAACAGTGGTATCAGAGTCACGTGCGAAGCATGTATGTGTTTCGTTTTTGTAGTTTTTATATTAGATATAAAAATTACAGATTTATATGTTTCTCTAAATTTTCTTATTTTATAGAATTTTTGGGTATTTTTCTCGTAGAGTCGAAGCAACGAGTGTTGGGACACTCGTAGGCTTCAACCGTCGAGAAAAACTCTCCGAATCGGCGAGTTCTCGCTTTAGGTTTTTGGGACAGCGACTTAAGTCGCTGTAAGATCATTGTAGGGACACTCGCGAAGTTTATTTTTGCGAGTAGGCGCTGCCCTATCCCGAAAGGGTCATGTCCTTGATCGTGCGAAACCGCTTAAGCGGACCGTTCTTACGGAGTTGACTCATAAATTCGAAATAAATTAGGAAAAATTATAGAAATTTCTGTAAAAATACATAATTTAGAATTATGTATAATTCTGTGATTGTCATGGCCCAATAACCCGATTGGATTGGATTAAGTGTGTTGTAATTCATAATACGGCCTGCGTGCCATTTTGTGGTTGTGCGTGTTGTAAAGTGTTTGCGACCTGCGCATCGCGCCTATTCTTTTAATATTCTAGTTGTAAATAGTTTTAGACTCGAATGTAACTCAAGTTTCGTATTTGTAATGTACAAAAATGGAGCGGTGGAAAGTCCACTTGAAGACGAGCTTACGAGAAGGGTGACGACGACACATGGCGGTCAAAGGAAGCGCTTGGAGAAGCCGCTAGCCTTAGGTTGACCGTCCGATCTTCTCATTGGCTTGAGAAGATCGTAGTAGGGCCATGACTATATCACATTTAATGATATATATATATGTTGATATATATATATGTATATTTAATTGATTTTGCTTGTATGTATGTGATGCATGCTAGTAGAAACATGTTTGTATGTATATGATGCATGCTAGGTTAATTTTCTTGTATGTATATGATGCATGCTAGAATAATTAATGTATGTATATGATGCATGCTAATATAGGATAATAAAGGCCTAAATGCGTATAAGATACACATTACGATTAGATTAGATCATAATCGAATCAACTCGAAAATGCCCTACAGAGCCTTGATATACCCATCACTACCTCGATCATTTGTTGTTGTTGAATGCAGCGAGAGAACGCATATTATCTTGGTAGGGTGCGGAGGGACAATCTTGGTCCTGCCTATCACGACTCGGGTTAGAGTAAGCTCAATTAGATTGAGCAAAACTAGTTAACTCAATTGGATCGAGTAGAACTATAGGCATATTCCAATCGTTGGAAAGATAGGTTAAGATCGCATTTACACTAAATCTTGGGCGATTTAGCCAAAGCTAACTCAAGGTCTTTTGTAAATGTGGGTCTTAATCCTATAAACAAGAGTTGCATAGAGATGTAATCGGTAATGTGTTACGCACCGATCGTACTAAGTCTTGGGCGATTTAGCCAAAGCTAACTCAAGGCTTAGTATGATGTGGATCTTGTCCCGCAAGAATTATAGCTAGTTTGTATGAATCTAGTAAAAGTGGTTTGACCACATCCATAACTTGATTCTACAAAATTCCTATAATTTAGTGGGAGCATCATTTGATTAAAGGCCTAGTTAAATGATAAAAGGAATATGATATTAATCCTCTGCATTGTATGTTGTAGATTACTATGTCAACAAACACGAACACTGCTCTTTGTTCACCATGTCGCCTAGGTATATTTTCATTCCTGATCAATGTTTGTTTGTTCCTATGATTGTATTTCACTAACCAATGCTTGTCTTGTTGCCTCTGTCCATGCATCATCAACCTACATTGTGCATATTTTTTTTGTGTTGTCTTTTCACACATTTAGACTTAAGCGCTTTGCTACTAAGCGTACTCGGGCACCTCCGACCAACGAGGGCCCGTCAAACCCTCGACCCCCTGTCGATCCTCGATTTCCAAACTCCGCACTTGAAAGTGCTTTCAATAAAAACAAATTCCAACTTATTCCAACTAGATCAATGGATCCCAATTTTCTTAAAGACTACTGTTTTGACATTGTTCAAATCATTCAACATTACAAACTTGAGTCTTTAGTCTTTTGTGAACATCATGTTAATATCACTCTTCTCTCTGAATTTTTCAACAACCTACCCATTTGGAGATGGGAGAATCTGGGACTCGTGTTGCTCGGTCGATCTGGATTTGATCCCAGATCTGGACTGATTTTCTCGGTTGTCTCTCTTCCGAGAATGATTTCATCTTATATCCATCTTGGAGTGAACTTATTCCACCTCCTTTTGAGGAGATTTCTTTTGATTCCCTTCACACTACTTTCTATCATTCTCCTCGACCTTTGAACACTAATCTATTTCAATCACAAGAACTTTCTGCCTCTGACAATGTCCTTTATAAGGTCATTGCTCATTGTCTTCTCCCTATAGTTACTCGTGGTTTAGCTTTGGTTCGCCCTCCACACTTACTTCTCATGCATCTCTTTCGTTCATACTTAGACATCAATATTGGCCTCAATACCTTCCATTGCATCACTCATTTCATAAGGCCAAACAATGGGAAGGTTCATATTCCTTTTGAAAATGTCCTTACTCAATGGCTCAGCTGTTAGTGAAAGCCCTAGAGCCAATCATATGATGATTGTTGTATGGACTTTATTGTATCATATTTCTATTTATAAATGCATGGTTATTATATTTACTTGTATTGGTGCCAAATAACTAAATATAATAATGTCCTTGAGTAGTAGGTTTTTATCTATATCAATCGATTGGTTGAATCGATAATGAGATGATATAGAGAACACTACTCTTAATCATTCCTAGTCGAGTATTAACATTCAGGGACAATGTTAATGCGTAGAGACTAGCATGTAGGTCAACAAGATGACTTGATCTCACAAGTCATGGATATGAGATATCAAGTTGACACATGGGTATGCATTGGAGAATATATACTGAATGACTCGCCATGAGAAAGTATCATGGATCGTTATATGAGTGTCATATACTTTCTCATGTGGCTATTAGTATGACTATTAGTCCTTAGACCTGAAGTCACCATGGTTCCCTACATAAGGAGTTGCATACTTTGGCTTCGTCAAACGTCACCCGTAAATGGGTGGACTATAAAGGCGATTATTGGGTATGTAACGAATTATGCGGAGAGATGTGAGTGATGTAGATGGGATCTATCCCTCCTATATGACGGGGGTGACATCGATATTCTTGATAGAGTGAGACCACGAAGTGCATGGCCATGCCCAAATGAGTCAATATGAGATATTGAGCTCATTTGATTAGAGTGAGTCTACTTGGAGTTCAAGACTTAGATTGTACCGAGGATGACACGGTCTATGCCTCGATTGGTCAATCTAGATGTCAAGGATAGAGGGACATTGTCACATATTGTGAGAGTCACAATTAGTACTCACAAAGGTGATGTTGGAGTTCAACATTCTTGTAACTTGGGTAGCAATGATGTGTTGCTAGATACCGCTCATTGCTTATGTTCCTAAATCGGTTTAGGGACATTGCCAACGTTACAAGAACCTATAGGGTCACACACATAAGAGCAATTAGATGGAGATGAGGTTCATATGATGAACCATGAGGATTAGGTTCATGGGATGAACCAAATTGGATTAAGAGTAATCCAAATTAGACTAATTGAGTTAGACTCAAGTTGATTCAAGTGTTGAATGAGTCTAATTGAGATTTGATTCATCAAATCAATTTAAATTAATGAATAGAGATTCATTATATTAAATTGACTTGAGTCAAGTGGTTAGATTTGATCAACCATGGGAGATTAGAGGTCAAGTTTGACTTGACTTGAGAGGGAAGATGAAAGGTCATGTTTGACTTGACCAAATGCCATGTCATGATGATGACTAGGCATGGCCGGCCAATGATGATGCTCCACATCATCATTGACTTGGTCAATTGGTGCCACATCATGAGGGAGACCAAGGGTCATGGGAGTTACATGCATGCATGTAACCCCCCCTCCATGAAGTGGCCGGCCACTTTGGGGTTATGGGTAGAGAATTCATTTGGTGAGTTACACACTCTTAACTTCATCTTCTTCCTTGGGAATTTTTCTCTCAAGCTCTCCCTCTCCCATCCCTCTCTTTGGCCGAAATTCCTAAGGGAGTGCTAGCACACTCTAAGGCATTTCTCTCCACCTATTGCTTGTGTGGATACCATAGAGGAGTGTGCACTTGACACTCTCGAGTTCCGGCGAACTTTTGGACGAGCGAGATAAGCGAAGGGCGTCGCTACGAGGGTAACGTTCTAACCTCTTAGATCTAAGGTAGATCTAGGATTTCTGTAAGCACATACATGTAATTATAATTTTTATACTTCGCACGGATCCGTGGCCGGAGGCTTCCGAGGTTTCCGCAATGCAAAAAGCGGTTTTTGCGGCTCGGAAAAAACCCAACATCAGCTCCGTAGGCATTGATGTCAATATAGGAGTCATTAAAGTCATGAATAGAAAATATGATCAGATGACTCGACGGAGTTTCTCCTTGGCGGGCCTGAAGGCCAACAGAGGATCCATTTTCTGGGACCCAGCCTGACGGCTAGCAGGTGGCGCTCCAGCACTAGAGGATGCCGCTACGGAAGGAGTTGTTGAAGGTGTTGCTGAGGGTGTTGCTGAGGGAGCAAATGCGAGGGAGACTGCTGCAGGCGATACTGTTATGCCAGATCCATCCTTCATTGCCCGTTTCGATGCTTTTACGGAGCGGGTAGACACACGCTTTGAGGAGCTGCGCTTAGAGCATCAGGAGCTTCGCCGAGAGCATCAGGAGCTCCTCTCCCTCGTGAGAGGGGTGCATCTACAGCAGCAGGACATCTTGGCGATTCTCCGCCCTGCTGCACCTGGACACCCACCTCACGATGGATCGTCCTCTGCATCGATGGATGCTGAGGACGACGATCGTTAGCTTGCTTTTTTTTTTTGTTGTTTTTACTTTTTGGCCGTATGTACGGCATAGACTCCTACTTGTGTCATAACTTTTGATTAATGAAATGAAATTGTGTCCTTGTTTTAATTCATTGCTATTAGTGTCTACAACTTGTTATTTGTCAAGTTTAGAAGTTGAGCATATAGTACGAAGTTATGAATATTGATATGATACAATTACACTTTTTGTATCATAATTTTGCTATTTTGAATATCGTATCAATCCATTAATCTGATGAGCATATTTTTTGTCTAATATTTTTCATATGTTATATTAGTCGAATAAAATGTGTATGACGAGTTTCGTGATTTTTGGACACCCACGGAATTTTCTACGCATTTTCAAACCTTGACTGAAAAATTTGATTTTGATTTTTATGCGATATCGATCATTGCGTTATTGGCGATCGGCTAAACCCAGGATTGGTGATGCCTATTCGATCAAACGGTGACAACTGTTTTGGAATAGAGATTTTCATCGGTTAAAAGGTTCAATTTTGGACATTATATGATTTCCACAAGATATACATGATAACTTGTATGGAAAGGCGATTTTCTTGATGCCTTTGGTTTAGGGGGAGCTACATCCCTAATTTCTATAATTGTTGGTGCAAGGCTATGACATATTTGCTTATTCTATTGCTTATGCCTTGCTTCACATGTTATTTCCCCATCATGAAACATGTCTTGGATTTAGGGGGAGCTTCATATCAATTTTATACCTTTGTTCAAAGATATGTCAATTCTTCCTGCACTTATTGGATTAACTTTTCTCTTTTTGTTGTATGTCAAAGGGGGAGAAGGGATATTTAAGTTAGAATTCATATTGAAATATGTTTATATGTATGTGTTAAAGACCTAACTTAAATGATTGCCAAACATCAAAAAGGGGGAGATTGTTGGTGCAACAATGCCCCAAGCATTTATATATTTTGATGTTTGGATAATCATCTAAGTTAGGCAATGTTTTGTGATCTAATTGTAAACATGTTTAAGTGACAGGAAAATCCAAGTATGAAGACTTGGTAAAAGACAAGTCCAAGTGTGATCTTGGCAAAGAGAAGTCAAAGGAAAAGTCTTGGCTGCGTAAAGTCCAAGCAGTCCTTGGAAAAGAAAGACCAAAGGAAAGTCTTGGCGGCATAAGTCCAAGCATGTAGTCTTGGCGGCGTAAAGTCCAAGCGTACTTTGGCAAAGAAGAAAACCAAAGCATGATGAAACCGAAGGAAGCTTTTGAAGGCAAGCGCATGGATGGAGTCGTGGACTCAAAGAAATCCTGGAGGCGCAAGGCTGATGGAGAAGCTAGAAGGTTAAGTCTAGGCTTAGGTTATGTTTTCAAGTATGAATTAGTCATACTTGGGGTGTGCCAGTCGACTGGAACATGGTGTCGGTCGAACTGGCCCTTAAAATGCAGCATTAGAGGTTGGAAGACTATTGTGGCGGTATTTGGGAGTTATCCTAGTCAAAGCATGAGAGTCGACTCGAGACTCATTGCGACTGGTGCGATCGCCATTATTGGATCGCGCCACAATGGCCCGTAGCCCGGGTCGGCTACGGCGATATCGATCGAGCGCCCTTGTTGGCGATCGATAGTCTTCCGTTAGCTATGGCGGCCAAATCCCGAATCCGGTCCATTTCGGCCGTTAGAATCGGCCGATCGATGTAAGTCATCGATCGATGGACCTCCAACGGGAAAAAGAGGCTCTTTCCTATAAAAAGAGCCCAAGGGGAGCAAGAAGGGGCTAATGCTTATATTCTGATCATTCTTCTAAGCTCCCACAAGTTTTCCAAGCTTTCTAAGTGTATTAAGCTCCCTCCTCCTCTCAAATCTTCATTGTCATCTTTTGTAAGAAGAGGAGGTCTTTGTAAAGAGAAAGCTTCTTAGTGGAATTGCTTGGGTTGATCCACCTTAAGGATCGCCATGGAGTAGGAGCGTTATCTCCGAACCACGTAAAGGCCTTGTTAGCATTGTTTTTGTATTTTTACATATATTATTTGTGCTTGCTTCCGCTAATCATCTTTGTAGAAACCGAAAAGCGCTATTCACCCCCCCTCTAGCTTTCAAATGATCACTAACAGAAGCATCGCTAGAGGGGGGGGGGGGTTAATAGTGAGCGTAAAACTTTTCTTCTCGTTCGTTCGATATACGAGAAAGCATGATGAATGTGAATGCGACATCAAATCATGCGACGAAGGTCGTCGAGGACTCAAAGGGCGCGCTAATGCTCAACGCCCGCAAGTGCACGGATGTCGTCAAGTAATAAAAGATTATCGATCCCACAGGAACTGGGATTTGAATATCGATATGTTCAGTGGTTGAAATTGTTTGGAAGTAAACTCTAAGAGGTTTTGATCTGTGAGGGTTGTCGGTGGATTATACTCTATATGGTGTCACGCGGAGGAAGAAGGGAGCGTGCCAGTGTCTTCAAAGGTGATTCTAGGACTTCGGTTTCGCTTGTGTGTCACAAAACAATGCTGTCAACTGGCGTTGTCTAGACATTTAACTATGGTTTTATGGAAGAGACATCATACACTCTCCCGATGAGCCACCGCATCTATCGGGAGCTATCTCCGCCTTAAAATGATGGGATAGATGGTACGAGGATATCGAATGAATCCCTACGATGAACCGTTTCTGGTTTCATCGCATCCTTCTACCCACGATTACAAAAGATCAGGTTTACCCCTAGGTTCCTTGTATAAAATCCCCTAAATCTTAGATACGAGGGTTGTCACCCCTCGTATCGCCTAAGCACAACATGTAGAAAACCAAACATGCATAGATATACTTTAAACAACTTTCAATTACACAATTAAACTCAAAGATAGAATTTAACATGAACCAACATGTAATGAGCACACAAGCTACTCCCTAATCCTAGAATCGAAGGAACTACTCCATGTATATAAAGGAGGAATCACAAAGCATGTACATGTTCGAATACATCATAAATAAAATGCAGGGACAAGGGATTACAATGCTTTCGTGGTCTTCTCTCCGGCGTTGAAGTGCAAAGCATGGACCTCCGGCGGGGTTCCTCCTCCCCGTTGTGAGTTCCCGAAGCTATTTAGGGCTTCGGTGTGTCGTCCTAGCCGTCGTGCCTCCCCCTAGGGTTTGGGTGGAGCCATCCTTATATAGACATCACCTCGGACCGCTGCAAAATCCAAAAAAAATCCCTAGCCGCTTCAATCTATCGGGCCGCCATACGATCGTGTGTTTCCACATGGCCAGGCCCTGTGTGGCCCTAAGGTGGCTGATCTCGCCCATTGGACACGGTCGTGTATAGCCACATGCCCTGGCCATGTCCCACTCTGCGTCTAGCTACAAAATGTCTTTCTTTTGCTCTGAAAGTGCACCCTTTTCCCTCGAAATGCTATCCTGCATGCAAAAGTACAAAGAGCGGACGTCCGACCCAGAAAATAGGAAATGCGTGCAAAATAGAGTGACATATGCATGAAATTAATATAAAATGTAATGAGATGTGAGCAAAAACTACTTCTAAAACTCTATATGTTTTGCTCACATCACTTTCCCCAGACATAAATCTTTGCTTGTTCTCAAGCAAACCTCAGTGCCATGAGCATGTTAACTAAATTTATCAAGTGGTATTTGCAATCAAAGCAAAATAAATATGTTCTAGAAATTCACTAAGTTAGCTCCTTGTGCTTGTGCTAAGCGAATCATTCTTAGGGGATGCCCGTTCCATGGTGAGTTAAGTCGTCATCCCATAGCTTTCCTAAGGTTTCCGATTCTTAGGCACTTACCTGCCAAAAGCGAGGGTCATTCCCTAGATCTAGCATAAAGTCTCAAAGGTGTGCTCGGTATTGAGAGAAATTGGTAGGTGTTTCCCCAGTAACCTAACTCGGTCTCAAAGGGGCACCTAGTCATTTCCACCCACGATAACTATTTTTTATCCCTCATAATCTTCTCTCTCTCTCTCCTTTTTTTTCTTTTCTTTTTCTTTTTTTTTTCTTTTTAATCTTTTTCTCTTTCCCTCTTTTTTTTTCACTAGGATTTTGATTTTTTCAAATGGTCTTTCACAAACCGAGCATCTCGAGTAACTAAAATGCTAAACCTAGAGTCACCTATGGATTCCAAAGTACTAGACTACTGAGATGAATCATAACTAGGTATGTACTAAATTCTCCCTTTCAGAAAGTTCGACATGTGTAGGTGTAAAAATAAAAGCTAACCAGTGTAAGTCTAGAACATTCATTAGAGCGAATAAAATAAAATACTACAAGATAAATGAAGTTAAGCTACCTATGAAAACAACTCATGTAAGCAACTTTTAAAAATACTACTGAGGCAGCTTTACAGATAACAAAGACTAAGTACTGAAAGAAACTCAACAACCCATGCATGAATAAATGAATGAAAATAACAGAAAAGAAACTACTGCTAGAAAACAAACAAAATAACCTTCGGGGTCCCCCCAGACTTAAATGAAAATATACCTCTAGTATGGTGGACGAGGTGGAAAGTCTTGGAGCCTCGGTATCTCAGGATCCTGGGAGAACCTGCTGCTGAGCCACTGATGCCACATGTACATGTGGTCGATCTGGGAGCTAGTGGATGCAGCGGCTGCTCAGTTCTCCTCCTCCCTAGCCCACTGTGCCTGCTATGCATGCATGTGATGCCGCATCTCCTAGCGGTAGGCGGCATCATCCTAGCGACGAGTAGCCTCCTCCTGGAAGTATATGCGGGCCTTGTCATAGAACTCCTCAGACCGCTGGAAGTGCTCCTGGAAGCCCTGGAACTCTGCCTGTGTGTAGGCGCTCTGCTCCTCCCATCGCTGCCTCTGCATCTGTTGCTCGGTGTATATATCGTCGAGGCGCGATCGGAACTCTGAGAAATCATAAGTCGATGTGCCTTCATCCTGCTCAAAGGTGGAAAAATGTGGTGGTGCAAGCGCAGACTCATGTCTGCATGGACTAGGGGGGCTCCTATGCATGTGTGGACTAGAGAGAGAGTGATGTAAAGGGGGAGAGATGGGTACCGATGTGGGTGGTCCCTCATGTGGTGGGGACTCCACTATCAGGTCCAAGTGTCAGTTGGCACATGTAGTGATGGTGGTACGATCAAGGTCGGGGAGCCTAAGGGTCATCAGATTTTTCCTTACAAAGCATAAGGAGTGTCCTTCTCTAACAATCATCTTCATGGCCATGCACACTCCTAGGTCGATCCTAGGGCTCCCCTTTATACTCTCTAATGCAGTGTAATCGTACACCATCCTATGACAAATGTGGATAAGTAGACCCCCCACATTAATCTCTTCTCGTGCTGCTTTGCCCATCTTCACTAAGTGTCTGATAAAGTGGGACCCTACATCGATGCTACTACTTTCTTGTAGCATGTCCCAGAGGCAAAGCAGCTTGCTAGCTCTAACTACACTGTCACTCTCCCCACGACCAAATATAGTACTGGCCATAATGCGGTGGAGGTATTAGAAGACGGGGTTTTGGAGGTGCGACGCTTTGGCCCTAGAAGGGTCATAAGCGTGCTCCCCCGTAAACTCAGTCCAAAATACCTGAGCATTGAACCCAATAGGGATTCTTCTCTCTCCCCCACTCGGCAAGCCAAAGCATGAATTCCATTGGTGAAGGGTCCATTCATGCTCAATGTTAAAAATCCTAAAAGTTATCCTACCCTCTTCACTCTCTCTACGCGTTAAAATTTCCGCATCTACGGAAATCAAAAATTCTAGAACTATCCTATGGTAGGTTGGGTGCCTTATTCCCATCATCTCTTCCCACCCCATTTTTGCAAATAAGGCTTGAATATCACCCAACGACCCTAAAGACTCTAGAAAATCTTCATCTAAGTACCTAGTAGCAGTGAGTTTACGATTAGAAAGCATATTATATCTATCTCTATGTTCATTATTGCGAAAAAGAAGAGTGAGTAGGGCGTTACCCTCCTCCGGAGCTTGAGGGGCATCGACTCTCCTTGTTCGTCACTACGAAGCACCGAATCGAGGTGCTACATGCTTGGTCCTCCTCATCCTTGCTTCTTTTGGCTTCCTTTGAGGTTAGAAGTGTTAGGATCTTTGTAATGGCTAGAGGAGGGGTGATTAGCCTTTCTTCGTTTCTACAAAATATGTTAGTGGAAGCAATACAAATACAAATGTAAATAAGAATACGAAACAAGAAAACAATGCTAACACCCGATGTACGTGGTTCGAAGATGAAGCTCTACTCCATGGTAATCTGTAAGGTGGATTAGCCCTAGCCAATCTTTACTAAACCTCCTTTGGATGAACCAAGGTGGAGAAACCTTGTCTTACAATGCACTCCTCTTCTTTACAATGATGGAAGATTAAGATTAGAGAAGAGGAGGTTTAGAATCATAAAAACACTTGGAGAAGGCTTGGTGAGCACAAGGGTGTAGCTAGGAATAAGAGCACTAGCTTCACCAAGCTCCCCAAGGCCCCTTCTTATAGAAGAAGGGATGTTTTTCCCGTTGGGCTTTGATCAGTCGACTGATGATCATCATCAGTCGACTGCCGTCAAAGCTAACGGCTTTTGACAAAGCCGATCTGCGGGGATTCGCAATCGCCATTTTCAACGGGAGGCCTATCAGTCGACTGATCCCTCCATCAGTCGACTGATGGAGTGATCAGTCGAGTGAGACTGTATTCTGTGGCAAATTTTTCCTTGATCGATCATCACGCCTTTGGCGATCGATCGGTAACATCGACGATCGTATGACCAGAAGCCGATCGATCGCGTGGTTTCACCACGACTCGCTTGAACGCCCGACTACCGATCGATACATCGATCACGATCGATACTCATCAAGTATGAATATTTCATACTTGATTTCACCCCCTAGACCTAGACTTGACCTTCTAACTCTTCCTTCAGCCTTACGCCTGCCTTCAAGAGTTTCCTTCGGCCTCGTCATGTCTTGGGTTGTCAGATGCTTGGACTTTACGCCACCAAGACTACAAGCTTGGACTTATGCTGCCAAGACTTTACTTTGGACTTCCTTTGCCAAGGTTCACTTGGACTTTACGCTGCCAAGACTATAAGCTTGGTCTTACGCTGCCAAGTTCATCCCTTGGACATCCCTTTGCCAAGGTTCATTTGGACATTACGCTGCCAAGACTACAAGCCTGGTCTTACGCTGCAAAATCCATCCCTTGGACTTCCCTTGCCAAGATCATACCTGGACTTTTCTTTTACCAAGTCTTCATACTTGGATTTCCCTGTCACTCAAACATATTCACAATAAGATCACAAAGCATTGCCTAACTTAGATGATTATACAAACATCAAAACATATAAATACTTGGGGCATTGTTGCACAAACAATCTCTCCCTTTTTGATGTTTGGCAATCATATAAGTTAGGTCTTTTCAATATGCACATAATAGTAATTCTAACTTAACCATTCCTTCTCCCCCTTTGACATACATCGAAAAGAGAAGAATTCATAGATTTCTTGAAAGAATTAAGGTTGTTGTATCTTGGACTAAGGTATAAGACTGAAATTAAGCTCCCCCTTAATCCAAGATATGCTATGTGATGTGTGACGAACATTTGAAGCAAAGCATAACCAAAGTTTGAAGGTTATGTCCTAACTTTGCACGAACAATGTATGTTTGGGGATGAAAAGATATACATTATGAAACCTCCCCCTAGAATATTGCATGAAATAGTTACACAAGTGTTAATATACCCAGTATTATAATGCTAGAGTGTTAGGGCATCAAGGATACACTAAATATCACAAAATGAAGCTATTTGTCGGAAGACATAGTGTATCAGTCGACTGGTTTCTGAACCAGTCGACTGATAAGCCTAAAATCCGAATTTCAGCCTTTTCAGCCCAAATTCAGAAATGCGTTAGAAATTCCAGAAATCTTGAAAAATCATGAAATTTTGCGTACACATTTCTGAAATCATACTTTATCAAGGAAAAATAGTTTGAAAAATAATTGTTTTCCAGATTTCGAGATTGATACAAACTTGGAAACTAACAAAAGTTCTAATATTTTTGCAAACTTTGTATCACTTTTGTCTTCCACTTGAAAATTGTTTTTCAAAATATGATGAACATAGTTTAAAATATATATGATTTAGAATTTCCAACCATGTTCTTAGAGCTATGTATTCATTACTTGAATACAAGCCTTCCCAATGATTGGTCCATGAGGTATTCATGTCTCTAGGTGTGTCATTGGCTCATAGTAATGCATCATAACAAGCATGATGAGCCAAGTACACCTTCCCTATCATCTCACATGTTCCTTAGTGTCCCAATATAAAAATCAAGGTTTCTTAAGGCTTTTTGTGAGATGCATCAAGGTATAAAGCTAACATATGAATATGGGATCATGCAAACCTAGAATTTTACTCTACAAAGTACATACCAAGCTCTCTCCTTAAAGATGAAAATTCGGTTTCGGGAAGAGCTTTGGTGAAGATATCGGCAAGGTTGGACTTAGATTCTACATAATTAAGTTCAATGTCCCCTCTTGCCACATGATCTCTTATGAAGTGATGTTTCACTTCAATGTGCTTGGTCCTAGAGTGATGTACCGGATTTTTGGTCAAGTTGATGGTACTCACATTGCCACAATAAACTTTAATGTTAGAGTAGTGTAGCTCATAGTCCTCAAGAGTATGTGTCATCCAAAGTAATTGAGCTACACAACCACCCATAGCCACATATTCGCCTTCGGTGGTTGATAAAGCAACACAATGTTGCTTCCTACTACTCCAACTAACTAAGGAGGACCCAAGAAATTGACATCCACCACTAGTACTCTTCCTATCCAATTTGCAACCGGCATAATCAGAATCGGTATAGCCAAGCAACTCAAAAGACCTAGTCCTAGGATACCAAAGTACTACATTTAGGGTGCCTTTAACATATCTTAAAATTCTCTTAACGGCCACTAAATGTGATTCTTTGGCACAAGATTGGTATCTTGCACACATACCTACCGCAAATAAGATATCGGGTCTACTAGCGGTTAGGTATAGTAGGCTACCAATCATACTCCTATAAAGTTTAAGATCAATTGATTTACCATCATGATCACTATCTATTCTAGTGCTAGTGGCCATAGGAGTGGTTACAATTTTGGCATTTTCCAAATTAAATTTCTATATCATTTCATTTGCATATTTGGTTTGATAAATATGAATCCTTTCATTGGTTTGCTTGACTTGTAACCCTAGGAAAAAGTTAAGCTCTCCAACTAAACTCATTTCAAATTCATTCTCCATCTTTTTTATAAAGTCTTGAAGAAGATCATCATTTGTTGACCCAAAAATAATGTCATCAACATATACTTGGGTTATGAAGATATCCTTTAATGTTGACTTTATGAACAAGGTTTGATCTACTTGGCCTCTTCTAAAATCCTTAGAGATTAAGAAGGATGACAATCTTTCATACCATGCCCGGGGAGCTTGTTTTAACCCATATAATGCTTTCCTAAGCTTATATATGTGGTTTGGATAATCTATATTCTCAAACCCGGGTGGTTGTTCTACATATACTTCTTCCTTAATATAACCATTTAGAAATGCCGATTTAACATCCATTTGATAAAGTTTAAATCCCATATAGGAAGTATATCTTAAGAGAATTCTAATAGATTCTAACCTAGCAACCGGGGCATAAGTCTCATCATAGTCAAGCCCCTCAACTTGATTGAATCCCCTAGCAACCAACCTAGCCTTATTTCTAGTGATATTTCCTTGGTCATCTAGCCTATTCCTAAAGACCCATCTTGTAGTAATTATGGTGCTATCATTTGGTCTAGGTACTAACTCTCATACTTGACTCCTCTCAAATTGAGCCAATTCATCTTGCATTGCCAAAATCCAATCCGGATCATGTAACGCATCATTGATCGATTTGGGCTCGATTTGTGAAATAAGAGCTACTTGACTAGTAGTGCTGGAATCGTGCTATTCCTCGGAATGCTCATCGGCTCCCATGTCACCGGATTAAAATTTTCACTAATGAAAACTAATCTGGATGGGATGAGTTTCCTAAGCACAACCAATTCATCGTCGTGCTAACGACTTGAGCGATCACTTGAACAAACTAGTTGTTCAAGCAACACAACTCTTCTATCAGTTAGCCGCGGAAGAGACGACGGACGGATCGCCGGTTTTTGTGTTTATTTTCGGGGTCCATGATTATACAAATACATACAAATGTAAACTAGTATAATCAATACATACTAACATAAAGAACATAAGCTAGTACATCAATAAGAACATGCAAAGAACAATAATAAAAGTTGTAAAACTTTTATACCTCTTGATCTTCTATCGTATGTCCTAACCTCCTTGTAGACTTCGTGTGGGCGAAGATCCTCCACAAGTTGAAGCTTCCTAGATCTTCTTCAATCCAAAGAAAGAAGAACTCTCTTTCTCTTCTTGCTTGAGCCAACCACCAATCCACAAAGGATTGATGTCACCGGCCCCAAGAATAGAGAGAACAAAATGGAAACCACCAAGGAACCAAACTAGGGACAAACCCTAGCTTCTAGTGCCGCCGGCCAAGATGGAGTAAAGAGGTGAAAGGGAATATGTTGGGCTCCGACCAAGGTGGAGGGAATAGAGGAAGGAGCCGGCCACACCCTAGGAAGAAGAAGAGCTCCTCTCCTATAGATGCCGCCCACCTTCTTGCAAACCCTAGCCGCCCAACCATAGGAGCCAAACCCTAGTTAGGGTTTCCTCCTTAGGCTTACTTGCCGCCCAACCAAGGTGGAGGGAAGAGATCTAGGAGCCGGCCACCATCTTGGAAGAAGAAGAGATCCTCCACAAGTTGCCGCCCACTCTTCCTTCCAAACCTTGCCGCCCAACCAAAGAGCCAAACCCTAATCCAATTAGGGTTTCCTCCTTAGGGTTTCTTGCCGCCCAAGCAATGCTAGGCAAAACCCTAATCTCCTTAGCATCCATCATCCAACATCAACCTTGCCGCCCACCCTAAGCCACCCTTTTATAGAGTTAGGGATAGGCCTTGGTTTAATCTCCTCCGTCGATTCTAGGGTTTTAATCTCAACCGTCGGATGTAGGGTTTCATCCCAACCGTCGGATCTAGGGTTTCATCCCAACCGTCGGATCTAGAGATTTAATCTCCACCGTCGGTTCTAGGGTTTTAATCCCAACCGTCGGATCTAGAGATTTAATCTCCACCGTCGGTTCTAGGGATTTAATCCCAACCGTCGAATCTAGAGATTTGTTTTCCATCATTTGATCTAGACTTCATGAGGTTTATATTAGGCTACGATAGGGACCATGAGGAGGAGTTGGGTCTTGGCCACCCGATGGATTGGAACCACACAAACTTGATCCATCAATGATGTTCCATTCCACTAGAGGATCATCATTGAACTACCTCACCAACCCCCATAAATTAATATGGGCTCCATATATTATTTGTGCATCCATCTCCCCGTGTTTAAGATATCGAATGTTCGTCAATTAATTGATTTACTGACCATCAATTAATTAACATCTAACTCCTCGAGTAGTACCACTCAACCTTATCATCATGTTGACTAAGTCAACCTATAGGGTTTACATGATGAACCTTATGAGCTCCTCAAGGGGACATCATCAACCTGATATATAGGACACGGTTTCCTCCTATAATCAACGGCATATCATGTAAATAATATCATTTCCCAACTTACCGGGCATATTGATTTAATCCATAGAAATCTCACCCTTTGGTAAATCAAAGAAATAAATACTAAGTACATGTGCCCGTTATTATATCGGGATTAAGAGCATGTACAACATAATATCCGAGGTCCAATTCAATTATGTAGTCAGCAATAAATTGAATCACCTCTATGTCGGTCCTACTCAATACACCTAAGTGTACTAGTGTAACTCTATGTTCAAGACAAAACAATACCAAGCTATACTACAACCATGCCAATGGTTTGTCCAAAACCATCTTGGTTGTGAGCCTCTACTTATACTCTACAAGGGACTGATAACATGATCTTCTGTGCCACACCCAAGCACCATGTTATCTACAGTGTAAAGTATTAGACAATATGCACACATATAATAAATATAAAGTGCAAACAATGATCATGTGATTCTTATTTCAAAATAAAAATGTTCATACAAAAGAGCTAGGCTTTCAGTATACATCCCAACAAGTAGGAGGTCTATGAAATGACCTAGTTCTTACTCCTTGAGATAGATCTCCTACTACTTGGTCAAGTGGATGATCTTGATGAATTCTTAGGGTTCTGGAAGGGTTTTCAAATTGATCATTGTTATCTTCTACCGTCCTTTCATCATCGAAATCTCCTCTTCCTCCCCCATGATCATTACCCCTTATGGTCAAATTTTGAAGGTTTTGGGTAATATCTTGATTATTGTCATTAATATCCTTATCAATGGAGGATTTTCTAGGGTAGGTACTAGTGGTTTCATCAAATTGAACATTAGAAGACTCCTCAATCCCTTGAGTTCTCTTATTGTAGACTCTATATCCTCTACTCGTAGATGAGTATCCAACTAGGATCCCCTCATCCGCTTTGGATTCAAATTTTCCTAAGTTATCTTTGGTGTTTAAAATATAAACCTTACATCCAAAGACTTTGAAATAATGAATTGTGGGGATAGTCCCATTCCATAATTCAAATGGTCTCTTTCCTAAAAACCTATAGATTTGAACCCTATTTTGGATATAGCAAGCGGTATTAACCGCTTCCGCCCACAAGTAGCTAGGTAGAGAATATGCATTAAGCATAGTCCTAGCCGCCTCTTGTTGGGCACGATTTCTCCTTTCCACCACCCCATTTTGTTGGGGTGTTCTAGGACAAAAGAACTCATGCTTGTACCCTTGCTCTAAACAAAATTGTGAAAATTTAGAATTCTCAAATTCACCACCATGATCACTACGGATCCGGTTGATTTTGAGACTCTTTTCATTTTCAACTCTTTTACTAAATTCTATGAGTATTTTTAAGGTATCATCCTTATGTTTCATAAAATAAACCCAAGTATACCTAGAAAAATCATCTACTATGACTAAACAATATTTGTTACCATTTAAAGAAGGAGTACTATGACAATCAAATAAGTCAAGATGCAATAATTCTAATGGTAAAGAGGTATTAGTTAAGGTTTTACCTTTGTGTGATGCCTTTGTTTGTTTTCCTTCTTGGCATGCATCACACATTTTGTTCTTGACATACTTGATCTTTGGTAGCCCTTTGACCAACTCCAACTTGGCTACCTTAGCTATATTTTTCATGTTGATGTGCCCCAATCTCCTATGCCATAGCCAACTTTCTTATTCTATTGCAACAAGACACTTAGTAGAAATGTTAGAAGCATATGAAAGATCGACATAATATATATTTGATTTCCTATATCCAACTAACATACAATCATTTAATTCCTTGTGTCTAATCATGCATTTTGAGGATTCAAAAGAAACATGGTAGCTTGCATCACACAGTTGACTAACACTTAATAAATTAAATTTCATATTTTCAACTAGTAAAACTTTGTGAATGACAATTTTGGGGGATACCTCAATTGTACCTCTACCTAGTATCTTGAGTTTTCCACTATTTCCAAAAGACACTACTCCCTTCTTCACATACTTAATTGTGGAGAACTTGCTCACATCCCCGGTCACGTGTATTGAGCAACCACTATCCACAATCCACATACCTTACTCTCCTACCTAAATCACATGAAAAACACAATCTTTTGGTACCCAAACATTTGGACCGGTAACATTAAGTAAGAACTTCTTAGGTACCCATGCTTTCTTAACCTTACCCTTAATGGTTGCTTTTCTATTAATCAATGAGATATAAGCAACTTCTTTTTCTTTTGACTTATATCCTAAACCGGCCTTGTTGTAAACGACTCTTTGTTGGCTAAGGATCATGTCGAGATATTTTGAGCCATTTGTAAATTTTTCTAAGCATGCCTTTAATTCACTAACCTCATCCTTAAGTTTGTCATTCTCTTCCTTAAGTATGCAAGAATCAACATGTGATGGTTTTTCATTCCTAATGGCCTTTAGTTCTACCTTCATGCTTCTAACCTTAGATTTAGACTTATCTAAAGCCTCTTTAAGATAAGCAATTGATTTATAAAGAAGCTTAACTTTAGGAGAGTTCATTACCTCATCGTCACTAGATGACGATTCATCACTTGAAGAGTCTTCTTCTTGGCTTGATGTACCGGAGTCGTCTCCTTGGCCCATAAGTATCACATGGCGTGTGACATGGCAAAGCTCATCATCGGAGGAGGAATCTTCAACACTTGGTGTGTCCCATGTGGTTTAAGCCATCATGGCCTCCTTCTTCTTCTTCTCCTTCTTTTCCTTCTTTTTCTTTTCTTTTTCTTCCTTCTTTTTTAGCTCCGGGCAATTCGGCTTTATGTGCCCCTTCTTATTGCAAGCATGGAAAATCACATTAATATTAAAATTTGAATTACCACTAATTTTACCTCTTGAAGAATGGGACCCCTTCCTTGCTTCTCTATTCTTGAACTCCTTTGATTTTCTATAGAGTTTCTTGACAAAGTTGGCCATCTCGCTAGATGAGTCTCCATCACTACTTGAGTCATGCTCCGATTCGGATGATGATGACACTTCTTTCCTTTCATTCTTCTTCTTTTCCTTCTTTTCAACAAATAGAGATAAACTCTTTTCCTTAGAGGACATGTTAGTTTGCTCATGCAATTCAAACTCACAAAATAATTCATCAATTTTAATTTGAGAAAGATCCCTAGTTACTTTAATAGCATCAACTATAAATGTCCATAGAGAATTTCTAGGAAATGCTTGAAGTATGTACCTTACCAAATCCCGGTTGTCAACTCGCTCACCTATGATGTGGAGTCCATTCACAATCTCCTTGAACCTTCCATGCATTTGGCTTACGATTTCATGCATCTTCATTTGGAAGGCTTGAAGTTGTCCAATTAGCAAGTCCTTCTTGGCCCTCTTTGACTCTCTGGATCCTTCATTTAGCTCAATGAACTTTTCCCATAACTCCTTGGCGGATTCGAAAGGCCCCACCTTGTTGAGTTGCTCCATTGTAATGCCGCATTGGATGGTGAGTACCGCCTTTGCATTTGATTCGAACCTCCTATTCATTATTCTTGTCCAATCCTTGCTTGGAATAGGATTTCCATGTTCATCCACCGGTTCCTCAAAACCATCTACAATGCTATGCTAAATTTCAATATTACTCATTAGATAATACATCATCCTACCTTTCCAATATGCAAAGTGACTCCCATTGAAGAGCGGTGGCTTGGCGGTGCTATATCCCTCTTGAAGAGACATTGATGCCTTGGTTGATGGTGAAATCTTCCAAGCTATCCGGGCTCTGATACCACTTGTTAGGATTTTTGTAATGGCTAGAGGGGGGGGGGTGATTAGCCTTTCTTCATTTCTACAAAATATGTTAGCGGAAGCAATACAAATACAAATGTAAATAAGAATACGAAACAAGAAAACAATGCTAACACCCAATGTACATAGTTCGGAGATGACGCTCCTACTCCACGGTAATCCGTAAGGTGGATTAGCCCTAGCCAATCTTCACTAAACCTCCTTTGGATGAACCAAGGTGGAGAAACCTTGTCTTACAATGCACTCCTCTTCTTTACAATGATGGAAGATTAAGATTAGAGAAAAGGAGGTTTAGAATCATAAAAACACTTGGAGAAGGCTTGGTGAGCACAAGGGTGTAGCTAGGAATAAGAGCACTAGCTTCACCAAGCTCCCCAAGGCCCCTTCTTATAGAAGAAGGGTTGTTTTTCCCGTTGGGCTTTGATCAGTCGACTGATGATCACCATCAGTCGACTGCCGTCGAAGCTAACGGTTTCTGACAAAGCCGATCCACGGGGATTCAAAATCGCCATTTCCAACGGGAGGCCTATCGATCGGTGATCCTCCATCACATCGGTCGATGGAGATGATCGGTCAGTGATCAAAGCGGCAATCGAATGAGGCGCATTCAGCGGCAAATTTTTCCTTGATCGATCATTCGCGCCTTTGGCGGTCGGATCGATAACTCAATCAGCGATCATCGAGTTTCAATCATATCGATTTCATATTTGATTTCACCCCATAGACCTAGACTTGACCTTCTAACTCTTCCTTCAGCCTTGCGCCTGCCTTCAAGAGTTTCCTTCGGCCTCGTCATGTCTTGGGATGTCAGATGCTTGGACTTTACGCCGCCAAGACTACAAGATTGGACTTATGCTGCCAAGACTTTACTTTGGACTTCCTTTGCCAAGGTTCACTTGGACTTTACGCTGCCAAGACTATAAGCTTGGTCTTACGCTGCCAAGTCCATCCTTTGGACTTCCCTTTGCCAAGGTTCATTTGGACTTTACGCTGCCAAGACTACAAGCTTGGTCTTACACTGCAAATCCATCCCTTGGACTTCCCTTGCCAAGATCATACCTGGACTTTTCTTTTACCAAGTCTTCATACTTGGATTTCCCTGTCACTCAAACATATTCACAATTAGATCACAAAACATTGCCTAACTTAGATGATTATCCAAACTTCAAAACATATAAATGCTTGGGGCATTGTTGCACCAACAAGAAGTGCTTCTAGATGGCGGCGAAGACGAAACCACATGGCTAGGGCAAGAGTACTCGAAGTATATGGCGCAAATGGGGTGAAAACACATGGCTCACCCCTTTTTAACCTTGCACGACATGGTCGTGTGAAAACACATGGCCAGGACGTGTGCGCCTCGAGTCAGTCGGACACTGCCATGGGAAAACACAAGGCCAGGACGTGTGCCCCCATTTTTCTCCCCATTTTGCGTTATGGTCCGAATTTCCTCATACACTTCGCCGTGTAGGCTAATATGGATTGTATGTTTGCCTAGCAAAGTTCTTTTCTAGTCCTAACTCTAAATGGGATGGAAATCAAAACTAAAATTAAATAAATGCATGCAATACAATAAAAGGGAAATCTAAAACTAAACTTGGGTTGCCTCCCAAGAAGCGCTTTGCTTAAGGTCGTTTAGCTCAACCACACTCCACTATCAACTTGGCTCTGGAGGTTCAGTGAACCTCCATTCATCCATCTTGAAAGCTTCATCAAGTGGTTCCATCTTCATTCTGCTAAACGTGAAGCCGTCGAGGTAGGGGGATCTATGCTCTGAAAGGCTGAAGAGGATGATCTCCCCATCTACCTCCAGGGAGATTTGGTGTGCCTTCACGTCTATGCACGCCCCTACAGTCTCTAGAAAAGGCCTTCCCATAATGATAGAATTCTGGGGATCTGGTCATGTGTCCAGTATGACGAAGTCCGTGGGTATCACGAAATCCTCAATCACCACAGGCACGTGTGCTAGCAAGCCGACGGGTTCCTTAACTGAGTCATCCCCCATACGAATACCAAGATTCACTGGTTGGAGCCTATTCAGTCCCATCTTCAGATAGTATGCGTAGGGCATCACATTGATTGATGATCCCAAGTCGCATAGAGATTCATCGAAGCTCTCCCCATAAATTGAGCAGGGGCATAACAAATTCACCGGGGTCCTCTAGCTGTAGTGGAGTCTTATCTTCAATTTCAGCTTGGTCCGTTAGGGTGTTAATCATGGATGCACACCCCTTGGCGAATTTGCTACTCTATCCCTCTCCTTCCTCTTTAGCTTGACTCACCAGAGAGCTCTTCACAAGTTGCGACACAGTTTGGGCTATCTGGGGCACTTGTGTCTCCAACATCCTGGTGTGACTAGCAAGGCCGTCAATGGTGTCCTTCAAGTCTCTAAGTGATTCTTCAGACTTCTGATGTTGGCGATGAAATTTCTCATTGGCCTTAGTTTGGATAGCAATGAAGTCATCCATCATCAGTTCCAGTTTAGACTTCTGTGGTCGCTGCCCATTGCCCTGCTACTGCCCATACCCCCCTGATGGTTGTGAGTTTCCCGAGTTATTCTTGTAGGAGAAATTTGGGTGATTCCTCCATCCGGGATTGTAGGTGTTGGAGTATGGGTTGTTGGGCCTTTGGTCATAGTCCCCAACTGCGTCAATATGCTCAATCTGCTCCTCTGAGGTTCCCTTCCCTCTATTGTGGTCCTCTTGATACGCTCCCGCTCCCTCTCCAAAGTCAATGGATGCACATGCAGATGAAGGATTTAAAGATTCGAACCATCTGTTGAGCGCGTCCATCCTTGTTGCCAGATGGTTCATGGTGTTGACAGTGTATCGTCCCGCTGTAGGCGTAGGTTGACCATATTCGGAAGCCCATTGATGGTGGTTCTGGGCCACCTCTTCTATCAACTCCTCTGCTTCCTCTATGGTCTTGTTCATCAGTGCTCCTCCTGCAGCAGAATCCAGGGACATCTGTTAGGGCAATCTCTTGCCGTGATATGGTTTTGATGGTGTGGCAAAGGGTTTAAGTTAGGATGGTAGTGTTGATTTGATATGTGCATTGAAGTCGTGCAGGACTTAGTAATTTGCACATGGAGCCATGGCGAGTTTCACCAACTCATCACTCGGGCCTTGAGTCGGTGAAGGATTGCTTTGCGGAAGCTGTGCGCTTGGAGCATCCGAGGGACCGCCGGACGAGAAGCTTGGAGTGAAGCCGGAGGAAGTAGACTTCGAGGCAAGAGACGCGAAGGAGCATTGCAGAGCCGTGCGCCTGATGCTGCCGAGGGACGTGGCCGAGAACGAAGAGAACTTCGAAGGCAAGGGACTCCGAGAGATGAGAGTGAGCGATTGTAACCCGGGAAGGGTAGCTCTTAGGTGAAACTTGGCCATTTGGCCAAGTGTCGGATGGGTTTTCCCGACACCAGTCGACTGCTCTGAGTCAATGGGTCGATCGACTGGTATAAGACCGGTCAAGTGCTTGGCGATCGCGCCATGGGCAAGCGATCGGCGATGTCGGCAATGATCGGTGATGTCGCGGCGATCGGTGATGGCATGCGGGCACGCGAGAATGGAGTCGACTTCGTGGGCACTCGGTGATCAAGCACGATCGATGGTGCCATCACGATCGATGCATACCATTGGATGGTATCCAACGTGGAAAGCGGCCGTTATTGGGCAACGGCTACAGCACCAGTCGACTGATGGGTGCCATCAGTCGACTGCTCCTGTGTCAACGGGAAGAAACCCTCTTCCTCTATAAAAAGGAAAGGGTTGGGGCTTTGGGGGGTTAATGCTTGAACGCCCAACTACTCCCAAAGTGCCCTAAACGATTTCCCACTCTTCTACTTGCTCTAATCTTCATTCCATTGTAGAAAGAGTGATCTTTGTTGTAAAGAGGTTACCTCCACCTAGCTTTGTGCAAAGGAGAGATCTAGTGGATAGATTGCGGAGTGATTTACCGTGGACGAATCGGACCGTGGATTAGCAGCGTAGCCGTGAACCACGTTATATCTCCGTGTTTGTATTGTCTTTGTTTTATTTCTATTTGCTTGTCTTAGTTTATTGCTTCCGCTTGCGCTAACGTTTTCGTAGACGAGCAAAATACGACATCCAACGAACGAGGGCTATTCACCCCCCTCTAGCCGGCCATTCGTACCGATTCGATCCCCTACAAGTGGTATCAGAGCCAAGTCGTTTGTCGAGGACTAACCGCTGCAACAAACACTTCATCTAAAGATGGCCGGCTCAAATATCCATCCACCGAAGTTCGACGGCGAATTCGCTTGGTGGAAGAAGCGAATGGAGGTATTCTTCGAAACCGACTTTGAAATTTTATTAATAATGGAAAACGGTTTCGAGTTGCCTAGGAACGAGGATGGGGAGCCATTGGAGAAATCGAGATGGAGAAAAAGACAAAGAGAGGAGTATTTGGCAAATTCAATGGCCAAGCACCACCTCTACAATGTCCTCCCCCAACAAGAAGTCAATAGGATAGGGGAATGTTCTAGTGCTAAGGCGATGTGGGAGAAGCTAGTAGAGCTTCATGAAGGTACCTCGGAGGCCAAGCTAGCGAGAAGAGATCTCCTCCGCTCCCAACTATCAAATATTAAGCTTGAAAAGGGAGAAAAGGTAACTTCCCTACATTCTAGAATTAAAGAAATATTAATTGGGCTAACAAGTGTAGGTGAGAAGCTATCAAACCGGGATATGGTAATGAAGGCCATAGATGCCTTTCCCCGGTCCTCAAAATGGAGCTCCATGGTGGACTCATTCTATATCTCCAAGAACTTAGAAGTAAGCACCTTGGAGGAATTCTTCTCAACAATGGAGCTTCATGAGACTAGGCTTGAAGGTATACAAGAAGAGCCTAGAGTCCAAACTTCAAGGGGAGTGGCCTTGATGGCCAACAAAGGGAAGAAGAAGATGGAAGTCCCCTCCTCCTCATCCGATGAAGCCTCTACCTCCTCCATGGATAGCACGGAAGAAGCCTACATGGTAAGGAAGGTAAGGCGTGCATTTAAGAATCTTAGATTTGATAAATCTCATGATAGGAATAGAAGACCAAGGGGAAAGGTCATATGCTATAATTGCCAAGGAGAGGGACATATAAGGGATAATTGTCCCCTCCTAAACAAGAGCAAGAAAGAAGAAAAGAGGAAGAAGAAGGGGAGTAAGAAAAAGGAAGAAGAAAAGAAGGCAAAAGGAAAAGGGAAGGCCATGGCACTCAAAGCCAAGACATGGGATGACGTTGCTTCCGCCTCCTCATCCGAAGAAGAAGAGCATGTCTACTCCAACCTAGCACTAATGGCTCTTCATGACTCAGATTGCTCCTCCTCCACCGAAAATGAAGAATCAAGCTCAAGTAGGGAGAGCTCAAATGAAGGGGGAGCCTCCACATCCTCCTCATCCGAAGAAGAAGAAGAGGATATGGAAACTATGGTAACAAAAGCCTCTCCTAAGAAAATAGTTTCCATAATTTCTAGTTTAACTAAGGACTTATTTGGCATGAAAAAGAAAAATAAAAGCATGCTTAATCAAATTAAGGTATTAGAAAATAAGCTAGAAAATGCATGCTTAAATAAGAATGATAATGGTTCTTCTTGCAATGATAATGAATGCTCACATAACTATATGCTTTTGGATGTTAATGATGCATGCATAGAGGAAAATAGGGCATTAAGGGAAAAGGTAGATTATTTAACCAAAGCCCTAGAAAAATTCACAATTGGCTCCAACACATTAAATATGATCATAGGGAGCCAAAGGGCAAGCTTTAACAAAAAGGGCCTAGGATATAAGGAAAAGAAAAATGAAAAGGCCTACAAATGCCTAATAGCTAGGGGACAAGATAAAAAGAAAGTGATAGCTAGAAAATGGATCCCCAAGGAATATTTAGTGAACCCAATAGGAAAGAATTTATTTTGGGTTCCAAAATCCATCCTTAAGGGTTAGAAAACCCCTAGGGTAGTCAACCACATGGACCTAACCTATATCATATTTTGGTTGACTTAGGATGACGGGACAACATTTTTTTAGATAGTGTTGGGTGATGATAACGTACCCATAAATAGATAATAATGCTTAAATCATGATGATTAATGTAATTACTATGGATGTTTACAATCATGATTTATGTTTTTGAAATTTGGCACGTTATCATAAGAAATAGGTTTGAATCATGCTTTAGGTAATACTTTATTTATTATCATCATATAATACCTAATGCATGACTATTATTTGATGAATACATGAGTTTCATGATCATAATGTAGAATTCATTCATATATGTCTTTGTGATCATGAGGATTATTAGGTTGATACTTAACCTTGATAGATTTGCATGAATATATTGGTTAAGTATGCACAAATACCCCCTAGGATGCATCTCACACTCACTATAGGCTAACTTGATTGCAAACTTAGCATGGGTGAGATGTTAGGATGATACAAATGTCCACTAGTGCCTATGGCATTTAGATGGTCATTTAAAGTATCAAAATAGCAATAATAGACCAATCATGGGGAAGGCTTATGTTTAATTCATAGACATATTGCCCAAAGATCATGGTTGGATATTTCATAAGTTTTCAAAACAATTTCTTACCTTAAAATACATGTATTCATGTTTTGAAACAATTGGAACCAGAACTTGGTGTTAAACTTGATACTATCATGATCAAAAACCTAGTAGTTTTTAAAGCTTTTGGATTTTTGGCAAAAACGTGAAAATATAATGATTTTTCAGAAAAACTATTTTTCCCTGATAGATACACTTAAATGAAATGTGTTCCTCAAATTTCATGATTTTTCAAATTTTCTGGAATTTTTTATGCATTTCTAAAATTTGGCCAGAAAAATCAGAAATTCCGAAAATCACGTGTCGATCGGTATCGAATCCAACCGATCGATGGCTCGCATTTCAGACAAGAATTACGCTGAATTCCACTTTTTATCAACTTGTGGTATTTTCTTTCTATTAGACTTGATGCCATATGTTTCTAACTTAGTATTCATATATTTGATGGTGTCAAAGGGGGAGAAAATATTATGTTTAAGTTAATTATTTTAGGGGGAGAAATTATAAAAGGGGGAGAAATTTAGAGAGTTTCATGGATTAAGGGGGAGTTGCATGTTGCAATATCATGATTATGTTTACATGCTTTCTTTCCTTAAAATTTATATCAAATGTTTTACCTAACATAAACGGATTGCCACACATCAAAAAGGGGGAGATTGTTAGGGCAATCTCTTGCCGTGATATGGTTTTGATGGTGTGGCAAAGGGTTTAAGTTAGGATGGTAGTGTTGATTTGATATGTGCGTTGAAGTCGTGCAGGACTTAGTAATTCGCACATGGAGCCATGGCGAGTTTCACCAACTCATCACTCGGGCCTTAAGTCGGTGAAGGATTGCTTTGCGGAAGTCGTGCGCTTGGAGCATCCGAGGGACCGCCGGACGAGAAGCTTGGAGTGAAGCCGGAGGAAGTAGACTTCGAGGCAAGAGACGCGAAGGAGCATTGCAGCCGCGCGCTGATCGCTGAGGACGGGCCGAGAACGAAGAGAACTTCGAAGGCAAGGGACTCCGAGAGATGAGAGTGAGCGATTGTAACCCGGGAAGGGTAGCTCTTAGGTGAAACTTGGCCATTTGGCCAAGTGTCGGATGGGTTTTCCCGACACCAGTCGACTGCCATGTCATGGCAGTCGACTGCTCTGAGTCGATGGGTCGATCGACTAGTCGGCAATGATCGATAAACGATGCAGCCGATCGCCTGAATGGCAAATGATCGACGGCACTGCACGGCACGTAATGGAGTCGACTGTGATCGGGCACTCGATCGATCAAGCACCGGGCCGATCGATGGTGCCATCGATCGATCGATGCGATCGTTGGATGGTATCCAACGTGGAAAGCGGCCGTTATTGGGCAACGGCTACAGCACCAGTCGACTGATGGGTGCCATCAGTCGACTGCTCCTGTGTCAACGGGAAGAAACCCTCTTCCTCTATAAAAAGGAAAGGGTTGGGGCTTTGGGGGGTTAATGCTTGAACGCCCAACTACTCCCAAAGTGCCCTAAACGATTTCCCACTCTTCTACTTGCTCTAATCTTCATTCCATTGTAGAAAGAGTGATCTTTGTTGTAAAGAGGTTACCTCCACCTAGGTTTGTGCAAAGGAGAGATCTAGTGGATAGATTGCGGAGTGATTCACCGTGGACGAATCGGACCGTGGATTAGCGGCGTAGCCGTGAACCACGTTATATCTCCGTGTTTGTATTGTCTTTGTTTTATTTCTATTTGCTTGTCTTAGTTTATTGCTTCCGCTTGCGCTAACGTTTTCGTAGACAAGCAAAATACGACATCCAACGAACGAGGGCTATTCACCCCCCTCTAGCCGGCCATTTGTACCGATTCGATCCCCTACAACATCTTCATGGCGTACGTGATCCCATTGTAGAAGATGTGGATTACCAGCCACCTCTCCAGTCCGTGGGGGGGCATTGGTAGAGTAGCCCCTTGTAGCGATCCCAAGCTTCGAATAAGAACTCCCCCTCCTTCTGGCGGAAGCTCGTGATGAGATGGCGCATGTGAGCAGTCTTGTTTGGTGGGAAGTATTTGTTCAGAAAATGTTGCTCGCATTACTCCCATGTAGTGATGCTCCCCGAAGGTAGGGAGTGAAGTCATGCCTTAGCCTTATCCCGCAATGAGAACAGGAATAGGCTCAGGCGGATCGCGTCAGTAGGGACTCCGTTCATTTTCATTGTCGAGCAAATTTCTAGAAATGGCTCAAGGTGCCGGTTCAGGTCTTCAGTCGCAGCTCCCCCAAATTGACTCTACTGGACCATATGTATAAGTGTCGATTTCAGCTCAAAGTTATTTGCCGAAATAGATGGTCCAACTATACTTGGCCTAAATCCTCTAGCGCTAAGAGCTGCGTAGTCCCGCAGAGGTTGGCTACCTATGTTCACTTCGGATGCGACTTGATCCTCCATCTTTCATTGCTCTGTTTTCCGACGATGAAAGGTTCACTTGATTTCTAAGTCGATCGGAATTAGGCCTTCCGATCCTAAGCGTCTAAGCATACTACGAACCAAGACACAAAATTTTTGAGTGCTACCTAATCCTAAGAGGCAGAAAATAAAACAATCTAGCTAATAAAACCTAAGATGCAATAAGGAAATGGAAAACTACTGCTAAAAATAAAAATTAAAAACTAAATCTAAATATGGAAAATATAAAACTAAAGTAAATAAAGCAAACTAGAAAGAAAATAAAGCAAATAAATAAATCTAATATTAAGTTCGATCCAATTTTCCACTATTCGGTTCGATATCGAATCGATCAGTCCCCGATAACGATGCTAAAAACTTGATACATGCGAACGCGACCTCAAATCTCGCGACGGAGGTCGTCGAGGACTCGAAGCGTGCGCTCGCGCTCAATGCCTACAAGTGCACGAATGTCGTCAAGTAATAAAAGATTATCGATCCCACAAAGACTGGGATTCGAATATTGATATGTTCAGTGGTTGAAATTGTTCGGAAGTAAACTCTAAGAGGTTCCGATCTGTGAGGGTTGTCGGTAGACTATACTCAATATGGTGTCATGCGGAGGAAGAAGGGAGCATGCCGGGGTCTTCAAAGGTGATTCTAGGACTTCGATTTCGCTTGTGTGTCGCAAAAAAATGCTGTGAACTAGCATTGTCTAGACGTTTAGCTATGGTTTTGTGGAAGTGACATGGTTTTGTGGAAGGGACATCATATATTATCCCGATGAGCCACCGCATCTACCGGGAGCTATCTCCACCTTAAAAGGACAGGATAGAGAGTACGAGGATGCCGAATCAATCCCTACGATGAACCTTTTATGGTTCCATCGCATCCTTCTACCCACGATTATATGAGATCAGGTTTACCCCTAGGTTCCTTGTATAAAATCCCCTAAATCTTAGATATGAGAGTTGTCACCCCTCGTATCGCCTAAGCACAGTAGGTAGATAAACCAAACACGCATAGATATAGTTTAAACAACTTCTAATTGCAAAATTAAACTTAAAGAAAGAATTTAACATGAACCAACATGTAATGTGCACCCAAGCTACTCCCTAATCCTAGAATCGAAGGAACTACTCCATGTATATAAAGGAGGAATCATAAAGCATGTACTGTTGGAATGTATACTGAAAGCCTAGCTCTTTTTATATGAACATTTTATTTTGGAATAAGAATCACATGATCATTGTTTTGCACTTTATATATTTATTATATATGTGTGAATATTGTCTAATATTTTACATTGTAGATAACATGGTGCTTGGTGTGGCACAGAAGATCATGTTATCAGTCCCTTGTAAAATATAAGTAGAGGCTCATGACCAAGATGGTTTTGGACAAACCATTGGCATGGTTATAGTGTAGTTTGCTATTGTTTTGTCTTGAACATAAAGTTACACTAGTACACTTAGGTGTATTGAACAGGACCGACATAGAGGTGATTCAATTTAGTACTGACTACATAATTGAATCGGACCTCGGATATTATGTTGTACATGCTCTTAATCCCGATATAATAACGGGCACATGTACTTAGTATTTATTTCTTTGATTTACCAAAGGGTGAGTTTAGATGGATTAAATCAATATGCCCGGTAAGTTGGGAAATGATATTATTTACATGGTGTGTCGTTGATTATATGAGGAAACCGTGTCCTATATATTAGGTTGATGATGTCCCCTTGAGGAGCTCATAAGGTTCATCATGTAAACCCAGCTGGTTGACTTAGTCAACATGATGATAAGGTCGAGTGGTACTACTCGAGGAATTAGATGTTAATTAATTGATGGTCAGTAAATCAATTAATTGACGGACATTCGATATCTTAAACACGGGGAGATTAATGTACAAATAATAAATGGAGCCCATATTAATTTATGGGGGTTGGTGAGGTAGTTCAATGATGATCCTCTAGTGGAATGGAACATCATTGATGGATCAAGTTTGTGTGGTTCCAATCCATCGGGTGGCCAAGATCCAACTCCTCCTTATGGTCCCTATCGTAGCCTAATATAATCCTTGTGAAGACTAGATCCAAGAATGTAAAACAAAACCTAGAACCAACGGTTGGGATTAAAATTCCTAGATCCGATGGTTAGGATGAAACCCTAGATCCGACGGTTGGGATGAAATCCTAGATTCGATGGTTGGGATGAAACCCTAGATCCGACGGTTGGGATAAAACCCTAGATCCGACGGTGGAGATTAAATCCCTAGATCCGACGGTGGAGATTAAAGGAGGCTTAAGCCCAATTCTATAAATAGGGGGCTTAGGCTTGGGCGGCATAATAATTAATAGAGGGCTAGGGTTTGGCTCTTCCAGAAGTGGGCGGCTAGGGTTTGGGAGCTAGGGTTTTTTTTTTTTTGGGCGGCAACCTCCTTCCTCCAAGAAGTTGCCGGTGCCCAACCTTCTTCCATCTAGACTTGGTCGGCGCCCATTCTCAAGGCCTCTCTCTTATTCCTTAGCCAGCGGTTCTCCTTCCATTGGTGATCGGTGCTCTTCCTCCTCCCTTTCTCCTTGGTGGCTGGCGGCAACCCCTCTTCAAGTTGGCCGGCGTTTCATCCACTTGCTCCTTGGTCGGTGGTTGAACCAAATTCCCTAATTTGGTGGCCGGTTCTAGAAAGGATAGGTATTTGTTGGTTCTTCTCTTTGTTCGCAGCGGACAAGGAAGGGAAGAACGCGATCAAGAAGCCTTCTACTCGTGGAGGATCTTCGTCCACACGTCGTCCACGAGAAGGATAGGACATACGGTAGAAGATCGTAAGGTAAAAAGTTTTTTTTCTTTATTTACATATCTGAGCATGTTCTTTTATGTCTTGATTATACATGTATGCGTATGAATATATATTGTATAATCATGGACCCCGAAGACAAACACAAAAACCGGCGATCCGTCCGTCGTCTCTTCCGCGGCTAACCAACTAGAAGAGTTATGTTGCTTGAACAACTAGTTTGTTCAAGCGACCACTCAAGTTGTTAGTACGACGACGAAATGGTTGTGCTAAGGAAGCTCATCCCATCCGGATTAATTCTTTCATTAGTGAAAATTTTAATCCGGGGACATGGGAGCCAATGAGCCTCCGAAGCAACTCCCTACAAGTGGTATCAGAGCCACAGTTTCCGATTTTGTGTGTTTAGGATTCGGTTAATTTTTATGCACTTATTCATATATTATATGTGTCGGATAATAGTAGGATATATGTAGTTTAACTCTTTGGTTGCAGGCATAAGATCCGACTATTATGGCCATATGTGTGTATGTGATTGGATGTGTGTAAATATTTATTATTTGAATCCTCGGGGTTGACGGGGCTAGATTAGTATTTAATTTTTGTAATTAAATACGACATTGTTTAGCCGCTCATTTTAGTTTACTTTCGATCTAGATTATTTGTACACTCTTTCGTGGAGTATAGGATCGATGGATGTAAATTAAAATAATCTTATCTCGGCTCGGATCTCTTTGGTGACTTGCGCACAGGAAAAGATGGAGCAGACGAGGTGGCGACACGACAGGATGCATATTGGAGGACAATGCCATAATAGTTGGAAAAATTCTATTTTTTCCATATTTATTGCTTATTTGTTTTATATTCATGTTGTGTATGTTTTAAAATTCCTCATGTTCAATTTACTAAGTGGGAGAGGGACATTTTAATTAATTCCCGCGACCTCCATTACAATTTGACGTGTGATGCAACAAACTTGCGCATTGGCTCTGAGTGCCTTCCTCCCCATCGGATGGGTTTGTTTGCGGATCACTAGGTCAAATAATGGTTATAGGAAATTATTAAGGAGCGTGTGTACTTCCCCATCGGTAAGGCACATAATCCGAAATAATTCCCTTAGTATCGTGTAATGGTGCACACTTAGATGCAAATTAAAAGTATCCTCCCCATCGGAGTCACTGCTTTTATTTGTAGGGCTAAAGAAGAACCAACTATTAATTTTATTTGTCAAAAAGTAAGGTTGACAAGATAATAAAATTAATGGGTAAAACCTCCTCTTACAAATGTAGAATTCGTATACGTCCACACTATCGTGGCATGCGATATTCTCGGTGTTTTGAGGTGTTGGTTGATTTCGGAATTTTATTGTTTTTGAGGAATCAATTATATTTGAAATATAATATTTTGATCATTGTGATTTTTAGGATTTTCAAATGGCTTTCAACCCACTTGCTGTGATTTTAAAAGAAAACAAACTTACTGGACCAAACTACATTGATTGGAAAAGAAACTTGGATATTGTCTTAACTGCGGAGGAGTACAAATTTGTACTCTTCGAGGTCTGTCCTTCTAAGCCCTCCGATGACTCTGATGAAAAGGAGAAAGAACGTTATAAGAAATGGGTTAAGGCAGATGAGATGGCGCGGTGTTACATTTTGGCATTTATGTCAAATGTGCTGCAACATCAGCATCAGGCCATAGCCACAGCTTATGACATGATGTTCAATCTCAAGGAACTTTTCAGACATCAGAGTAGGGCGGCTAGGCAGGAGGCAATGAGAAACTTGATGACGACCACCATGATCGAGGGAACACCCGTTAGGGATCATGTTCTCAAGATGATGGCTCATCTTAATGAGATGGAAGTCCTCGGAGCTGAGATCGATGGGGAAACCCAGGTCGATATCATTCTCCAGTCTCTGCCTAGGAGTTTTGAGCAGTTCCGCCTCAACTACAACATGAACAAGAGGTTGTATTCGTTGGCGGAGCTTCTGACAGAACTCCAGGTGGCAGAGGGGCTTTTTCGTCAAAGTGCTCAAGCCATGGTCACTCAGAAGGTTTCTTCCTCTAAACCGAAAGGTAAGAAGAAGAAGAAGCAAGGTGGAGCGAAGAAAGTGGCAGTGGGACCTCAGGCAGGAGTGAAGAAGCCGAAAGGCAAGTGCTTCACTTGCAAGCAGACTGGACATTGGAAGGCGGACTGTCCTCGCCGAAAGAACAAAGGTATATCTTCTTGTTTAGTTGTTGAAACATGTTTAGCGGTGTTATCTACGGCCGTGTGTAGATACAGGAGCCAGCGATCATGTCCGCAATACTTTCAGGGGTTCCAGAAACCCGACGACTAGTGAGGGAGAGATTACTGCTTTCATGGGCAATGCTTCAAATGTGGCTATTATAGGAGACGTTTATTTATCTTTTGATAGGAATAAAGTTTTGGTTTTGAGAAATTGTCTTTATGTACCTACTTTTAGAAAGAATTTAATTTCAGTTTCTAAATTGTTTATGGATGGATATTCTGTTTCTTTTAATGACAAAGTGGTTATAAAAAGGAATAGGGAGATTATCTGTTCTGGTACATTGGTTGGCAATTTATATACTCTTGAACCGAAAACTCCCACGATGCATATAGAAGTAAATAACTCATCTTCTAAATCTAATAAGAGAAAAGAACCTTCGCAGATGAACCAAACATATCTTTGGCATCTAAGGCTTGGTCATATTAACCTAAGTAGAATTCAAAGGTTGATAGCTGATGGACCTTTGGGTTCATTAGTGGTGGAGGATCTCCCAACCTGCGAATCTTGCTTGGAAGGTAAAATGGCCAAGAGGCCTTTCAATGCCAAGGGGTATAGAGCCAAAGATGTGTTAGAATTGGTTCATTCTGATTTGTGCGGTCCTATGTCTATCCAGGCAAGGGGTGGTTTTGAATATTTCGTCTCTTTTATAGACAATTATTCAAGATATGGATACATTTACTTGATGTGCCGCAAGTCTGAATGCTTTGACAGGTTCAAAGAATTCAAGGCTGATGTGGAGAACCATCAAGGTAAAAGTATCAAGACATTATGATCTGATCGTGGTGGCGAGTACCTCTTGGGAGAGTTTAGGAATTACTTATCAGAGGCTGAGATTCAATCCCAATTGTCCGCACCTGGCACACCCCAGCAGAATGGTGTGGCGGAGCAAAGGAATATGACTCTTATAGAGATGGTCAGATCGATGATGAGTTATTCTGAGTTACCTGATTCGTTCTGGGGGTTTGCTCTGGAAATAGTAGCACACATTCTGAACTTGGTTCCATCTAAGTCAGTACCCTCTACTCTCACAGAGTTGTGGACTGGGCGAAAGCCTAGTCTAAGACATATTCGAATTTGGGGTAGTCCAGCACATGTGCTGAAGGGAGATGCTGGTAAGTTGGAATCTCGTACAGAAGTACGCTTGTTTGTTGGCTACCCTAAGGGAACGAAGGGTGGTTTATTCTATAGTCCTAGAGATCAGAAGGTGATCGTGAGTACGAATGCCAGATTTCTAGAGGAGGACTATGTGATGAACCACAAGCCCACGAGTAGGATTGTTCTTGAGGAGTTAACAGGGGAAGTCCCGACTTCAGTACCACCGGTACAAGAGGAGACACCACAAGTCACTGCACTGCATGTCACAGAGCATATATAGCAGGCACCTCGTCGTAGTAGGAGGGTTGTTAGACAACCCGAGAGATTCATGTTTTTGGGAGAGTCTTCGGACTTAGCCCCTAGTGAACATGAACCTGATCCCTGGACATATGACAAGGCAATCCAAGATAGAGATGCGGTATCTTGGCAAAGAGCGATGAATTCAGAGATAGAATCTATGGATTCTAATCAGGTCTGGGAGCTAGTAGAAATACCCGATGGTGTAAAAACCATTGGATGCAAGTGGATCTACAAGAGAAAGAGAGGAGTAGACGGGAAGGTTGAGACCTTCAAAGCTAGGCTTGTTGCGAAAGGGTATACTCAGAAAGAGGGTATCGATTATGAGGAGACTTTTTCGCCGGTAGTTATGCTTAAGTCTATCCGGATTCTCTTATCTATAGCTGTTTATATGGATTATGAGATTTGGCAGATGGATGTCAAGACAGCTTTCCTTAACGGAAGTCTTGAGGAGAACATCTATATGCGGCAACCAGAGGGATTAATTGCTAAAGGCAAAGAGCATCTTGTATGTAAGCTTAATCGGTCCATTTATGGATTGAAGCAAGCTTCTAGATCTTGGAACATCCGCTTTGATGAGGTAATCCAGTCATATGGATTTATTCAAAGTCCGGATGAGCCTTGTGTATACAAGAGATGTGACGGAAACGTAGTGGTGTTTCTTGTACTATACGTAGATGACATTTTGTTAGTTGGCAACAATATCAAAGTGTTATCATACGTAAGGGTATGGTTGTCCAAACAGTTTGACATGAAGGACTTGGGAGAAGTGGGACACATCCTTGGGATCAAAGTTATAAGGGATCGCCAGAAAAGGATGTTGTGCTTATCTCAAGCTTCATACATTGACACTATCCTTGCTCGTTTTAGCATGCAAAACTCTAAGAAATGTTTTCTACCTTTTAGGCATGGAGTTCCTTTATCTAAAGAGATGTGTCCCAAAACATCAAAGGAGATAGAGGACATGAAGGCGGTTCCTTATGCTTCGGCAGTAGGAAGCCTTATGTATGCTATGCTATGTACGAGACCGGATATCTGCTTTGCCGTGGGCATGGTTAGCAGATATCAGAGTAATCCTGGACAGGGACATTGGACTGCGGTAAAGCATATATTGAAGTACCTGAGAAGGACTAGGGATTATATGCTGGTTTACCGGGCAGATCAATTAGTCCCTGTGGGTTACACGGATTCGGATTTCCAATTAGATAGGGACAAGAGTAAGTCTACCTCGGGGTTTGTGTTTACTTTTGAAGGTGGAGTCATAGTATGGAGGAGTGTCAAGCAGAAATGCATGGTGGACTCTACCATGGAAGCTGAGTATGTGGCAGCCTCTGAGGTAGCCAAGGAAGTTGTATGGCTCAGGAACTTCTTGATGGACTTGGATGTGATTCTTGGTTTTCCCAGAACTATCACAATTTATTGTGATAACAGTGGTGCAGTTGCAAACTCGAAGGAACCACGAGCCCATAAGGCGAGTAAACACATAGAGCGCAAGTACCACCTTATACGAGAGATCGTAAAGCGAGGAGAAGTTGTTGTCGCCAAGATTTCATCAGAGGATAACCTGGCGGATCCATTCACTAAGGTCCTTCTAGCGAAAGCGTTTGATAGGCATGTGGAGGACATGGGGATGACGGCATAGTCTTTTAGTATAAGTGGGAGATTGTTGGAATGTATACTGAAAGCCTAGCTCTTTTTGTATGAACATTTTATTTTGGAATAAGAATCACATGATCATTGTTTTGCACTTTATATATTTATTATATATGTGTGCATATTGTCTAATATTTTACATTGTAGATAACATGGTGCTTGGTGTGGCACAGAAGATCATGTTATCAGTCCCTTGTAAAATATAAGTAGAGGCTCACGACCAAGATGGTTTTGGACAAACCATTGGCATGGTTGTAGTGTAGCTTGGTATTGTTTTGTCTTGAACATAAAGTTACACTAGTACACTTAGGTGTATTGAACAGGACCGACATAGAGGTGATTCAATTTAGTACTGACTACATAATTGAATCGGACCTCGGATATTATGTTGTACATGCTCTTAATCCCGATATAATAACGGGCACATGTACTTAGAATTTATTTCTTTGATTTACCAGAGGGTGAGATTTAGATGGATTAAATCAATATTCCCGGTAAGTTGGGAAATGATATTATTTACATAGTGTGTCGTTGAATATAGGAGGAAACCGTGTCCTATATATTAGGTTGATGATGTCCCCTTGAGGAGCTCATAAGGTTCATCATGTAAACCCAGCTGGTTGACTTAGTCAACATGATGATAAGGTCGAGTGGTACTACTCGAGGAATTAGATGTTAATTAATTGATGGTCAGTAAATCAATTAATTGACGGACATTCGATACCTTAAACACGGGGAGATTAATGTACAAATAATATATGGAGCCCATATTAATTTATGGGGGTTGGTGAGGTAGTTCAATGATGATCCTCTAGTGGAATGGAACATCATTGATGGATCAAGTTTGTGTGGTTCCGATCCATCGGGTGGCCAAGATCCAACTCCTCCTTATGGTCCCTATCGTAGCCTAATATAATCCTTGTGAAGACTAGATCCAAGAATGTAAAACAAAACCTAGAACCAACGGTTGGGATTAAAATTCCTAGATCCGATGGTTAGGATGAAACCCTAGATCCGACGATTGGGATGAAATCCTAGATCCGACGGTTGGGATGAAACCCTAGATCCGACGGTTGGGATAAAACCCTAGATCCGACGGTGGAGATTAAATCCCTAGATCCGACGATGGAGATTAAAGGAGGCTTAAGCCCAATTCTATAAATAGGGGGCTTAGGCTTGGGCGGCATAATAATTAATAAAGGGCTAGGGTTTGGCTCTTCCAGAAGTGGGCGGCTAGGGTTTGGGAGCTAGGGTTTTTTTTTTTTGGGCGGCAACCTCCCTCCAAGAAGTTGTCGGCGCCCAACCTTCTTCCATCTAGACTTGGCCGGCGCCCATTCTCAAGGCCTCTCTCTTATTCCTTAGCTGGCGGTTCTCCTTCCATTGGTGGCCGGTGCTCTTCCTCCTCCCTTTCTCCTTGGTGGCCGGCGGCAACCCCTCTTCAAGTTGGCCGGCGCTTCATCCACTTGCTCCTTGGCCGGCGGTTGAACCAAATTCCCTAATTTGGTGGCCGGTTCTAGAAAGGATAGGTATTTGTTGGTTCTTCTCTTTGTTCGCAGCGGACAAGGAAGGGAAGAACGCGATCTAGAAGGCTTCTACTCGTGGAGGATCTTCGTCCACACGTCGTCCACGAGAAGGATATGACATACGGTAGAAGATCATAAGGTATAAAGTTTTTTTTCTTTATTTACAGATCTGAGCATGTTCTTTTATGTCTTGATTATACATGTATGCATATGAATATATATTGTATAATCATGGACCCCGAAGACAAACACAAAAACCGGCGATCCGTCCGTCGTCTCTTCCTCGACTAACCAACTAGAAGAGTTGTGTTGCTTGAACAACTAGTTTGTTCAAGCGACGACTCAAGTTGTTAGCACGACGACGAAATTGTTGTGCTAAGGAAGCTCATCCCATCCAGATTAATTCTTTCATTAATGAAAATTTTAATCCGGGGACATGGGAGCCATTGAGCCTCCGAAGCAACTCCCTACATGTACATGTTCGAATACATCATAAATAAAACGTAGGAACAAGAGATTACAAGGCTTTCGTGGTCTTCTCTCCGGTGTTGAAGTGCAAAGTGTGGACCTCCAGTGGCGTTCCTCCTCCCCGTTGCGAGTTCCCGAAGCTTTTTAGGGCTTTGGTGTACCATCCTAGCCATCGTGCCTCCCCTTAGGGTTTGGACAGAGCTATCCTTATATAGACATCACCTCGGACTACTGCAAAATCCAAAAAATTCCCTAGTCGCATCAATATTCCAGGCCGCCACACGGCCGTGTGTTTCCACACGGCCATGCCGTGTGCTGCCCTAAGGTGGCTAATGTCGCCCATTGGACATGGTCGTGTGTAGCTACATGCCCTGGCCATGTCCCACTCTATGTCTAGCTACAAAATGTCCTTCTTTTGATCTAAAAGTGTGCCTTTTCCTCCGAAATGCTATCATGCACGCAAAAATACAAAGAGCAGACCTCCGAACCAAAAAATAGGAAATGCATGCAAAATAGTGTGACATATGCATGAAATTAACATAAAATGTAATGAGATGTCAGCGAAAACTACTCCTAAAACCCTATATATTTTGCTCACATCAAAGCACAGTGGAAAAATAAAAATGACAAGTTTATTTTTACTTGGTTCACAACCTAGTGGTTGCTACTCCAAGGCTCCGTGATCCTTGACCGCGTACAAAGGGGCAATCCACTATAAGGTCTCCTCCTCGTTGGTGGTAGGAGACAACGAACACAAAACCGAAAGTACGAGGATGAGACAACAAGCCTTCCTCACCTCATTAGGATTAAAAAAAAGAATACAGTAAACAAAAATATTACTTGCTGTTGTTGCCGACGAAGAAGATGAATTCTTGACGTTGCGTCGGCATTATGTCAGTGTTGGAGCTTTAGCGTTGTAGGAGCACTTAAGAATAATCTTGATTAATGTTTGGGTTGGAGTTCTCCCCTCCTTTTATAGAGTTTTGCCTTGGAATAAGTCTCCTCATCATTTGGAACTGATCACAAGGTGGTACCATATTTTATCGCGAAGTGGTCGCATCAAACATTATCCATTTTGACCTAGAGTAAAAGGCTGATTCGTCACCATCAGTCGACTGATGCCTTCCATCTGTCGACTGATGTGAATCAGTCGATTGCCCAATAACCAGCAGTCGACTGCCAACCTGGCCACTTCCCTACAATAAGAGATTAGCACAGAAAATGATAAATGCGACGGTTTCTTACCGTCCGATCTCGACCTAGACCTTCCACTGGAAGTCTTAGTCAGATTGCTATCTACGGTCATCCTTGTACAAATGACATGACCTTACCATCTCTCTATGCACTCGTGCTTACCTTTGGTCCTTTATGACCTATCCCTTTGCTTTTTGTCTTCCACCTAGGTTCTTTGACTCGCATGAAGTTCTCTCGGTGTCGCCCGACCACCACGATTTCCCGACACGGGATTCTCCGGGTGTCGCTAACCTTCAGCTTAGATTAACCATTTCCTGCACACTTAATTCAGTTCATGAGATAATAATATGACTTTAACTTTAGATCTTTGTCATAATCAAAATCTAGGTTCGATTATCTAGTGCCCCCGCACCAACAGACTGGATAGAGTCCAGGCGCCTTCGACCTAGTCGATTGGACCAGGTCTAGGCGATTGGATGCTGAGATGGCAAGAGGAGTTGTTAATCGACTGGAGATCATGCAATTAAGATGGAAGGTATTCCAGTCGACTGGACAGGGTCCAAGCGACTGGGATAGGAAAATACCAACACTGTAGAGGAGTGGAGCTAGCTGGCACAAAGTCGACTGGACCAGGTCTAGTCGATTAGAAAGGCCAGAATACCAAATTGACAGGTTGATTTTGAATCGACTGGAAGTTATTCTAGTAGACTATAAAGGGCATATAAAAGAAATGTAGACTCAGCTCTGAATTAAGTATTTAAAAGACCTCAAAGTGTTTTCTCTATTGTTCATCATTCGCAAAAGCTTCCTCATGTCGTCACTTTGCAAGACCGACACTCCAAGACTCATTTTCAAACTACAAGTATCAATATACTAATTTGATTTTGAATCTTTCTCTTTGTTTGTACTCAATTTCATAAGGATAGGTAGTGTGTTACCTTATCCTTTTATCATTGTAAAAGCGAAACCTTGTGAGATCGAGAGTTCTCGATTCGGAGGGGCATTTAGTGCATTGCCCGACGATGTGACTCTCGGAGTGTCATGGGGCTTGCAGTAGCAATCCGGTTATGATTGCGAACCAAGTAAAAATCCTCGAGCACTTATTTTTATTTATTTCGGCTACATAACTCTTGATTCCAAAAAGACAAAAGAAAAGATTTTGAAAAGTAAATGAAATTTTGTAACCACGGAGATTCACCCCCCCCCCCCTTCTCTTGGTAGTAACGATCCTACACTATTGGTCCTCATGGCGAAATCGATCTACTTTTGTAGCCGATTCCTCCATGTCTCAGTTCCCTATAGATCGGGGGATAGTGTTCACCTTTCAATCCATCCCCTCACCCCTAAGATCCGACTTAGTGCTTTTGGCATCTAAATCGGGTAAATACAATAGATCTGAACCATAAATAAACATATCATCAAATAGGGAGCAAGAAAATATTCAAAACATATGAAAACAATGCAAACAAACGAGGATTCATTGCATAATAAAGTTTACAAATCAAGGAGGCTACTCCCTCATGCTAAAATCACAGAAATCTACTCCATAAAGATTTAGTTACTACCACAAGTACCTCATACGAAATATTGGAGATCGAAACGGCCGGCTAGAGGGGGGTGAATAGCCCTTAATCGTTTGGTGGAGGAATTCACTCGTTCTCGTTGTGTTGCTTGTCTACGATTGTTGTTAGCGCAGTGGAATAACAATAATAATGAAACTAACAACAATACACAAGCATGTACGTGGTTCAGAACCGAATTGTTCCTACTCCACGGGCGAGCTCACCGAGCTCTAGTTATGCGCACGACACTAACTAAACTCCTTCTCGACTACACGTCGAAGGTGGAGAAACCTCTCACAAGCTATTACAACAAGTAATATGAAATACAAGAAGAAATACAAAGACAATACAAAAGAGAACTTTTACACAATTGTTTTGATCGCTTTCTTATCGCTTGCTTTAGATGGCTCTGAAGGTGTGGAATGCAGCAGCAATTCCCCTCCAATAGCTTCACAAAAGGCATGGCAAAAACCTCCATCTCGAGCTCCTTTTATAACCTGCATCGAGCTATTTTCGCGCCTAGCAGTCGACTGCCCCTGTAGCCATTGTCTCACAACGGCCAGATCCATATCAGACAAGTTCCAACAGATCACCTACCAGTCGACTGATGATGCCCATCAGTCGACTAGTGACCTAGTAGTCGACTGCCCAATCGGCTACGGAGCATTCTGTGCTCGCGACACTCCCATCAGTCGATTGCCATCCCTAGCCGACTATCCGACATCACCGATCAGCCCATCCAAATGATCCAAAGACAAAACCCTAGCCTTACACCAGTCGAACCCTAGTCGACTTGGATCAGTCAAACTGGCACCTATGCCAGTCGACTGATGTCGGGCAAAACCTCAAACACCAAGTTGTTTGAGCATCCGACCGTCGGGTAAACCCTCAAACATCAAGTTTGAGCCTCCGACACTCAGTCTTAGCCACTTGGCCAAGTCCACCTTATCCCTCATGGAGTTCCCCACCAAAGCTCTCTTCCCTCGGCCTTCGTCCCTCGGATGCGCCAAGTGCACGACTTCGCAACGCCATCCTTCGCGTCTCATACCATAGAAGTATGCTTCCCTTTGGGTTCACTCCATTCGCTCCTCGTCCGGTGGTCCCTCGGATGCACCAAGCGCATGACTTCGCAATGTCATCCTTCACCGACTCAAGGACCCCAAGCCTAGTGAACTTACCAAGTCCTCAAGACTTCCCATATGCACCAAGCGCACGGCTTCACAATGCATTTCCCATGCCAAGCACCAAGCGCACGGCTTCGCAATGCTTTGGACTTTCCCATGCCAACACCATGTTGGACTTTCCCATGACAATCCCATATCATAAGTTTTGTCTATCATCAAAACACTATCATCTACCTTGGCCGATTGCACCAACAATCTCCCCCTTTTTGATGATTGACAAAATTGCCATCTCAAGTCTACCAATCCTCCCATATTGGCAATTCTCATATCCCAATGAGAATTCCAGCAAACCCTAATTGGTAACTTGGTAACTCCTCCCCCTTTTTGACATTACATCAAAAAGGTCCTCAAGGGTTTCAATGTCTCATATCCCAATGAGATCTTACAATCTTCCCCTTAGCATGCCCTCAATCTTTCTAGTGATCCCATATCACTTAAGAGAGGCAACCCAATTTTCCTCCCATGAGGAAATACACATCCATCTTCCCATGATGGATACCTCCCCCTAGAGGCTTGCTCCCTCTTGACCATTGCACCAACAATGTCCTTAGAGAATCCCTAAGCTAATAGGAACATTAACCAAATCAAAATTAAGGCAAAGTTCAAAAATGAACTTTCTTCCACCTTAAAGTTGATACTCTCCCTAAACCCTTCTCCTAATCCATGTCCAATGGATTTCCACCCTTTATAATGCTCTCCCAAGCATATCCTAGGGTTAGGAGTGGTTAGGGGACCTTAACCTAGCTGAACATGGGCCTAACCAACAAGATTTACCCGATCAAATCAAATCAATCGTCACTTCATCAATCGATCACGCCACCCATAATGATCGATAATCGATTTAAGCTGATTTCAGAAATGAATTTCCGAAATCCATAAGTAAATATACATAAGTTTAAAATTCTTGAAATTTGGTATGTATATTACTTATCATAAACACTATGGGTGAAAAATATTGGAAAATTATTTTACCCATTAAATTAAGAGATTGATACAAAGTCCAAAATTTAAGAAAAGCTTCAATAAAGAGCCCTCTTTGTATCATCTCATTCAATGGTGATAGCTATCAAAAGATAGGTTTCACCAAGATTTTTCAAAAAAGTTTTCAAAATGTTTTTAAAACCTTTATTTTCTTTTTCCTAAACATCTCACCAATATCTAAATGTGTAAAACACATACAAGTCAAAAATCTTAATTAGATGTGGGTTTTTTGTTCTTTATGTTCTCATGCATATTTCTAAGGCAACATAATTTGATTCCCTTCAAATTGTGTGATAGTACTTAATTTCATTTTATTTAATGCATGATATGATTATGGCATAAATATGATATAGATAAAAGGATATGTCAAAATCATGATGTCAAGGCATGTAAATGACATTTAAGCATACATGACATATAAAAATAAATCTAAACATTATCATGACATATTTAGAGATACAAATGAGAATGATGTCATGACATGGCAAGACAAATAAAACATGGCAAGAAAAATATACTAAGGTATAAAATACCTAAGTGTTAAAATCAATTTGCCATTTCTAGGGATTAAATTCACTTTGCCTTAAACCATTCATTTCCCTAGTGTGCCAAAAACCCAAAATGGCACATCACGACCTCTATGACCTAATTGTGCCAATTTAAATCATTCTAAACTTCTCAAAAACATTGGCACATCCTAATGTGTCAACTCTACTATGGTTAGGTTAACTACCCATCTATTTAGGGTTGACACACCCTAACCCATCTAGAGTGAATCAATCACGCTTTTAAGAACCCAATACCTATTGGAGCTCCTTGGGTTAACAAGGTATTCCCTAGGGATAACTTCCCTAGATACCTTTCTAATGACCCTTTTTGGCTTTGAAGCCTTAGTCAAATGGGTCTTACTTGGGTCAACTCTAGAGGTGACTCCTCCATTGTCCTTCTTAGTGGCTACATTTGATTTCTTTGAGGTGTTAGCCACTAAACACATACCATGGCTAGACTTAGGGATGACTTCCCTATTAGCCTTGGTTTTCCTAGACCTAGATTTGGTTCCATAATTAAATGGAACATTATGTTAGGACATAGGTTTGTGACCCAAACCCTTCTTGCCCTTAGACATTTCTTGTTTTCTAGGTCTTGACTTTTGTACATTAGAGCCCTTAACCGAATTTGATATTATTGCCAGGGTCTTCTCCAATTTTTCTAGCCTTGACCTCAAGGCTTGGTTTTCTAACTCTAATTTTCCCAATTTTGAATTTTCATTTATCTTTTGGGAAATGTTTTTCTTTTTAGGCATATGCCTAGATTTCTTGGGATTAACACCCAAGTTTTCTTCAATTCTCCTAATTGACTCCCTAGGTAAAATAGATCTAGTGTTTTGAGTCATAGGTTTGTCCTTAGAGAAACTAACATGCTTAGCACCTAAGCAATAATCCTTATTGTTTTTCCTAGCATGCTTTTCATTAATAATGGCAAGAGAACTAAAATAATTCTTAGCATGCTTTTTAATTCTAGAAATTGAAGGTGCATTATTTAACTGTACCTTAGGGTTAGCTTTAGAAGCTTCCCCTACATGAGTCATACCTTCTTGCCCTTTCTTCCTCCCCCTAGGGCATTGGCTTCGGTAATGTCCCCGTTGGTTGCATTTAAAGCACATAATGTGTTCTTTGCTCTTGATTTTGGGAACACCGGCATCCTTTGACTTTGGGTTGACTTTTGGTGTTGATGCCTTTTCCTTAGCCAATTTAGGGCATTTACTCTTGTAGTGCCCTTTCTCCCTACACTCAAAGTATATTATGTGATTTTTATTTAAAATAACAACACTTGAGTTACCTAAGGAGTTGGTGGAGACCTCTTCACTTCTTCTGGAGGTAGAAGCTTCATTTTGATCTTGCTCCGGAATTGAAATCCTTTCCTCCCCCTCAACGCTAGAGGTGGAGGTCTCCACCAAATCATCAAAATCATCAAAAGTAGATGATGCTTCTTCTTCGGCATTATCCTCTACATCTTCCGGTTGAGAGTTTTCTTGAAATTTCATTATCTTCTCCCATAATTCCTTTGCATCCCTATAGTCACCCAAACTAGACCAAATTTTGTTAGGTAATAAATCACTAAATAATTTTATTACCTCGAGATTTGTCTTGAAGTCCTTAATTTGGTCTTGGGTCCACCTTGAATTTTCAATTGGCTTGTTGTATTTGTCCCTAGGCATCTCAAAACGATTTTCTACAATAATCATATAATCAAAATTAGTTTCGAGATATACCTCCATCCGTTTCCTCCACCAAGCAAAAATCTCCATCGAATTTTGGTGGATGGATAAAGCCAGCCATTTTGTAGTGCTCTCGCAGCGGTTAGTCCTTAAAGAGCAACCTCGCCTCTGATACCACTTGTTGGAGATCGAAACGGCCGGCTAGAGGGTGGTGAATAGCCCTCGATCGTTGGATGCCGGAATTTGCTCATTCTCATTGCGTTGCTTGTCGTGTGTTGTTAGTATTGTTATTATTATTGTATTCCGCTGTGCTAACAACAATCGTAGACAAGCAACGCAACGAGAACGAGCAAATTTCGGCATCCAACGATCGAGGGCTATTCACCCCCTCTAGCCGACCATTTCGATCTCCAACACGAAAGAATATGATCGAAACAATAAAATTGAAAGAAAAGGAGGCTTAGTCTCGATGTGAGGAGAGTCTTCGGTTGCAACTCATGTTCAGATCTTGAGTGGTGGTGATGAAATCCCTTCCAATTCAATCTATGGATGTGGAGAAGTCATCGAATGGCATCCATCGGTGGTTGGAGGAGTTGGGTTTCCTCGGCACCGCGGCGAGTGTGTGTGTTCGAACACGTTTCGTAAACATGTACACAGTGGAAGCAATAAAAGCAATAAATCTAATTTATTACAACACACACATCACACGCATTCATGATACAACATGTGTAGACATAATCACTATTTAAAATTTTGCAATAAAAAGAAACTTATACTAGGTATACCTGATGGATCATGTGTAGCGGGAATGACATCAATCGTAGCGACCCTCGCTAGAATTGCCTCTATCCGTATCCATGCCGAGTATCATCGGGAAAGCTTCACAAAGCCACGAGCCTCATCTTCGCAAAAGTCACTAGCCTCTGAGAGACGATCACAATCCGAAATAAATTCGGATCACAAAAATGAGTTTCACAAATTCGCTTGTCGGAAGTAGTTTTCATCAACCGTTTGACGAAAACTTAACACTCCACCTATCAGGATTGTCGGAGATCAAATCCCCGGCAAGTATACCGCTGTCGGAGCACAAAACACCGACCAAACGACCTCTCCATGCAAAGGAGAACAAGCTGTCCAAAACTGGACAGCTTGTATAGGTGGAAGAAGTGATCGGCCAAAGGCTTGGCCGGTTACTCCTTGGTCGCCGACGGCCAATGGAGGTTGACTGGCAGCTGAGGGTGGCCCAAGGGACGCCGGCAGATGGTGGATGGTCGACGGCAAGGAGAGGCAGTAGCTTCAATGGGTGGCGGTGACACAAAGGTGGGCAACAACCACCTTGGCTTGGGTGGCAAGAAGGAGGAGAAGGAGGAAAGGAGGCTAGGATTTCCAAAACCCTTGAACCAATTAATTGTCCACGAAAAACCCTTAAGTCGTGTTTTTATAGATAACACATTCTTCTAACGGTTATTGGTTCATAACCAAAACCCATTAACCCACTCCAATAACTTAAGTTAAAATAAACCAAACCTCGTTGGTCTATTTTAAGTTAAAACGAACCAAACCAACTTTGGTTCATTCGTTTAAAATAAACCAAACCACTTTTGTTTATTTTCCACCATTAGATTAGAACCAAACCAATTTCGTTCATCCATCATGTCTTCATAAGACTCGGTCCATCCATGCTTCCGATGCAACTGAAACAATTTCATACTCGCTCTTTGTTTGGTCCAACCAAACCAAGTCTCTCTTGATCTAAGAATCCTATTCACAAACTCGTTTTAAATCCTTCGAATTACACTCATTGTGCTTGTGACCAAATAGGTTCCCGATTTATGTTGGATGTCTATAATTAACCATTAATTATAGAACGATCATGAGTGACACCTAGTAGTACATCATGATCCCCAATTAATCGGAAAATCAACAGTTGATCCCATAACCTTTTCTGAAACCTTCAGCAGCTACAATGAATCGTGCCCCATTCCCTTCACTAATCTTATACCCACTTGGTTCAGGAAATGATCTATTGTGTCAGTCCCCACTAGATTGACTATGTCACACCTAACCCAAGTATTACTTCCTCGTCCTCCGGATTCTAGTTACTGCACATGTATCCAAGAGTACCATACTCTAAACATGCAATGCTTTGGCAAAATACTTTAGTAACAATCTGATGGGAGGCCATAGAGTATACATCTCCTCGCAAGGAGCGGTGAATCCTCTGTAGGCTACTAAAACACCTTCGGCCACTTTGACTTATAACGAATCGTCTTGGGTCCACATTTCCTCAAAGATGCTTGCTTAAGATGTCAAAGCATAAGTCTTCATGACTAAGATGACCTGAATACCGCAAGTCAAAGGAACATCATACTTAAGATGCTGTAAGAACTTTATTGACATATCCATATATGCAGAGAACCATATGAAGTCTTGCAGCTGGTCACTCCAATGAACTAGTTACCATAACTAGCATCCACAATAAAGTCCGGACATCCCAATGTCTCCAGCTAGTGAGAAACAGCTGCTTGGATAAACCAAAGAGTATACCTCATGCTAGTCTCAACTGAATCGATGGCGTCCGAATCAATCAATTAATCGACTAGGGATAATTCCAATACATCACAATTACACATATAGAGATACTCACTAGTTTTGATATAATCACAAATTCTCTCATGCTGTGAATCGTATTGCGGACATTCAGTAAATGAGTTTAAGATCCTATCAAATACATGAAAACATGTATACTCAAATAGTGAATCTTCATTTATCAAATAAATGGTACAACCATAAGGCGATTACCTTAGGACACCTCTTATATATTACTAACAAACTCCCACTTGACCTAATGTCAATCGCCACGGTATCCAATACCATAAGCTCTAATATGACCCTCAAACATACTTTGAGGTAAGGCCTTAGTTAAAGGGTCTGCTATGTTGATTTCAGTGGGAATCTTCTCGATTTGTATTTCCTTTCTACTTATGATCTCTCTGATCAAATGATAACGGTAAAGCACATGTTTGAATCATTGATGATACCACATAAAGTCCAAAGACGAACTTCTTGATCAAAACCGCTTCCTTTGCTGCTTCAAAAGCTGCAATGTATTCTGCCTCAGTGGCAAAATCCGCTATAGTGTCTTGCTTGAAACTTTTCCAACTTATTGCGCCTCCATTTAAGGTAAATACATACCCAGACTGAGACCTGGAATCATCCTTATCTATTTGGAAGCTGGCATCCGTATATCCGCATATTACCATATCACCTTCTCCATATATTAGGAACACATCCTTAGTTCTTCCTAAGTACTTAAGGATCATCTTAACAGTCGCCCAATGATCCATTCCTGGATCACACTGATATCTACTCATGACACTCAGAGTATACGATACATTAGGCCTCGTACTTACCATAGCATACATGATAGATCCTATTGCGGATGCATAGGGAATCTTATGTTGGAATGTATACTGAAAGCCTAGCTCTTTTTGTATGAATATTTTATTTTGAAATAAGAATCACATGATCATTATTTGCATTTTATATATTCATTATATATGTGTGCATATTGTCTAATATTTTACATTGTAGATAACATGGTGCTTGGTGTGGCACAGAAGATCATGTTATCAGTACCTTATAAAATATAAGTAAAGGCTCACAACCAAGATGGTTTTGGACAAACCATTGGCATGGTTGTAGTGTAGCTTGGTATTGTTTTATCTTGAACATAGAGTTACACTAGTACACTTAGGTGTATTGAGTAGGACCGACATAGAGGTGATTCAATTTAGTACTGACTACATAATTGAATCGGACCTCAGATATTATGTTGTACATGCTCTTAATCCCGATATAATAACGGGCACATGTACTTAGTATTTATTTTTTGATTTACCAGTGGGTGAGATTTAGATGGATTAAATCAATATGCCAGGTAAGTTGGGAAATAATATTATTTACATGGTGTGCCGTTGATTATAGGAGGAAACCGTGTCCTATATATTAGGTTGATGATGTCCCCTTGAGGAGCTCATAAGGTTCATCATGTAAACCCAGCTGGTTGACTTAGTCAACATGATGATAAGGTTGAGTGGTACTACTCGAGGAATTAGATGTTAATTAATTGATGGTCAGTAAATCAATTAATTGACGGACATTCGATATCTTAAACACGGGGAGATTAATGTACAAATAATAAATGGAGCCCATATTAATTTATGGGGGTTGGTGAGGTAGTTCAATGATGATCCTCTAGTGGAATGGAACATCATTGATGGATCAAGTTTGTGTGGTTCCGATCCATCGGGTGGCCAAGACCCAACTCCTCCTTATGGTCCCTATCGTAGCCTAATATAATCCTTGTGAAGTCTAGATCCAAGAATGTAAAACAAAACCTAGAACCAACGGTTGGGATTACATCCCTAGATCCGATGGTTGGATGAAACCCTAGAACCAACGGTTGTGATTAAATCCCTAGATCTGATGGTTAGGATGAAATCCTAGAATCGACGGTTGGGATTAAATCCCTAGATCCGACGGTTAGGATAAAACCCTAGATCTGACGGTTGGGATGGAACCTTAGATCCGACGGTTGGGATGAAATCCTAGATCCGACGGTTGGGATTAAACCCTAGATCCGACGGTTGGGATAAAACCCTAGATCCGACGGTGGAGATTAAATCCCTAGATTCGACGGTGGAGATTAAAGGAGGCTTAAGCCTAATTCTATAAATAGGGGGCTTAGGCTTGGGCGGCAAGTAATTGGTTTAGAATTGGAATTAGGGTTTGGCTCATCCACAAGTGGGCGGCTAGGGTTTTTGGGCAGCTAGGGTTTGGACCAAAGTGGGCGGCAACCTCTTCCATCTTGTTGATTGCTGGCGCCCACTTCCATTGATAATTCCTTGGCCGGCGCCCATCCTAGAAGCCTCTCCCTTCTTCCTTGGCCGGCGGTTCTCCTCCCATTGGTGGCCGGTTCTTTTCCTCCTCCCTATTCTCCAAAGTGGTCGGCGGCAACACTTCTTGAAGTTGGCCGGCGAATCATCCAATTGTTCCTTGACCGGCGGTTGCACCAAGTTCCATAATTTGGTGGCCGGTTCTAGATAGGAAGGATATTGTTGTTTCTTCTCTTTGTTCGCAGCGGACAAGGTAGAGAAGAAAGCGATCTAGAAGGCTTCTACTCGTGGAGGATCTTCGTCCACACGTCGTCCACGAGAAGGATAGGACATACGGTAGAAGATCGTGAGGTAAAAAGTTATTTTAACTTTATGTACAGATCTGAGCATGTTCTTATTTGTTTTGATTATGCATGTGTGTGTATGAATATATATTGTATAATCATGGACCCCGAAGACAAACACAAAAACCGGCGATCCATCCGTCGTCTCTTCCGCGGCTAAGTAACTAGAAGAGTTGTGTTGCTTGAACAACTAGTTTGTTCAAGCGACCACTCAAGTTGTTAGCACGACGACGAATAGGTTGTGCTAAGGAAGCTCATCCCATCCGGATTAATTCTTTCATTAGTGAAAATTTTAATCCGGGGACATGGGAGCCAATGAGCCTCCGAAGCGATCAACCTACATCTTAGTCATGCAAATCCTCTAATTTTCTGTGCGCGGACTTTGAAAGGTGTATCCCATGCCTGATGGGAAGGAAACCTTTATTGGATTTCAACATGCTAAACCTCTTTAGCACTCAGTCTATATATGTAGACTGCGAAAGACCAAGCAACTGTTTTGATCTATCTCTATAGATATTGATCCCGAGGATGTAGGTCGCTTCTCCCAGGTCTTTCATGGAGAATGTTTTGGATAACCAAATTCTAACCTAATGTAAGATAGATATATCATTTCCTATAAGTAATATGTCATCGACATACAACACTAGGAACATGACTGCACTCCCACTAACCTTCTTGTACACACAAGGCTCATCCGGATTTCGTGAGAAATCAAACCTTTTGATTGTCTCATCAAAATGGATATTCTAGCTCCTGGATGCTTGCTTCAGTCCATAAATGGACCATCAAAGTTTGCATACCTTGGTTTTATCAACCGATGTAAAACCCTCATGTTGTATCATTTACAAGTCCTCGAGTAGGTTTCCATTAAGGAAAGTCATTTTCACATCCATCTGCCATATCTCATAATCATAATTAGCCGCTATGGCCAGGAGCATCTGAATGGATTTAAGCATAGCAACTGGTGAATAGGTTTTGTCATAATCAACACATTGCTTTTGACGATAGCCTTTCGCCACTAATCTAGCCTTATAGGTAATCACATTACCATCCATGTCGGTTTTCTTCTTGAAAACCCACTTGCACCCTATAGGCTTAATACCTTCAGGTGGGTCCACCAAGTTCCAAACTTGGTTTTCATACATGGAATCCATTTCCGACTTCATGGCTTCAAGCCATTTGTCACTTTCTGAACTTTTTATAACTTCTTCATAATTGGTAGGTTCCTTATCATCAATGTGCAACACGTCGTTCACTTACAAGAAATTCATATCTCTCAGGAATGTTGCATGTCCTACCAGATCTACGAAGATGTGGTGTCATAATAGGTTCAACCGATGTCTCATCACTATGAGTCATCGGTTGAGGTGCTTGACTAGGTATCTCATCAATGTCTATTGAAGTCTCTTGAACCTCCTCAAGTTCAATAACACTCCCACTATTTTCTTGCAAGAGAAACTCTTTCTCTAGAAACACAGCATGCTTTGAAACAAACACCTTTTGTTCCACAGGATGATAGAATTGGTAACCCCTCGTTTCCTTAGGGTATCAAATAAATAGACATTTATCAGACTTAGCATCCAGTTTGTCTGATACAATCCGCTTCACATAAGCAGGACAACCCCATATCTTCAAGTAAGATAAATGAGGTTTCTTACTATTCCATATCTCATATCGAGTAGTATATACTACCTTGGTTGGGACTCTGTTTAACAAGTAAACAACAGTCTGAAGTGCATAGCCCCCAAAAGGACTTGGGAAGATTCACATGATTTATCAACCACCTAACTATGTCCAACAAGGTTCGATTTCGCCTCTCAGATACACCATTATGTTGTAGTGTATACGACGGAGTCCATTGAGACAATATATCATTGTCCCTTAGATAATCTAGAAACTCTTGACTCAAGTATTAACCACCTCGATCCGATCAAAGTATTTTAATACTCTTACCAAGTTATTTCTCTACTTTATTTTTGAATTCTTTGAACCTTTTAAAGGCTTCAGACTTGTGTTTCATCAAGAACACATACCCAAACCATGAGTGATCATCGGTGAAGGTAATGAAGTAGCTATAGCCTCCTAGAGCTTAAGTTGACATAGGTCCGCATACATCAGTATGTATTAGACCAAGCAACTCTCTCACCGGTTCACCTTTTCCCGTAAAAGGTAACTTAGTCATTTTGCCTTTTAAGCATGATTCTCATGTATCGAATGAATCAGATTCAAACAACTCCAGAAATTCTAAATCGGTGTAATTCGGACATGCATTTCTAGCTCACATGACCAAGACGATAATGCCACATGTAGGAGTTTAATTGATTATCTTTTCGAGCATGCTTGTTGCTCGCTTCGATATTGAGAATGTCACTGGATATGTCTAACGTATATATATCATTGCACAATGTTCTGTTGGATCGAAGCAGATCGCTAGAGGGGGGGTGAATAGCGATAAAACCTTTTTTTTGTTCATTCGTTAAAACCCGAGTAGATAATTAATTGTAGCGGAAAGATAAGCAATAAATAAAGGAGACAAATATTTTTACTTGGTTCGTAGCCTTCGGCTACTACTCCAAGGCCCTAGTGGTCCTTGACCACGCACGGAGGGCAAAACACTAAAACACTCCTTCTCGTTGGAGGTAGGAGTTAGACGATTACAAAAACCTTCGAAAGCAAAAGATAGAGAGACACACCCTCTCTTCTATTAATGTAAAATGCAACGATAGAAAACCTCAATAATGAATTGCAGTATAAAAGAGATGACAAAATAAAATTATACCAACAACTAGGAAATATAAATTAAGCTAGGGTTGTTGGCAGCACTTTGTCGTTGTAGAGTCGTCGGAGAGTCGTAGCATTGCAGAGTCTTTTGAGCACTTAGAGATTGATGAAAAACCCTAGGAGAGGCCCTCCTTTTATATCCCTTGAGCCCCTTTTTGAATGGGTCTTCAACCAATAGGAATTGGGCACAAGACTCCTTGAAAAATGGTGATAAAGCTTGACTCCTCGAGGCTGATTATTGACCATCGGTTGAACTAATTTCTTATCCGGTTGAACTGATGGCTCAGCAGTTGAACTGATCCTTGGCCGGTTGAAATGATGGCTCAGCAGTTGAACTGATTTCCAGACTTTATGATTGAAATAAAGAGTTAGCACGAAATATAAGTGAATTCGACGGCCACTTGCCGTCCGATCTCAACATAGACCTTCCATGGAAAGTCTTGGTCGGATCGTCACCTAAGGATGTCCCATTATGAAGGACTCAACCTTACTTACGCTCACTCACACAAGCTTACCTCAACATTTACCTTTGAAGCCTTGCTTTCGGTCTCCACCTGATTCCTTCGGCTCCCTCCGAAGTCCTCCCGGTGTCGCCCGACCACTATGGTTCTCTCCGAGTGTCACTGACCTTCGGCTTAGCTTAGCATTTCTGCACACTCGATTCAGCTCGTGAGATAATGTTATGAGCTTAACTTTGTATCGTTTGCTATAATCAAAACTCAGGTTCGACTTAGGTGCCTACTGCAACAACATGTTCCAGTCCCATAAAGCATGCCATTCAAAGTTATGTAACAATAATTTTTACTAAAAGTCAAATGGTACCCATTTCTATTTAAACAAGAAATATAAATGATCTTCTTTATCAACGAAGGAACATAAAATCAATTATCCAGTTCTCAGACAAGTCCTGTAGGGAGTCTCAACAAATACGTTCCGATGGTGAGTGCAACAACCTTTGCTCCATTCCCAACACGTAAATTTGACTCTCCCTTGACGAGTCTTCTTCTATTTCTTAGCCCATGTATGTCATTAAATATATGTGATCCACACCCAGTATCTAATACCCAAGTGTTTGAGGAAATAGAATGACAATCAATAACGAAGATATTTGAAGAAGATGGGGCATCTGATACCTTATTCTTCTTCACGAACTAAAGATAAATCTTGTAGTTTCTTCGCCAATGGCCCTCCTTGCCACAATGATGGCAAATGCCCTTTTGAGCTAGTTCTACCTTTTTAACCTTTTTCTTCTTCCCCTTCTGCTATTTGTTTGACTTCCTCTTAGAATCTTTCTTTGAGGAATCAACTAACAACACCATCCCCTGCTCATGCTTCAAAGAAGCCTCTACAGTCTTCAGCATGTTGAGCAGTATCACAAATGAACCTTCTTGCATCTCAGAGGTGAAGAGGAGCTTGGAGACTTCGAACCTTTTGAATCTCACTTGCTCATGAGACAACTCATAAAGATGAAAGACTATGGTATGAGCATCCATATGTTGATGCTGATTCCACAGCTCGGGTATCATCGTGGCTAGCATGATGCAACTCACTAGTTCAGAATCACTCACATGTTTCTGATAGGCCAACAATTGGTCCAAAGTTGCGTCATCACTAGGATGGGCGGGAAGAGGCTCTTTGAGGACATACGCAAGCTTTTTTGCCTTAAGAATAATTCTCAAGTTTCTAAGCCAGTCCAAAAAGTTTTGCCCAGTCAATTTATTCAAATTCAAAATAGAGCGCAAATTCAAAGATATCATGATCAAGCGATTAACCTAGAAATACAAATCAAACATATATGAGAAAATGATTTTAAAATGCATCAACATACATTTACAAAATCCCATTCATTTTTTGAATTTCAAAAACCCTCAAAATTAATTCGGGAGATCGTAGCTCCATCTCCGAATGGGTTGATATCCATCATAGATAAGAACAACCTTAGAGAGCGTCCAACAAGACATTCTTAGCTACGATGGTAGGTATCAAGTATACCAATTGCATATCACATATATGCAACTATCTCAATGTGCTATCAACTAATTGAATGTTCACACATACATCGGGTTTTTAACTCATTAACAAGTATGCATCATATGCATCGAACCCAACTTCACCTCCCTTCACATCGACCTTGGAGAGAGTCCAACAAGCCGATACTCTAGGTTAAAGCCAACCCATTAATCGAGAAATAGTTTTAATATGGTTAGAGCACATTAAACCAATTAGCCAGGCTTGGAGAGAGTCCAACAATCCAAAATAACGATTAATCTCTGACTCTTACCATATTAGTAATAAACTATTCCAATGGTTTGAACATGTTCATGTTCGAGTCAGGCTTGGAGAGAGTCCAACAACCCAAACAAGAAACGGAACTCTGGTTCTAACCATATTAATGGAAGGTGTAGGCTTTAATGTTATGTAAGGGATTTAATGTCTCATCATCTTTGCATGCAAATAACTATTATCTACATGGCATACATCTACATGTCACGATACGCATGACATAATGATATGCATCTAATTCAATTACATGGCATACAATTATGGCATGTACAAATAGTTTCCTTATTTGTCATAATTATTTTGGAAATAAAATATATTTTAGATTTGATTTCCCAAATCAAATCATGATTAAATTAGGAAACAAATTTACAAATCTAATCACACATTTTATTTAAGGAAAGTGTTAATTAAGGAAAGTCAAATATAATTTAGGAAATAAATTTTCTAAATTGTAATTTCCTAATCATATTAGGAAATTTCAAATTTGAATTTCCCTATTTGTCATAACTATTTATGGAAATAAAATATGTTTGATATTTGATTTTCCAAATCAAATCATTATTAAATTAGGAAATAATTTTTCAAATCTAATCACATATTTTATTTATGAAAAGTGTTAATTTCTATAAAGACTTTTAAACTTTCCAAAAGTAGAAAATTTCCATAAATACTTCTAAACTTTCCAAAAGTAGAAAATTTCTATAAATATAATTATGACTATCGCAAAGCAATTTTTTCGATTATGTCAGAACACAACGTGACTCTAATACCACTGTTGGGTTTCCTCGGCACCGCGACGAGTGTGTGTTCGAATAGGTTTCGTAAATATGCACACAGCGGAAGCAATAAAAGTAATAAATCTAATTTATTACAACACACACATCACACGCATGCAGAATACAACACGTGTAGATATAATCGCTATTTAAAATTTTGAAATAAAAGGAAACTTATACTTGGTATACCTGACGGATCATGTATAGCGGGAATGATATCAACCGTAGTAACCCTCGCTAGAATCGCTTCTATCCGTATCCACGCCAAGTATCATCGGGATAGATTCACAAAGCCATGAGCCTCATCTTCGCAAAAGTTACTAGCCTCGAGTCGAAAACGATGTGATTCGAGAGACGATCACAATCCGAAATAAATTCGGATCCCAAAAACAAGTTTCACAAACTCGCTTGTCGGAAACGGTTTTCGTCAACCGTTTGACGAAAACTTAACCCTCCACCTATGAGGATTGCCGGAGATCCAATCCCCGGCAAGTAGACCACAGTCGGAGCTCAAAACACCGACCAAACGGCCTCTCCACGCAAAGAAGAACAAGCTGTCCAAAACTGGACAGCTTGTATAGGTGGAAGAAGTGGCTGGCCAAAGGCTTGGCCACTTACTCCTTGGTCACCAGTGGCCAAGGGAGGTTGGCCGGCGGCTGAGGGTAGCCCAAGGGATGCTGGCGGCTGGTGGATGGCCGACGGCGAGGAGAGGCAGCAGCTCCAATGGGCGGCGACGGCGGCACAAAGGTGGACGACAACCACCTTGGCTTGGGCGGCAAGAAGGATGAGAAGGAAAGGAGGCTAGGGTTTCCAAAACCCTTAAACCAATTAATTCTCCACAAAAAACCCTTAAGCCATGTTTTTATAGAGAACACATTCTCCTAACGGTTATTGGTTCATAACCAAAACCTGTTAATCCGCTCCAATAACTTATGTTAAAATAAATCAAACTGCATTAGTCTATTTTAAGTTAAAACGAACCGAACCAACTTTGGTTCATTCGTTTAAACAAAGCAAATCACTTTGGTTTATTTTCCACCATTAGATTAGAACCAAACCAATTTGGTTTATCCATCATGTCTTCATAAGACTCGGCCCATCCATGTTTTCGATGTAACTGAAATAATTTCATACTCGCTCTTTGTTTGGTCCAACCAAACCAAGTCTCTCTCGATCTTAGAATTCTATTCTCAAACTCGTATTAAATCCTTCAGATTACACTCATTGTGCGTGTGACCAAATAGGTTTCCGATTTAAGTTGGTCGTCTATAATTAACCATTAATTATAGAACGATCATGAGTGACACCTAGTAGTATATCATGATCCTTAATTAATCGGAAACTCAACAGTTGATCCTATAACATTTTCTGAAACCCTTCAGCAGCTAAAATAAATCGTACCCCATTCCCTTCACCCATCTTATACCCACTTGGTTCAGGACATGGTTTATTGTGTCAGTCCCCACTAGGCTGACTATGTCATATCTAGCCCAAGTATTACTTTTTCGTCCTCTGAATTCTAGTTACTGCACATGTATCCAAGAGTACCATACTCTAAACATGTAATGCTTTGGCCAAAGACTTTAGTAACAATCCTACGAGAGGCCATAGGGTATACATCTCCTCGCAAGAAGTGGTGAATCTGCTATAGGCTATTCAAACACCTTCATCCACTTTGACTTATACACAATCATCGCAGGTCCACATCTCCTCAGAGATGCTTACTTAAGATGTCAAAGCATAAGTCTTCATGACCAAGATGACTTGAATACAGCAAGTCGAAGGAACATCGGACTTAAGCTGCTGTAAGAACTTCATTGACATATCCATATATGCAGAGAACCATATGAAGTCTTACAGATGGTCACTCTAATGAACTAGTTACTATAACTAGCATCCACGATCAACACCGGACATCCCAATGTCTCCATCTAGTGAGAAATAGCTGCTTGGATAAACCAAAAAGTATACCTCATGCTAGTCTCAACAGAATCGATGGCATCCGAATCCATCAATTCATCGACTAGGGATAATTCCAATACATCACAAATACATATGTAGAGATACTCACTAGTTGTGATCCAATCACAAATTCTCTCATGCTGTGAATCGTATTGCGGACATTCAGTAAATGAGTTTAAGATCTAATCAAATACATGAAAATATGTATACTCAAATAGTGAATCTTCATTTATCAAATAAATGGTACAACCATAAGACGATTACCTTAGGACACCTCTCATATATTACTAACAAGAGGCCCTTGGATGCCTCCCCCTTTGTGGTTTGGGAGCCCTAGGGTGGCCCCTTTCATGATCCCCAATTTTCTTCTATTTTTTTTCCTTTACATAGACATGGAGAAATCCCTAATTCCTCGAATAAGCGATGCTGCCACATGGCCATGTGTGAGACACACGACCCCATCGTGCTTCGCTCTTGATGAAATGTGCTCGTGTGGTATAACACAACCCCACGGTTGTGAAGAGAACCACGACCCGACCGTGGGGAGAAACAAAACCATGCCTTATGGTACGACCCAGTCGTGTTTCACTCTGGAGCTTTCATTTTGATCCGTTTTGCTTCGAGGAACATGCCCATGTCTTCAGACACGATTAGAGTGTGTTCCCTACAACCCATACTTTATATAAAGCTTCATTTTTCTTTGACATTTCATCCCTATAAAGACAAGTAAACAAAAGAAGATCTTCGAATAAAGATAATAGTAAAAAGATGTAAAACAAAGATAATATTCAATGAGTGTCACAAAAATGAGATAAGATGTATGGAAAAAATGATAACTAAAACTATATATAAAATATGCACATCATAATGCATGTGAATAATATCTCCTTACCCCTAGCAAGGTCATCTAGTCCTATTGAGTAGTATTACCATGGAGCTATGAAACACGAATAGTCTCACTTATGCTTAACCAGAAAGTTCCATATGCATAGTACATAACTAGATCCTAAAGCATCAATCTCCAAGCTATGTGAAGTCATTGTTTCATCTTGTTCCTAGAGTTTCCAACGATAGACACATACCTGTCATACACAAGGACCGTGCCCCAAACCTAAGTACAAAGTCTCAAAGGAGTACTCGTTGTCAAAAAAATTTGATAGGTATTTTCTCAATAACCTCGGGATCTAAATGGGGAACCTAACTTGGTTAACTCTATATCACTGTGTCTCAAAAGGATACCTTATCATTTCCTACTCACAACAATTACTTTTTATCTCTTTTTTGCATACTTTCATTGGCAAGTATTTTTATATAGGATTTGATTTTTTCGAATGAGATCACATCCCGAGTATTTCTCCAATAACTAAACTATAGAGGGGGTCCCCTATGGATCCTAAGGTACTAGTCCAACACAATGAATCATGACTCATTTTGGATACTTTAACTCTTCAAACTATGTTTTAAGTGTAAGCGAAATAGGGAAAATTATCATGTAAACCTATAGTGAAATTTCTCAAATTGAACAAAGCTCATGTAATTCTACTACAAGATAGGACAATATGAATTAATAGGAGATATAAGCATGATATCATATAAACATTAAGTCACAACATGCCAAAAAAAACTATAAGGGACAAACAAAATGCAAGAATGCGACGAATTCAAATAAAAAAGGAAATAAAAATTCATGACAACATGGTATAAATAAGAAATAAAATTGTATGCATGCTAGAGAAATAACTAAAATCCCTCTAGACCTAAGCAATGCATTATCGTCAATGAAAAACAAACAAACATAAATAGAAGGAAACCAATCTAGACTATTATGGAAGAGAAGGAAGGTAATACTGAAAGTGATTTTATGAAGTGTAGTAAATCTTGATGTTTGCCACGATCGTATTGAATAATATGACTTGCCCGTGTTACCATCTATCCTTTACAACATATCCGTGGTGAAAAACACGGTTTGCTTGTGTTGGCTTCTACCTTGGAAAACGTCGTGTTCCGTTCATGAAATTTTAGCCTTGGAGAAAATGAAGAAATAAAAATAAATAAATATACAAAATAATCAAAAATAAAATAAAAATCCTTAGGTTGCCTCCCAAGAAGTGTTAATTATAGGTCATAAACTCGACCTCTATCAAGTTCAAATCAGAGTCCTCGATTGGAGGGGGTTGAGTACCCCTCCTTTCGGGACAAATCTCCTCCAATACTTTCTCATCTTTGCTAGTCATGGGATGATGTACATCTCTAATTTTCCATTGTTGTTTTCCTTCTTCACTAGATCAACTTGTGCACATCGTTGTGGTGTGTCATCTTCTACCTGAACACTATCAACCCTGCAACATGTTTCTCGAACAGAAGCATGATTAGTCCCCTTAGATAATTCGAATTCAATCTTTTCCTTACCCTCCATTATAAATAGTCTATGGTTTTTAACGTTGATCATGGCTCTAGAAGTGGCTAAGAATGACCATCCCAAGATGATCGATATCTGAGAGCCTTCGTCCATATCTAGGAAGACGAAATATATCAAAACAATAAACTTTCCTACCTTTACTTGTACATCTTCCAGAATGCTCAAGGGATATTTGATGAGCTAATAAGCAAGTTGTAGGACCATGGTTATCAACTTCAAATTCCCTAGACCAAAATTTCTTGTATATAGGTAGGGCATAATACTCACCCTATCTCTGAAGTCATAAAAATCTTTGATGATCCTGTGTTCTCCAATAATCCATGGAATAGAAAAACTATCAGGGTCCTAGCATTTGGGAGGTGATTTAGATTATATTAGTGCGCTACATGCCTCAGTAAAAGTTATGGTCCATAGTTCTCTATCTTCCTTCGGTGTCATAGAATATCCTTCATGAACTTAGAAAAAAAATAGGCATTTGCTTCGAGGCATCAAGGAAGGGAATGTCCAGAATAAGTTTCTTCAATCTCTCAAGAAATATACCAAACTGCTCATCTAGCTTTGCTTTTTCCAATCGCAGAGAAAAAGGAATCGACAATATGTATGTCCTCATCAGAGCCTTGGGTTGAGGCTACTCGGTGGCCTTCTCGTGTGTTCCTTAGTCAGTTTGTAGTTCTTCTTTATCCAGTTGTTGATAGTCTTCTCGGACTCCTCTAAAATTTTTCCACTCTACAAAGTGATGGTGTTGTAGTGCTTTATTGGATTTGGCTCTGACTAATTTGAAATCTCCCAGGAGCTCTCAAAGATGTGCTCATGATCTATGCAACTTAAGTCTCCAACATTTTAGTATGCTTGCACAAGTCATCGATCTTCCCTCCTATCCATTTGAGTACTTCTTCCTTGACCCAATGCATCTTTTCGAACCTTTCATTTTGTTTGACCTGATTTGTGATGAAATTTTCCAGCAAGGTCTCTAGGTTCAACTTGGAATTTAGGGTTTATCAATCGATTGATACCTCAATTTCAATCCTCACTAAGGTTAACTCTCGCTTCACCTGACTTCTCTTGCATAACATCCAATCATTCTTGACCTATCGGGACTTCACCACCTAGCATTCGGTCACTCTTGACCTGCCAAGACTTCATAAACACTAAATATTCAACCACCCTTGACCTATTGGGGCTTCACTTGCTCAACATCTAGTCAACGATGTCCTATCGAGACTTCACCCATCTAGTAAACAATCACTCTTAACCTGTCAGGACTTTATCGAACACCAAATATCCATCCTCCTTGACCTATTTGAACCTTTCCTCTCATATATAGCATCCTGTCAATCGTGTCCTATTAGGATTTTTTTTTCATTCACCTAACATCCGATCCTCTATTACCTATTAGGACTTTCTACACTTATCTAAGATTCGATTATCCGTGACCTATTAGGATTTTCCACATTTCATGATAAGTATCCAGTCAACCATAACTCACTTGAACTTCTCACTTGCAACAACCCTATTGGACTTCCAACTACCTAGTGTCCGATCTTACCATATCCACTTAGATTTTGTTCATCTCATGCTAAGTGTTCAGTCAATTGTGACCCACTTGGACTTCCTTTATCTCACTCAAAATATCCGATCAACTGTGACCCACTTAGACTTTTCTACTTGTTAAGTATCAATTAACTTTGACCTATTTGACTTCTCGTTCAACCGCCTAACATCGAATCATATATCCATCATGTGTTTGATCGAAGAGTCTCTAGAGGGGGGGGGTGAATAGCAATCATAAAATTTTCTTCTTTTCGACGTTAAAACCAAAACAAGCACAGTGGAAGTAAAGACGATAAAAGAAAGTAACACTTTTATTTTTACTTGGTTCACAACCCAAAGGTTGCTAATCCAAGGCCCCACGATCCTAGACCCCGTACGATGGGGCAATCAACTAAATGTCTCTTCCTCATTGGAGGTAAGAGACGATAGTTACAAGAAAAAGATAGAGGAAGAGGCAACAAGCCTACCTCTCCCCTTTACAATGAAAAGCACGAATACAAGAAGTAAAAAAATGAAATGAAATGAAACTACCGATGAAAAGATGAAGACTTGGCGTGATGTCGGCATTACAGTGGTGTAGTATTGTCATCAGAAGATTCGCATTGTTGGAGCACTTTAGGAGCAAAATTAGATGATCCAAAGAGGTGAAAAGCCTCTTCTTTTATAGCCCTTCAACCACTAGCTCGTTGAAATCTGGATCAGGGCTAAAGCTCCTCATCCCCCCACTTTTGGTGGAGCTTATCTTGACTTTCTTCAAGATGATCAGCTTGACCGGGAGTTGATTGATGCCCCTTGGCAGTCAACTGTTGGTAGGATCAGTCTACTGCCAATGGCCTTCAGTCGACTGCCAGCTTGATCACTCACTTGCAAGATAAAGTTAGCATAGAATTATAGATTAATGGTAAATACGATGGTCATTACCGTCCGACCTCAACCTAGACCTTCCATCGGAAGTCTTAGTTGGATCGCCGCCTACAGTAGTCCCCATATGGAGGACACGACCTTACCATCGGTTCACACTCTGTGCTTTCCTCTCGTCCTTCCTGACATGTCACTTAGCTTCCGGTCAGCACCGAGGTTCCTCGACTCCAACGAGATTCTCCTGGTGTCGCCCAACCACCGCGGTTTCTCGTCTCGAGATTCTCTGGGTGTCGCTGACCTTGGGCTTAGCTTAATAAAATTCTTGCACATTCAACACAACACATTAGATAACAATAATAGCTTAACTTTCATCCTTTGCCATAATCAAAATGTAGGTTCGATTATGTAGTGCCCCTGCACCAACAATCTCCACCTGTTTGATCTATGGCAAACCGATTCAAAGTTAAGGAAAAATCAAGCATAACTAAGCATGAGTAAATAAGCATGTAGGAAGTTGGTATGAGTAAGTTCTTTTTCAAATGCTACCCATCAAGGTTACCTCCCCTTTACCTTAGGTGAGTTTTTGAAAAAGAAACTTATTTCTCCCCCTTAACGTTAAAGTTTTAGTCTTGCACATTTGGCCACTTAAAAAAAAACGTTTTCTCCCCCTTAACTTTGGCCTCTCTTCTCCCCCTTTTGCCATTTATCGAAAGTATTTGGGATTTGTAACGAAAAACCCCCTTTTAATTTTGAAAATAATAGTTTTAATATAAATTCAGCTAATAGAATGTTCAACTCTTTTTGACTTTAATTGATATAAAATGATCAATAAGTCTTGATTAGAGTTGGTTATTTTAAATAATTATACTCCATGATTCATATTGATGCACTTGATCTACATCTGGAATCAGGATTAAGGTCCTAACATCTCACACCCATCTAGGTGGCTCAGTACACAAACACATTGATCCTATCTGTTGTGAGATGTGTTGGCTTCTTAAATCTATAGGTGCATGCTTTCTAAGGTAAGCCCTAAGCTAGTTCAATGTAGCATAAAAGAAAATAGATTATAAATAAGAGTTGATTCCTACTCTACTACGCACATCCCTAACCTTCGTCTAAGCAGACTAAATTTTGCTTCGGGTAAGGGTTTTGTGATAATGTCCGCTAGGTTTGATTTCGACTCAATATATTCGAGTTTTATAGTTTCATTTACTACGTGTTCTCATATGAAATGGTATTTAACTTCTATATGTTTAGTTCTAGAGTGACAAATTGGGTTCTTAGTTAGGCTAATAGAACTAATGTTATCAATTAAGATTTTAGTGTTACTAAAGTTTAAATGAAAGTCTTGGAGAGTGTGTTTTATCCAAAGAAGTTGAGCTACACACTCACCCATCACAACGTATTAGGCTTCGGTGGTAGACAAGGCAACATAGTGTTGCTTTCTACTACACTAGCAAACTAGACTCGAGCCTAGGAGTTGGCAAGATCCACTCGTGCTTTTTCTATCAAGTTTACTACCGACATAATCCGAGTCGGAGTAGACAATTTGTTCGAATTCACTTGACCTAGGGTACCAAATTCCTACATTTAGTATTCCTTTTAGCTACCTAAAAATTCGTTTGACTAGCGTTAGGTGCGATTCTTTAGTGCAAGATTGAAATCTTGCACACATACTTACTGCGAAGAGTATATTTGGTCGAATCACAGTTAAGTATAGAAGGCTACCTTAAGCACTCCTATAATACTTTAAATCTATCTCTTTTCCTTCAAAGTCTTCTCCTATATTTACGTTTGTAGCCATAGGTGTATTAATTTTTTTAGCGTTTTACATTCCAAAGTTACTAATTAGTTCCTTAGCATATTTTCGTTGATGTAAATAAATTCTTTCTCTAGTTTGTTTTATTTGTAACCCTAAGAAGAAAGTAAGATCACCTACTAAGTTCATTTCGAATTCACTTTCCATTAGTGAAATGAACTCATTTAATAACGTTGTATTGGTCGTTCCAAAGATTATGTCATCTATATAAATTTGTGCAACAAAGATTTCTTTTCCTATGGATTTTACAAAAAGGGTTGGGTCAACTAGACCTTGATTAAATCCCTTAGACTTAAGGTAGATTGAAAGCCTTTCATGTCAAACTCTAGGAGCTTGCTTTAATCCATATAAGGCTTTTCTAAGTTTGAAGACATGGTCAGGTTTGTCTAGTCTTTCAAATCCAGGTGGTTAGCTAACATAAACTTTTTCCTTAATAAATACATTTGAAATAATTTGAATTCTCGATGCGCAGCATAGGCTAATAACATTCTAATTGATTTAAGTCTAGCTACGGGTGCATATGTCTCATCATAGTCTAACCCCTCTACTTGACTAAATCCTTTAGCAACTAACCTAGCTTTATTCCTAATAACTTCTCCTTTGTCATCAAGTTTATTTCAAAATATCCACCTAGTTCCAATGATCATTTTTCCTTTAGGTGGAGGTACTAATTCCTAAACTTGCTTCTAGTAAATTGAGCTAACTCTTCTTGCATAGCTATAATCCAGTCGGGGTCAAGAAGAGCTGGTTCATTTGTTTTGGGTTCGATTTTAGAGATGAGTGAGATTTGACTTAGGTTCCTATAGGATGCTCTAGTTCGAACCCCTAAGTTTGGGTCACCTATCACTTGATTAATAGGATGGTTTGCTTGTAACCTAGATTGATTCGGGTAAGGATCTACACTATATTCGTTTCGTGAGTTAGGTGCAGGTCTATTTTCTATTGGTTCATTAATCAATTCTACTTTGGGTTTTATAATTTTGTTTTCTTCATCAAATACTACATTGATTGTTTCTTCTATTTTTTGGGTTTCTTTGTTATACACCCTATATGCTTTACTAGTTGTTGAGTATCCCAGAAAAGTTTCGGTACTAGTTTTAGAGGTGAATTCCCCTAAGTAATCTTTAGTGTTTAATATGTGTACCCTACACTCAAAAACCCTAAAGCACTTAATATTTGGTAGTTTTTCGTAATAGATTTCGTACGACATTTTTTGATGTCGTCTAACTAGTAAAATCATATTTTGGACATAGCAGACAGTATTGACCGCTTCTTCCCTAAACCTAATAGGTAGATTGAATTCATTTAACATAGTTCTAGTGGCTTCTTGTAGGGTTCTATTTTTATGTTCAACTAGTCTGTTTTGTTGAGGGGTCCTAGGACAAGAGAACTCGTGGTGGAATCCATTTTGGTTATAAAAGTCAGTGAACCTATGGTTTTCAAATTCACCACCATGATCGCTTCTAATTCTCTTAATCTTAAGGTTCTTTTCATTTTCTATTAGTTTGCATAAATTCATGAGTTGATCTAAGGTTTCACTCTTATGTTTTAAAAACCTAACCCATGTGAACCTATAGTAGTCATCGATTATGACTAGGCAGTATTAGCTTCCGTTTAGTGACTTGGCTCCATGAGAGTTAAAGTGGTCTAAGTGTATGAGCTCAAGTATACTTTTCGTTCTTTCTTGATTAGTTAGTTGATGTGAAGTTCTAGTTTGTTTACCTTGTTGACAAGCATTACATATTTTATTTTCAAAGTTATTTAGGTTGGGTAAACCTCTAAGTGTATGATTCTTGGATGGGAGTGGCCAAGTCATTGGTGTTACAACTAGGATTCCTCTTGTTGTGTCATTAGACACTTGGTTGAGGAGTTAGGGAAATTGATTGTATAAATGTTACTATTCCTAGTTCCCTTAAGTATAGTTTTTAAACAATCACTATTTTTAATTAAGCATTCATTTTGTAAGAAAACGACCTTATAATTATTGTCACACAATTGACTAACACTTAGGAGATTAAATTCAAAGTGTTCAACTAAAAGTACTCGATGAATTATGAAATTTGAGTTTAGCTCAATATCACTTGATTCGATGATTTTGAGCTTCCTCTTATTTTCGAAGGCTACCAATCCTTGGTTTTTGAATATAAGCATTGTAAACTTTAGTCGGTCTTCGATCATATGTCAGGAGCACCCACTGTCCAACATCTATTGATCCTACACATATAGTAGTTGGATCGGATATTGGAATTTTAAAGTTGTTTTGAAAATTTTAACCTAGGAATCATCTCACCCTTTCTACATGATCAAACATGTTAACCTTATATGTTTTGTGAGATGACTTCAATTTTGTAGAAGATTCATTGACCGTTAGAGGGGGGGGTGAATAGCTCATTTCGATATGTCAATGGAATTCATTCGTGCTTGTCTCTACAATCTTTGTTAGCGTAGCGGAATATATATAATAGAAATAACAAAAACTAAGACAAACACAAGTACGCAAGGATGTAATGTGGTTCAGAACTGAAAGGTTCCTACTCCACGGATTGAGCTCTAAAGAGCTCTAGCGATGCCAATCACACACCACTAATAAACACTCCTTCTCGACACAAGTCAGAGGCGGAGAAACCCCTTACAATGATTACACTAAGTAATACGAAAGATACAAGCTAATACAAGTATGAAATACAATGCAAGTAAAAGAAAAAACACTTTACAAGAGCACTTTGGTTGCTTGATCTTTGATTGCCATTGACTAGCCTTGAAGACCCTGATTTTCAACAACAAATCACTCCAATTCGCCGAAGAAAATTGTTACCAAAAACCCTCTTCCGAGCTACTTTTATAACCTGCAATTGGGCTGGATTTTCGCCTATCAGTCGACTAGTCGGGACTATCAGTCGACTGATGACACTGTTGCTGTGAGACAATGGTGTAATCCACGCTGGAAAAATCCAACGAATAGGACATCAGTCGACTGATCATATCCATCAATAGACTGATCGAGCCTTCACTCGACTACTAACCCCAACAGTCGAGTAAGACTCTATTCTGTGCCCGAAATATCGAGCACCAATCGACTGATCACAAGATAAGTCGACTGATTGGTCCATCAGTCGACTGCCCACCTCTGGCAGTCGACTGCTAGGGCACTCCCCGTAGTCAAACCCTAGTTGACTCATACCAGTCGACAGACACATGGTCCCAGTCGACTGATATACCTCAAACATGTGGTTTTAACCCAAGTATGGTGCCCCCATACTTGCTAGACCACCCGTAGTGTAGACCTAAGATTTCTAGCCACCTCCGTCAACCTCGCGCCTATCGGGTCCCTCCAAGTCATCCATGACTCTTTCATCTATACGTTAGCCTTCAGGTGCTTCCATCGGCTATGTCATGCTAACGGTGTCTAACCGCCAAGGCACATTGGACTTATGCTACTAAGACTCCGCTTGGACTTTACGTGTCTCCAAGACTCCCGCTTGGACTTTACGCTACCAATATCAACCCCTTGGACATCTCAAATGGCAAGACTCAAGCTTGGACTTTCCCTTGCCAACCCATGTTGGACTTTACGCTGCCAATATCAACCCCTTGGACATCTCAAATGGCAAGACTCAAGCTTGGACTTTCCCTTGCTAACCCATGTTGGACTTTGCATGCCAAGTACTCAAGACTTGGACTTTCCATGACATGGTCAACCCTAGTCAGCCATCAAAATCCCCCTCGAGTCAAACTCGAGTCCGGTCAGTCATGACCCGGGTCGATTGCACCAACAATATACCCAAAACATTATCAGACATCAATGTCAAATGTCAAACATCAAAATATCTCTCGAGTCAAACTCGAGTCCGGTCAATCGTGACCTGGGCTGATTGCACCAACAATCTCCCCCTTTTTAATGTTTGACAAAACCACATACCATTGAATTTGAACACTAACTCAAATCTTCTTACCAATTATTCAAAATTGGTAATCCCATAAATTCTCCCAAAAACATTCTCCCCAAAATATTATCTCCCTTTTTTACTAACATCAAAAAGGTTTTCTCTCCATGGAGGTCAATGTCTCATGTCCCAATGAGATCTTACAATCTCCCCCTTGCTAAAAAAAAAATACCTAGGATGCCTACAATCTTCCTAGTAAGTCTCATATCACTCAAGAGAGGAAATCCTATACACTCTCCCAATTTCAAAATTGGGTATCTCAAAATTCCTTTTTCCTCCTCATGAGGAAAAATATCATCCATCATCCCATGATGGATACCTCCCCCTAAAGGCTTACTCGCCCTTGACCATTACACCAACAATGTCCTTGGGAAGTCCCTAAGCTAATAGGAACGCTAAACCATCAAAAATAAGGTTCATAGTTCAACATTGAACTTTCCAACCCTTTAAATTTGATACCTCACCTTAACAACTCTCCTAATCCATGTCCAATAGATTTTCACCCTTTATAATGCTTCCCAAAGCCTATCCTAGGGTTAGGAGTGGTTAGGGAACTTTATCGTAACTTAAAATGGGCTAAACAACCTTACTTTTCCCAAAATCAGCTTATCAGTCGACTATCTCAGATATCAATCGACTGAAGTGCCCATCAGTCGACTGCCAACAGGCGGCAGTCGACAGATAACTGAAACTCCGAATTTTAGATATTAGAAATGAATTTCAAAAATTCATAACTAATTATATGTAATTCGAAAAATTATGAATCTTCATACATATAATACTTAAGACCAATACAATGGGTGAAAATTATTCGAAAAATATTTTACCCATTAAAATAGGAGATTTATACAAAGTTCAAAAACCATTAAAACTTCAATGTTTTTGATCTACTTTGTATCAACTTCTTCAATGGTGATTGCTATCAAAAGATAGACATCACTAAGGTTTTCTAAAGTGATTTTAAAATGTTTTTGAAAACCTATTTTGAACCAAGGACTATTAGCTAGATGTACATGACTTGTACATTAGCTTTCCTCATGATTCATATTGATGATTGAGATAAGTGTAAGTTCATCTAGATGCACTACCTATGCACCTTGAACTTAACTTATTTTCATAACATCTCACATGTATCTAAGATGTATTAAGCACACACAAGTCAATGTAATTGTGAGATGTGGGATTAGGGTTATTATGGCCTCATGCATTTTCTAGGCAACTCTATTTGACTCCTTTATAGATGGGACTTCAAATCATAGCATAATCCTTAACTCAATTTTAATTAATGCATGAATGATCATGGCATAAATGATAATCATAAATAAGCATAACCAGTGATCATGATGTCATGACATATGAATAGGCTCTAAAAATGAACACGACATAGAAAATAATTCTAAACAATATCATGACATGTCATATGATAAAATAAAATGTGATGTCATGACATGGCAAATTTGAATATATAAACCCATTAACACACACATAATTAGACAAAAACACATGATTTTTGATAAACAAAATATTTCATTCAAATATAACTTCAGTTTTTACAAGCAAAATAGATGTCTAAACCTCTCAACCTCACTACAAAACCAAAAAAAAAAAAACAAGACCCCTAATCTTTGCCTAGGTATCATCCCCGGCAGATGGTGGAGGCGGTGGAGGTTGCTGGCTCAGCATCTAAGTCTGCATCATCTCGTATATATCCATCTGGTGCTACTCCATCCGACTGAGTTGTTGACCCATGGAGGACTGCCCCAATATGATCTCCGCCAGTCGTGAGTCAACCATCTGCCGGTAGTCCACAAATCTGACCTCCAACTGTGCAACACGATCTAATAGACCTACTACTGGTTCATCTGCTGGTACAGGGTCATCCTCTGTAGCATCGGGCCCCACATACTGTCTTGCAGGCTCTAGAGGTGGCTCCCCATGCGCCATGGGCTGAGGCCGAGGTACCAGCTCCATCTGTCCAGCTCCAGTCCGCAGCCCAGCCAATGTGAAGTTACGCACTGAGATGTAGTCGTATACTTCGAATAGCGCCCTCAACGATCTCCTGGATATGTTAATGCCAATGGACTCTAACCATGCAGTGATAATATGTCCAAAAGGCATATGAACTTTCCCTTGTATAGGGGATATGAAATGGACAATGCAATGAAAAATGTTCAATGCAATGTTCACGTCTAATCGAAGGCGCATGGCATACATGAGAAAGAGATGGGGAGGTCAGATCTTGGCCTGACCCCGAGTCACAATCGGAAGGAAGCACCCAACAATGACTTTGTAAAGAACATTGTCAGGTGCAGATAATTCATTGATAGGGAAAAGGTTTTGAGCTGGTGGGAGGGATGATGGAAGAAGTGCTCATGCATGGAATCTAATGAGATGTTGTCAAAAGGATCAAGAAGAGGTGCATCAAAAGTAGGATAAAAAATGAAGGTGTCATCCGATGCCCTACACTCCAGGAACTCCTGCAAGATCACAGGAGTGAACTCCAGGTCGCATTTTGCAACGTGAGTGGTGTAGGTAGGGCTATAGTCTACCTTCCACAAGTTTTGGTAAAATTTCTTGAGGAGGTCATCATTAATAGCATGATTGCAAAGGGCGATCTTCATCAGCTGATAATGCAGTAAGATCTCAATGACGTCGCCATAGTAGTATCTGAAGAATCGCTCATCAATGTACCTAACCGCCATCGGTTGGTACAAACGCGATGCACCCTCATTTGGGTCATTCCTATGTTGTTTCTACATGATTATATGATTAATGCAATGCAATGCAATGTGATGACACAAATACCATGATTAGATCAAAATGTGGTGTAAAAAAAATTAGGGTTTAAGGGTTTAGAGGTATACTTTGGTGACATTACTAGACTGATAGTTGTGAGGGCCTAACTGGGTAGCATACTTGCCGGAGAGAATGTCGGAAGATCGTCGGAAAGGGGATCTCACCGGAACCCTAGCGCCGGAAGAAAAATAAGGGTTGTGAGATGTCATTTTAGCTATAGAGCGATCAAATACATGAAGGACAGAGATAGCTTCCAAATCTAAAGGCTTTTGGTCACCGGCGTGGACGCGAGAAGGATAGTCGGAGAGGATTTGAAGCAATCGGAGAGGAGAAATCGCATGAAAGCAGCGTGAAGACACCGAACCCTAGCGGTTTAGCATTATAAAATTGCGACGTTAGTCGACTGATAGCAGGTTAGTGAACGGTTCACCGAACGGGCAATCGACTGTGCCGGCTCGGCAATCGACTGCCGAACATTCTGTGCCAAGCTACAGTAATATCAGTCGACTGATGTGACTAGCACTCGACTGCTAGACAAGCCACTCGACTCTTGGTTCTTCTATCCCGATTAACAGTACCAACAGTCGACTGATGTAGATGTTGTTGGGGGATCGAACGACCAGCTAGAGGGGGGTGAATAGCCCTTTGTCGTTTAATGTCGGTATTTGCTCGTCTACAAAACTAATTAGCGCAACGGAAACAATAAAGACAAGCAAATACAAATACAAGAAAACAAACGCTAACACAATAGTATAACGTGGTTCACGGCTACGCCGCTAATCCACGGTCCCCGATTCGTCCTTGGTGAATCACTCCGCCAAAACCAATCCACTAATGGTCTCTCCTTTGCACCAAGCTAGGTGGAGGTAACCTTTACAATCAAGATCACTCTTCTTATAATAAGAATGAAGTAAAAGCAAGTAAGAAGAGTTTAAAGCTTGTGGGGCACTTGGATGGTCGTTTGGAGTAAGAGCATTAGCCATCCAAAAGGCCACACCCTCTCTTTTTATAGAGAGGAAGCTTTTCTTCCCGTTGGCCGCCACTAGTCGACTGTCGCCACTCCAACGGCCTCCGAACACATCGGATCCTGACTGTTGTAGTCCAACGAAATACTTGGCAGTTGACTGATGGACCTCATCAGTCGACTGCTACCTCCGTAGTCGACTGCTCAGTCGGCTACGAGCGGTTTTGTGGCCAAACCCTTTCGACCACTACCGATCACGCTTTCAGCCAATGATCGATGGTCTTGGCAATGATCGCACATATGGTAATCGATCGTTGGCTTCAAAATAGCGAATACCAACCACGCCGACGATCGCCATTACATGGTAGTCGACTGGTGTCGGGAAATCCCATCTGACACTTAGCTAAATGGCCTAGTTTCACCTAAGAGCTACTACCCCTTCCTGGGTTACATTTGCTCACTCTCATCTCTCGGAGTCCCTCGCCTTCGAAGTTATCTTCATCCTCGACCACGCCCCTTGGTAGCATCAGGTGCACGACTCTGCAATACTCCTTCACGTCTCTTGCCTCGAAGTCTACTTCCTTCGGCTTCACTCCAAGCTCCTCGTCCGGCGGTCCCTCGGATGCTCCAAGCGCACGGCTTCCGCAAAGCCATCCTTCACCGACTCAAGGACCGAGTCATGAGTTGTAAAACTCGCCACGACTCCATGTGTGAATTCCTAAGCCCTGCAAGACTCCAACGCACATCTTAAATCACACTAACACCCTAACTTAAACCCTTTGCTACACACATCAAAACCTTATCATGGCAAGAGATTGCCCTAACAATCTCCCCCTTTTTGATGTGTGGCAATCCGTTTAAGTTAGGTAAAAACATTTGATAGAAATTCTAAGGTAAGAAAGCATGTAAACATAAACTTGATATAACAACAAGCAACTCCCCCTTAATCCATGAAACTCCCCATACATATTTCTCCCCCTATCATAATTTACTTAAACATAATCATTTCTCTCCCTTTGACACCATTAAAAAGATTAACACTAAGTTATAAACTCATGGCATCAAGTCTCATAGAAGGAAAATACCAAAAATTGGTCTAAAACCTGAATTCAGCCTTAACTAGTATGATTTTAGTCACACGGTCATTGCTATCGATATGGCGATCGACAATGAATTCAAATTCTAATTTTTACAGGTGAAATTCAGAAATGCATTAAAAAATCCAGAAAATTCGAAAAATTATGAAATTTGGGGAACATATTTCTTGTAAGATTCTTTATCAGTGAAAAATAGTTTTTCATGAAAAATCAATATATTTTCATGTATTTTCCAAAAATCCAAAAGCTTTAAAAACCACTAGGTTTTTGATCATTCTAGTATCAAGTTTAACACCTAGTTTTGCATCCAATTGTTTCAAAACAAGAATACATGTATTTTAAGGTAAGAAATTGTTTTGAAAACATATGAAATATCCAACCATGATCTTTGGGTAATATGTCTATGAATTAAACATAAGCATTCCCCATGATTGGTCTATTATTGCTATTTTGACACTTTAAATGACCATCTAAATGCCATAGGCATTAGTGGACATTTGTATCATCCTAACATCTCACCCATGCTAAGTTTTCAATCATGGTAGCCTATAGTGAGTGTGAGATGCATTCTAGAGGGTATTTGTATATACTTAACCATTATATTCATGCAATTCTATCAAGGTTAAGTATCAACCTCACAATTCTCATGATCATAAGGGCATATATGAACTAATTTCACATTATGATCATGAAACACATGTATTCATTGAATTTTTATCATGCATTAGGTATTATATCATGATAATAAACAAGTATCACCTAAAGCATGATTTAAGTCCTATTTCTCATGATTATGTGTCAACTATCAAAATCATAAATAATGATTGCAAATATACATAGCAATTTCATTAAGTATCATGATTTAAGCATTATTATCTATTTTTGGGCACATTATCATCACCCAACACTATTTCAAAAATATTGTCCCGCTATCCTAAGTCAACCAAAAAAAAGATATAGGTGAATTCCATTTGGTTGACTATCCTAGGGTTTTCCTAACCCTTAAGGATGGATTTTGGAATACAAAATAGGTTCTTTCCTATGGGGTTCACAAGATACTCCTTGGGGATCCATTTCCTAGCTATTACCTTCTTTTTATCTTGTCCCCTAGCAATTAGGCATTTATAGGTCTTTTCATTTTTCTTTTCTTTATAACCTAGGCCTTTCTTATTAAAACTTGCCCTTTGGCTCCCAATTATCATATTCAATGTGTTGGAGCCAATTGTGAATTTTTCTAGGGCTTTTGTCAAATAGTCTACCTTTTCCCTTAAAGCTTTATTTTCATCCATACATGCTTCACTAACATTAAATGGGATATATGTTGGATCGATCGGATCGCTAGAGGGGGGGGGTGAATAGCGATAGAAACTTTTGAGTACGAATTCGTTTTTAAAAAAAAAACTTATATGCAGCGGAAAGATAAATAAAACAAAAAGTAAAGGAGACAATAGACACAAGATATTTACTTGGTTCGTAGCCGAAGGCTACTACTCCAAGGCCCTAGTGGTCCTTGACCACGTACGGAGGGCAAACTACTAAAGAACTCCTCGTTGGAGGTAGGAGTTAGACGGATACAAAAAATGCTCGAGGTAGAAGGACACTCCCCCTCTCCTCGTTATAATGAAAGCTTTACTAAAAGGAATAAACTAAAATACAATTTAGAACTTTCGTTACCGACGACTTTAAAGGTTGGTGGTTGAAGCTCTAGTCGTCGTCTCGGCAGCGCTTCGTCGTAGGGATGTCGGAGCGTATCGGAAGCACTTGGAAGCTTTTGAATTGATTCAAAACCCTAGGTTTGACCCTCCTTTTATAGCCTTTGAGCCCCTCATCGAATGAGACTTTAGCCAATCACAAATGGGCACAAAACCCCTTGAAAAATGGTGATAACTCTTGACTACTCGAGGCTGATCCTTTGACCGTGATCATGATCGATGACCATCATCACGATGGCGGCATCGATCGATTGTCGACCTTCGGCAATGAGTCCTCCAAGTCGGGCATGCGATGCTAGGGCAAGGTTAGCTCAACAAAAACATAATTTCGATGGTCGTCGACCATCCAATCTCGACCTAGACCATCTATAGGAAGTCTTTGGTCGGATCTACGCTTAAGATCATCCACGTAAAGAGGATACGACCTTACTTACGCTCGCACACACGAGCTTACCTCAGTACTTACGTGTTGCTTTTGCTTCCGACCATCTACTCAATTCCTTCGGCTCCCTCCGAAGTCTCTTGAGTGTCGCCCGACCACCGCGGCTTCCTCCGGGTGTCGCTAGCCTTCAGCTCCTGCGTTGAGACTTTTCTGCACACTTGATTCAGCTCATGAGATAACAATATATGCTTAACTTTGTATCGTTTGCTATAATCAAAACTTAGGTTCGACTTAGGTGCCTACTGTACCAACAATCTCCCCCTTTTTGATTTATGGCAAAACCACATACAAAGTTAAGTAAATAGCAAGCATGAAGAATAATGTGCATTAGAAACAAGAAATAAAGAATATTAAGTTGGAGTAGTAAGGATTTTCTTCAAGTACTCCTCCTTGAGGAAACCTCCCCCTTGATCGAGGGTGAGTCTTGAAGAAAGACCTTAATCCTCCCCTTTGAGGGTTTCTTTAAGTAATTAACATTACTTAAAGTTGGCCTTAGTAAAACATTTAAGTTAAGAGTTCTTCTTAACTTGGCCCTTTCTCCCCCTTAAGTAAAACATTAAGGGCATAATAAAAAATAAGTAAAACGTTGACGCCTCAAATAAATTTAAGTTAAGAATTCTCTTAATTTGGCCTTTAATAAGTTTTCAAAACTTAAAGTTAACTTTTGGTTTAAATATAAAGTAAGAGTTAAGTTATCAAAAAAAAATTTTGACCCCTTAACTTTGGCCTTTTTCTCCCCCTTTTGCCATATATCGAAAAGAGTGAGTGTGTGTGTGGAAAATAAAAATAAGTATTAAATTTAAAGTCCAAGCATGTTCCACATTATTTTGAAAATAATATACTGAAAATAAGTTCATCTATAAGATGTTCGACTCATATTTGGCTTGATTGATATGAAAGATCAACCAGTCCTGGTCAGAGTCGGTTAGTATGTATGATTATACTCCATGGTTCATAGCGATGCACTAGCTCTACATCTGGAACCAAGAGTAAGGTCCTAACATCTCACGCCCATCTACGTGGCTAAGTACACAAACACATTAGTCCTATGTGTTGTGAGATGTATTGGCTCCTTAAATCTATAGGTGCATGATATCTAAGGTATGTCCTATGCTAGTTCCATAAAAATGAAATTAAAGAAATAGTAGTAAGAACATATAATTTGCATGTACCTATTCTATTACGCACATGCCCAATTTTCATCTTAATAGACTAAATTCGGCTTCGGGTAGGGGTTTAGTAAATAGATCTGCCAAGTTAGACTTCGATTCGACGTATTCGAGGTGTATGGCTCCGTTGGCCACATGTTCTCGAATGAAATGGTGTTTGACCTCTATATGTTTGGTCCTAGAGTGACATATCGGATTCTTTGTAAGATTAATTGAACTAATGTTATCTATGTGAAGTTTAGTATTCGTAAAGTCTAACTTAAAGTCGCGGAGAGTGTGCTTCATCCAAAGAAGCTGCGTGACACACTCACCCATTGCGATGTATTCGGCTTCGGTGGTAGATAAAGCAACACAGTGTTGTTTCCTACTGCACCAACTCACTAGACTCGAGCCGAGAAGTTGACAACAACCACTCGTACTTTTTCTATCCAGCTTACTACCGGCATAATCCGAATCGGAGTAGCCGATTAGTTCGAACTCCGTAGATCTAGGGTACCAAATACCAACGTTAAGTGTACCCTTAAGATATCTAAGGATACACTTAACTAGGGTTAGGTGAGACTCCTTAGCACAGGTTTGAAACCTGGCGCACATACTTACTGCGAATAGGATGTCGGGTCGACTCGCAGTTAAGTATAGGAGACTCCCTATTACGCTCCTATAGTATTTTAAGTCAATGGACTTACTTTCTAGGTCTTCTCCTATGTTAACATTTATCGCCATTGGGGTGTTTATTACCTTAGCGTCTTGCATTCCAAATCTTTTAATTAACTCCTTAGTGTATTTTTGTTGATATAGGTATATACCATCCTTAGTTTGTTTAATTTGTAGACCTAAAAAGAAACTTAACTCGCCTACCAAGTTCATTTCGAACTCACTTTCCATGAGTGAAACGAACTCGTTTAGTAAGGCTGAGTTAGAGGTTCCAAAAATTATATCGTCTACGTAAATTTGAGCTATGAATATTTCTTTACCTAAGGTTTTTACGAAGAGAGTTGGGTCAACTAAGCCTTGGTTAAACCCTTTTGACTTAAGATGGATTGAAAGTCTCTCGTACCAAGCTCGAGGAGCTTGTTTAAGTCCATAGAGAGCTTTCTTAAGTTTTAGAACATGGTTGGGTTTATCTAGATTTTCGAACCCGGGGGGTTGGCTGACATAAAATTCTTCTTTAATGTATCCATTTAGGAATGCCGACTTAATATCCATTTGAAACAGTTTAAATCCTCGATGTGCGGCATAAGCTAGCAACATTCGAAAGGATTCGAGTCTAGCTACTGGGGTATAGGTTTCGTCGTAATCTAAGCCTTCAACTTGGCTAAACCCTTTGGCGACTAACCTATCCTTGTTTCTAACTACTTCACCTTTATCATCAAGCTTATTTCGAAACACCCACCTTGTTCCAATTATCGTTTTGTCTTTAGGTGGTGGTACTAATTCCCACACTTCATTCCTAGTAAATTGAGCTAGCTCTTCTTGCATTGCAATAATCCAATCGGGATCAAGAAGAGCTTGTTCAATTGATTTGGGTTCTATCTTTGAAATTAAGGAAATTTGACTAAGGTTCCTATAGGATGCTCTAGTTCGAACTCCTAGATTAGAATCTCCTATCACTTGATCGATAGGGTGGTTAGTCTGAATCCTAGATTGGGTTGGGTTTGTGTCACCTAATGCTTGATCAATGGGGTGACTTGGTTGAACACTAGTTTGGTTGGAGTCATCTATCACTTGATCAATAGAGTGACTTGGTTGACTTAGGTTAGGATTAACACTAGACCTGATCTCCGGATCAGAGTTAGGTCTAGTATGAATCGGCTCGCTAATTGGGGTTGCTGGGGGTTTTGTAGGTTCATGTCCTTCATCAAATACTACATTGATAGTCTCCTCGACTCTAAGGGTGTCGTGGTTATATACTCTATAAGCTCGACTTGTAGTCGAGTATCCTAGAAAGATTCTGGTCGTGATTTTGGATGTAAATTTTCCTAGGTAATCCTTAGTGTTTAGGATATGTACCTTACACCCAAATACCCTAAAGTACTTGATGTTGGGTACTTTATCGTGATAAATCTCATATGAGGTCTTAAGGTGCCTTTTTACCATAAGGATCCTATTTTGGACATAGCATGTTGTACTCACGGCTTCTGCCCAAAACCTATCGGGTAGGTCGTATTCGTTCAACATGGTCCTAGCGGCTTCTTGTAGAGTTTGGTTTTTCCGCTCCACTAGGCCATTTTGTTGAGGGGTCCTAGGGCAAGAGAATTCATGGTGGTATCCGTTTAGGTTACAGAAGTCGGTGAACCTTTGATTTTCGAATTCACCACCATGATCACTTCTAAGTCTTTTAACCTTAAGGTCTTTTTGATTCTCGATTAATTTGAATAGATTGATTAATTGATCTAGGGTATCATTTTTATGTTTGATGAACCTAACCCAGGTAAACCTGGAGTAGTCGTCAATTATGACTAAGCAATATTGACTTCTATTGAGTGACTTGGCTCCATGTGAATCGAATAGATCCATATGCAGGAGCTCAAGTACACTTGAGGTTCGTTCTTGGTTAGTTAACTTGTGTTGTGTCCTAGGTTGTTTTCCTTGTTGACAAGCATTATAGATTTTATTAACCAAGTTGTTGAGGTTGGGTAAGCCACTCTGACTCATCTTGTGGACGAGTCTTGGGTGCGAGTGACCGAGTCGTCGGTGCCACAACCATGATTCCTCTTCCTGTGTCATAAGACATTTGGCTGAGGATTTGATTGTATAAATGTTATTTATCCTAGTTCCTTTGAGTATTGTTTTAGCTATTTTATTTGTTTTAATTACACATTCATTTTCTAAAAATACGACCTTATAGTTATTGTCACATAATTGGCTTACGCTAAGCAGGTTATATTCAAAATTCTCTACAAGTAATACATTTTTAATAACAAAATTCGAGTTAAGCTCGATATCACCTGATCCGATGATTTTGAGCTTGCCGTTATTCCCAAAGGCTACCGATCCTTGTCGTTTGAATCGAAGCTTTGTGAATTTGAGTTGATCCCCGGTCATGTGTCGGGAGCAACCGCTGTCCAACATCCATTGATCCTACACACAAGGTGGTTGGATTGGATGTTAGATTTTTTTTTTTAAAAAAAAAATTGGTTGTAAGTTGTTAAACCTAGGTCATCTCACCTGTGTCTATATGATAAATCATGTTATACTTATGTGTTTTTTGTGAGATGAGTTCCAATTAAGTTGATTAAGTGCATTTAGGTTCAAGTAATTTTATGTTAGATTTGGATTTAAACCTAGGCTTGTCAAGTTTACCTTTTCAAGATCATGGCTTCCAGGTCGTGGCGAGGCACAGGGGCCTTCTTTTATCGGATCATCGACCACTTCCTTAGACAAAGCCATTTTCAAGAAAATGATGACTTGACTCACCTAAGACTATCTCCTAGTCTAACTGGTTATTTTTGAAAAGAGGCTCCCCGAGGCTCAATCTTTTCGAAGAATTTTAGATGGTTATGTTTTTGAAAAGAGGCTCCCCGAGGCTCAATCTTTTCGAAGAATTTTAGTTGGTTATGTTTTTGAAAAGAGGCTCCCCGAGGCTCAATCTTTTCGAAGAATTTTAGTTGGTTATGTTCGTGTTCTAAGTGAGTTCACAAGTTTTAAAGCACAAATTTTCTAAGTTAAAGCATGCAATTTCTAAGTTAAATCACACACTTTTTAAGTTAAAACATGCAATTTCTAAGTTAAAGCACAAACTTTCTAAGTTAAAGCATGCAATTTCTAAGTTAAAGCACAAACATGTTATGTACTGGCTCCCCCTAGACCGTTGAATCGGTTCGGTCTATCCACATAGTGGATTTGGTCCTTGGGAATCCAGTACGGGTTGGATCCTAGAGTTGAAATCAAAAGGTTCTTAGGGACCCATGCTTGGACATGTTTCCTATGTCGACTTACAATCGACATATATGACCTATTAGTCGTGTTTGAGTTAAACCCTAGTCCAGCCTTGTTGTACACGGCCCTTTGAGATCCAAGTAGGAGGTCAAGTCCTTTGGATCCCGAAGTGAACCTTTCCAACGTGTTCCTAAGATCTTTGACTTGACTTTTCAAGAGAGAGTTCTCAACTTCGAGCTTTTCAACTCGAGTTGAGTCCTTCTCTTGAACTCGACTAGTCGAAGAGGTTAGGGAGACCTCGTGTTTGAGGAGTTTAACCTCCTCAACAAGGGTCTCAACCTTGGACTCGGACTTAGCTAACTTCCTAGACAAAAACCTAACCGTATTATGTAAAGTATTAAATAAAGTTCGACTTACTTTAAGGGTATCTTTTGAACCAGATGCGTATCCGTGGCTTGACTTGAAGGTAGCTTCAGTAGTCCGAGTCATCCTCGTGTTCGACTCAAGTTCAGGTTCGGTCTCCATGTCTGACTCAATCGATTTCGCCATGAAGACGTGGTCTTCGTCTTCTTCGGATGACGCTTCTTCCCATGTCGCGTTGAGGGCCTTCTTGTGCTTAGGTGCTCGGTGGTTGAGCTTGGGGCACTCGGACTTGATATGTCCAAACCTATTACACTCATAACACCTAATATTAGAACTTTTAGGCTTACCTTGGTTGGGTCGAGTTGTGGTTCGCTTTCGTCCCTTGGCTATCCTTCGAGCTAGGTTCATTAGTTCGGCAGTCAACTCCGGGTCAACTTCTTCTTCGGACTCGTCTTCCTCCTCGGTTGGTGGTGGCTTGCTTGCGATTTTCTTTTTCTTTGATCCTGCAAACAAGGCTATACCCCACTCGGGTTCCGAAGTTGGGACTCATGTAATTCGAAATCGGAAAAGAGTTCATCTAACCTAATTTTAGAAAGATCCTTGGAGACCTTGTAGGCATCGACCATGGATGCCCACAAGGTAGTCCTCGGAAACGAGTTTAGAACATACCTTATAAGGTCGCGGTTTTCGACCTTTTGCCCGATTGCGTGTAGGTTGTTGACTATGTCCTGGACTCGGGCGTGAAGTTGGGTCGCGGACTCGTGTTCCTGCATTTTTAGGTTATATAGTTTATTGAAAAGAAGATCACGCTTACATACCTTGGCTTCATCGGTCCCTTCGTGTAGCTCCACTAGTTTCGTCCAAAGATCTTTTGCGCTTATGAAGGGGCCGACGCGATTTAGCTCCTCCTTGGATAGGCCGCATTGGAGGATTTGTGTTGCCTTGGCGTTGGCTTCGACTTGTCGTTTTGTCGCAATGGTCCATTGATCATAATCCAAGGAGTCACCCACTTCATTAGTCGGAAGTGTGAAACCCGTTTGGATTATGATCCACATATCGATTTGGGCCATTAACAGAGGTCATCTCCGTTGTAAAACAGAGGTTGGACGGTGCTAAAACCCTCGAGATGGGCCATTAGAACAAAAGACACAAATAGACGGAGACGAAGAAACTAACAACGACAAAAACACGAAAACAAGTACAAAGACTCGCGTCTTGGATTAGTAGTGCGGGAGAAAAACTTAACAAAGCGAAATAAAAAAAAACAGAATTAAAAGAAAAATAAATCTGTAAAAAGGCTAGATTGGTGGTTTCACCAAATCTTAGCAACCCCCGGCTCTGATACCAATTGTTGGATCGATCGGATCGCTAGAGGGGGGGTGAATAGCGATAGAAACTTTTGAGTACGAATTCGTTTTTAAAAAAAAACTTATATGCAGCGGAAAGATAAACAAAACAAAAAGTAAATGAGACAATAGACACAAGATATTTACTTGGTTCGTAGCCGAAGGCTACTACTCCAAGGCCCTAGTGGTCCTTGACCACGTACGGAGGGCAAACTACTAAAGAACTCCTCCTCGTTGGAGGTAGGAGTTAGACGGATACAAAAAAAGCTCGAGGTAAAAGGACACTCCCCCTCTCCTCTTTATAATGAAAGCTTTAGTAAAAGGAATAAACTGAAATACAATTTAGAACTTTCGTTACCGACGACTTTAAAGGTTGGAGGTTGAAGCTCTAGTCGTCGTCTCGGCAGCGCTTCGTCGTAGGGATGTCGGAGAGTCGGAGCGTATCGGAAGCACTTGGAAGCTTTTGAATTGATTCAAAACCCTAGGTTTGGTTCTCCTTTTATAGCCTTTGAGCCCCTCATTGAATGGGTCTTTAACCAATCACAAATGGGCACAAAATCCCTTGAAAAATGGTGATAACTCTTGACTACTCGAGGCTGATCCTTTGACCATCGACCGATCGATGGATCATCATCGATCGGTGATCGGCGGCATTCGATCGATTCTTGACGACCTTCGGCGATCGATGTTTGGCGATGTCCTCTAAGCTTCGATGGTCGTCGACCATCCGATCTCGACCTAGACCATCTATAAGAAGTCTTTGGTCGGATCTACGCTTAAGATCATCCCCGTAAAGAGGATACGACCTTACTTACGCTCGCACACACGAGCTTACCTCAGTACTTACATGTTGCTTTTGCTTCCGGCCATCCACTCAATTCCTTCGGCTCCCTCCGAAGTCTCTTGAGTGTCGCTCGACCACCTCAGCTTCCTCCGGGTGTCGCTAGCCTTCAGCTCCAGTGTTGAGACTTTTCTGCACACTTGATTCAGCTCATGAGATAACAATATATGCTTAACTTTGTATCGTTTGCTATAATCAAAACTTAGGTTCGACTTAGGTGCCTACTGCACCAACAATATATTCATGTGAGCATGCATCATTTAAGCTAGAAGAAATATTTTCATTTTCATTTAAGCATGCTTTTTCTAGTTTATTTTCTAGATCCTTAATTTGATCTAGCATGCTCTTATTCTTCTTTTTAGCTCTAAATAAATCCCTAGTTAAGCTAGAGACCATGGAAACTATTTTCTTGGGAGTTAGATTTGTTACCATAGTCTCCATGTCCTCTTCTTCTTATTCGGATGAGGATGTAGAGGAGGCTCCGCCTTCACTTGAGCTCTCTCCACTTGAGCTTGATTCTTCATTTTCGGTGGAGGAGCAATCCAAGTTATCAAAGGCCATCAATGCAAGGTTGGAGTAGACATGTTCTTCTTCTTTGGATGAGGAAGATGAAGAAACATCATCCCATGTCTTTGCTTTGAATGCCTTAGCCTTCTCCTTTTCTTTTGCCTTCTTCTCCTCTTTCTTCTTGCTCCCCTTTTTCTTCTTCTTTTCTTCTTTCTTTTTCTTCTCTTCCTTGCTCTTGTTTAGGAGGGGACAATTATCCCTTATGTGTCCCTCTCCTTGGCAATTGTAGCAAATGATTTTCCCCCTTGGTCTTCTATTCCTATCATTTGATTTGTTAAATCTAAAACCTTTTAATCCACGTCTTAGCCTCCTTACCATATAAGCTTCTTCCGTGCTATCCATAGAGGAGGAGGAGGATGCTTCATCATCGGAGGAGGAAGGGATCTCTATCTTCTTCTTCCCCTTGTTTGCCAATAGTGTCATTCCCCTTGAAGGTTGGATTCTAGGCTATTCTTGTATTCCTTCAAGCCTTGTTTCGTGGAGCTCCATTGTTGAGAAGAACTCCTCCAAGGTGCTCACTTCTAAATTCTTCGAAATATAGAAGGAGTCCACCATGGAGCTCCACTTTGAGGATCGTGGAAAGGCATCTATAGCCTTCATAACCATATCCCGGTTTGATAGTTTCTCACCTACACTTGACAAACCGGTTATAATTTCCTTGAAATGAGAATGTAAGGAAATTACCTTTTCTCCCTTTTCTAGTTTAATGTTGTTGAGTTGGGAGCGGAGGAGGTCTCTCCTTGCTAGCTTCGCCTCGAATGTGCCTTCATGAAGCTCAATTAGCTTCTCCCACATCTCCTTGGCACTTAGGCATTCTCCAATTCTATTTATTTCTTGTTGAGGAAGCACATTGTAGAGATGGTGCTTTGCTTTTGAATTTGCAAGGTGCTCCTCTCTTTGCCTCTTGGTCCACCTTGACTTCTCTATTAGCTTTCCCTCTTCATCCCTAGGCAAAACGAAACCGGATTCCATTGTAATCATAATATCAAAATCCATTTCGAAAAATACCTCCATTCGCTTCTTCCACCAAGCGAATTCTCCTTTAAACTTCGGCGGATGGATGTTGGAGCCGGCCATTTTGAAAGTTGCTTGTTGTGGCGGTTAGTCCTCGACAAGCTTTCCTTTGCTCTCATTCCACTTGTTGGGGGATCGAACGATCGGCTAGAGGGGGGGTGAATAGCCCTTTGTCGTTGAATGTCGGTATTTGCTCATCTACAAAACTAATTAGCGCAACGGAAACAATAAAGACAAGCAAATACAAATACAAGAAAACAAACGCTGACACAATAGTATAACGTGGTTCACGGCTACGCCGCTAATCCACGGTCCCCGATTTGTCCTCGGTGAATCACTCCGCCAAAACCAATCCACTAATGGTCTCTCCTTTGCACCAATCTAGGTGGAGGTAACCTTTACAATCAAGATCACTCTTCTTACAATAAGAATGAAGTAAAAGCAAGTAAGAAGAGTTTAAAGCTTTTGGGGCACTTGGATGGTCATTTGTAGTAGGAGCATTAGCCATCCAAAAGGCCACACCCTCTCTTTTTATAGAGAGGAAGCTTTTCTTCCCGTTGGCCACCACCAGTCGACTGCTGCCCTTGGCAATCGACTACCGCCACTCCAACGGCCTCCGAACATGTCGGATCCCGACCGTTGTAGTCCAACGGAACACTTGGTAGTCGACTGACGGACCTCATCACGATCGGCCTATCTCCATAGTCGATCGCTTCGACGGCCACGAGCGGCTTGGGCAAACCCTTTCGACCTAATCAATCGCTGTTTAGCATGATCGATAGTCTTGGCAATGATCGCCCACATATGGCAATGATCACCGCCTCAAAATAGCCAATCGAATACCAGTCGAACCATGTTCGACTCAGAGCAGTCGACTGTCATTACATGGCAGTCGACTGGTGTCGGGAAATCCCATCTGACACTTAGCCAAATGGCCAAGTTTCACCTAAGAGCTACTACCCCTTCCTGGGTTACATTCGCTCACTCTCTTCTCTCGGAGTCCCTCACCTTCGAAGTTATCTTCATCCTTGACCACGTCCCTTGGCAGCATTAGGCGCACGACTCTGCAATGCTCCTTCGCGTCTCTTGCCTCGAAGTCTACTTCCTCCGGCTTCACTCTAAGCTCCTCGTCCGGCGGTCCCTCGGATGCTCCAAGCGCACGGCTTCCTCAAAGCCATCCTTCACCAACTCAAGGACCGAGTCATGAGTTGTGAAACTCGCCACGACTCCATGTGCGATTACTAAGCCCTGCAAGACTCCAACGCACATCTTAAATCACACTAACACCCTAACGTAAACCCTTTGCCACACACATCAAAACCTTATCATGGCAAGAGATTGCCCTAACAGATGTTCAGTCGACTGATGGATAAATCAGTCGAGTCTTGGAAGCAGCACTCGACTGCTGGGCTCGCAGTGTCGTGCTATAGTGTTATCAGTCGTCTAATATCTAATTTTTAGTTTTGAAATTAAGTGAATTTCAATTTCTTCACTCAATTTGTTTCATTTTACCATGTTTATTCATGTATATCGAATATATTAGTGTTATGCCTATGTTCATGTATTTGTTAATGTATTTTGGTATTTTATTTCATTTTCACAAGCATTGACATCCAATAGTTTCAAATCCTAGCATATCACCCTTTCTAAGTGTTGAAATACACAATCAAGGTGAATGCTCTATTTTGTGCGATGCAATACACCATAAACATTCTTTCCATGCAAATATATGATAAAACACATGAAGCATGGTAAGTATGAGACATCAAGATGTGTAGTAGTATCAATCTTAAATGCAATTTCTAAGCCTTAAGATAATTTTCTTGATACACTAATTCCCAAAGTGTGACGAAACCCCAAATTGCACACCAATACCTCTAATTCTACATGTGCCAAGTTTAATCAATTTTTCACAATTCTCAAGGCTTATTGGCACATCCTAAAATCCTTTAGGATTAAAATTCAAACTTATTTCCAAGGTATCATATAACCTTGAAAAAGCTATAAAGTGTTAACTTTACAATGGTTAGGTTATCTACCCACCAATTCAAGTTAACACCCCCAACCAACTTAGCGTGATGGAATCACGCTTCTTGGAACCCAATACTTGTTTGAGCTCCTTGGGTTAACAATGTTGGGATGTATACTGAAAAGTCTATCTTTTGTATGAACATCTTTATTTTGAAATAAGAATCACATGATCATTGTTTGCATTTTTATGGTTATGCAATATTGTCTAATACATTACATTGTAGATAACATGGTGTGTGGTCTCACACGGGAGATCATGTTATCGGCTCCTTGTGAAGCATAAGTAAAGGCTCACAATCGAGATGGCTTTGGACAAACCATCGGAATAGTTGTAGTGTGATTTGGTATTGGTTTGTCTTGATCATAGAATCACACTAGTGCACTTTGTGTGTATTGAGCAGGACCGACTTAGAGGTGATTCAATTTATTGCTGACTACATAATTGAATCAGATCTCAGATATTATATTGTACATACTCTTAATCCCGATATAATAACGGACACATATACTTAGTATTCATCTCTTTGATTTACCAATGGGCGAGATTTATAGATTAAATCGATAGGCTCGGTAAGTTGGGAGATGATATTATTTATATGGTGTACCGTTGATTATAGGAGAAAACCATCTCCTATATATTAGGATGATGATGTCCCCTTGTGGAGCTCATAAGGTTCATCATGTAAACCATGCAGGTGGACTTGGTCCGACATGGTGAAAAGGTTGAGTGGTACTACTCATGGAGTTAGATGTCGATTAATTAATGGTCAGTAAATTAATTAATCGACAGACATTCGAGATCTTAAACACAGGGAGAAAATGTACATATAATATATGAAGCCCATATTATCTTATGGGGGTTGGTGAGGTAGATCAATGATAATCCTTTAGTGGATTGGATTATCATTAATGGATCGGACTTTATATTGGCTTGATCCATGGTTGGCCAAGATCCAACTCCTCCTCATGGTCCCTATTGTAGCCTATTAAAACCTCATGAAGCTTAGATCCAATGGATAGAAACAAATCTCTAGATCCAAAGGTAGAGATTAAATGTCTAGATCCGACGGTTGAGATTAAATCTCTAGATCCGACGGTTGAGATTAAAGTCCTAAAACCAATGGTGGAGATTAAAAGGAGGCTTATCCCTAACTTTGTAAAAGGAGAACAAGGGGTTTCCATGGAGAATTATTGAAGAGAAGCTAGGGTATATGGAGGTTGGCGGCAAGAGCTTGGAGTTAGGGTTTGGGCTTAGCGGCACCTAATAAGGAAAGTTTTTCCTTGCCTTCTTCTTCTTCCTCAAGCTGTCGGTGCCCATTGAAGCCTTTCTAGCTCTTGGCCAGCATCGAAAGTAGGTTCTCTCGTTCTCCTTAGCCGGTGGAACAATGGCTTAGGGTCCTCCCTTGAAGCTTTTGGCCGGCAACCATTAATCTCCTCTTCCTTCTTGGCCGGTGGCAAGCTCCATCCTTGGAGTTTGTTGGTTGGTTGAAAGAAGGAAAAGATCCTTGTTTTTATTCTTCCTATTTCTCAAAATGAGAAAGGAAGGAAGATTGGTGATCTAGGAGCTTCAACATTTGGTAGATCGTCGCCCACACGACGTCCGAAAGGAGGAAGATCATACATTAGAAGATCGAGAGGTATATCGATTCTTTATTCTCTTTTGTAAAATGTTTGTTTTTGTTTTTCAATTATGAGCATGATATAATCTGTTTGTGGCTAAATAATACTTGGATCCTGAACATAAACATGAAAGCCAGCGATCCGGACATCGTCTATTCCGCGGCGACTCGTAGAATTGAGGTCGGTTGCTTGAACAACAAGTTTGTTCAAGTGACCTCTCTAAACGAATAGGACAACGATGACTTGGTTGTTTGAGCAATCCCTTTTGTCTAGGATTAAAATTTTTTAATCCGGGGACATCGATGGGATCGCCATGAACAAACAACCGAGGTGACGTGGGAAGCGAAGTTTCCCCTCACGGATCAATGAAACCAACCCTCAAATTGGTATCAGAGACACGGTCCATGTCAAGCCATGAACCTCGAACGAAGGAAGTTGAGCTTCCATGTCCGAATCAAGAGAACCATACACTAGGCTGGATGTCCAGTTGGGTCGGGAGAACCGAACAACTGGCAGGAAGTCCAGTTGGGTTGGGAGGACCGAACAACTAGCAGGAAGTCCAACTGAGTCAAGATGACAAGACAGTTGGCAGGAAGTCCTGGTGGGTTGAGGATCGGACATTAAGCAGATGATGTCCTTGGAGGACGAATAGGCTTGAGAGGGGGTCAATGTGGTCCTTCATTTGAGGGGGGGGGGAATTGTTGGAGTATTGAAAATACAATCAAAGTCCCACATTGGTAATACATGGAAAAGATCATGTGCTTATAAGATTAAAAGATATCTCCATTGGCATGAGGTCTTTTGAGTAAAGCCCAAAAATAAAACCATGAGAGATTAGGTCCAAAGTGGACAATATCATGCCATTGTGGAGATATATGGATCTTATAGGTACCTACAATTGGTATCAGAACCACAGTTTCCGGTTTTGTGTGTTTAGGATTCGGTTAATTTTTATACACTTTTCATATATTATATGTGTCGGATAATAGTAGGATATGCATAGGTTAACTCTTTGATTGCAGGCATAAGATCCGAATATTATGGCAATATGTGTGTATGTGATTGTATGTGTGTAATAGTATATTTTGTTGAATCCTCGGGGTTGACGAGGCTAGTATTTAGTTTTTTGTAAATTAGATACGGCATTGTTTAGTCACTCTTTCTATTTTAGTTTACTTTCGATCTAGATTTCATGTACACTCCCTCGTGGTGTATAGGATCGATGGATGTAAATTAAAATAGTTTTTAGTCTCGGCTCGGATCTCCGGATGGCTCGTACATGGCGTAGGAGGAACGGACGAGATGGCGATGTGACGGGAGACATATTGAAGACAAAAGCCATAATAGTTGGAAAATAATTTATTTTTCATATTTATTTCTTATTGTTTAATATGCATGTCGTAGGCTAGAAAAATTCCTCAATATGAAATTACTAAGTGGGAGAGGGATATTTTTATAAATTCCCACGGCCTCCATTATGATTTGACATGTGATGAAAGCAAACTTGCGCGTCAGCTCTGAGTGCCTTCCTCCCCATCGGATGAGTTTGTATGCAGATCACAGGGTCGGATATGGTTATAGGAAATTATTTAGGAGCGTGTATACTTCCCCATAGGAAGGCACATAACTCGAGATAATTTCCTTGGTATCGAGTAATGGTGAACACTTAGATGCAAATATGAGTATCCTCCCCATCGGGGTCACTGCTTTTATTTGAAGGACCGAAAAGAAATCAACTATTAATTTTATTTGTCAAAAAGTAAGGTTGACAAGATAGTAAAATTAATGGGTAAAACCTCCTCTTACAAATGTAGAATTTGTATACGTCCACATTATCGTGGCATACGATATTCTCGGTGTTTTGAGGTGTTGGTTGATTTTAAAATTTTATTGTTTGAGGAATCAATAATTTTTTGAAATCTAAAGTAATGATCTATGTGATTCTTAGGATTTTCAAAAATGACTTTCAGTCCACTTGCTATGATACTAAAGGAAAATAAACTTACTGTACCCAAATAAAGTTGATTGGAAAAGAATCTAGATATTGTCTTAACTGCTAAGGAGTACAAGTATGTACTCTTCGAAGAGTGTCCTCCTGAGCCTGTGAATGAGCTGGAAGTCCATGGAGCTGAGATCGATGGGGAAACCCAAATCGATATCGTTCTCCATTCGACAGAAAGGCTTTCTCAGGCTCAGGCCATGGTTGCTCAGAAGGTTTCTACTTCTAAGCCGAAAGGCAAGAAGAAGAAGAAATAAGGAGGAGTAAAGGTGGTGGGAGGATCTCAGGGAGGAGTGAAGAAACCGAAAGACAAGTACTTCACTTGCAAGCAGGATGGACATTGGAGGAAGGACTGTCCCAATCCAAAGCAAAACAAAGGTATATCCTTTGGTCTAGTCATTGAAACATGGTTAGCTGTGTTATCTACTGGCACCTGGTGAGTAGATATGGGAGCCTCTGATCATGTCTGTAATACTTTGCAATGGTTCCAGGAAACCCAACGACGAGCTGAGGGAGAGATTACTGTTTACTTGGGCAATGCCATAATGGTGGCGGCTATTGCAGTGGGAGAAGTTTTATTTATCTTTTGAGAAAAATAAAACTTTGGTTCTGGAAAATTCCCTTTATGTACCTTTATTTAGAAAGAATTTAATTTCGGTTTCTAAATTGTTTATGGTTGGATATTCTATTTCTTTCAATGATAAAGTTGTTATAAAAAGGAATAGGAACATTATCTGTTCTGTAACATTGATAGGAAATTTGTACACACTTGAACCAAAAGCTCCCACGATGCAAATTGAAATTAATAACTCATCTTCTAAATTCCATTAAGAGAAAAAGAACCTTCGAAGATGAACCAAACATATCTTTGGCATCTTAGGCTTGGTCATATTAACCTAAGCAAAATTCAAAGGTTGATTGCTGATGGACCTTTGGGTTCATTAGTGGTGGAGGATCTCCCAACCTGCAAATCTTGCTTGGAGGATAAAATGACCAAGAGGCCTTTTAAGGCCAAGGGGTATATAGCCAAAGATGTGTTAGAATTGGATCATTCTGATTTGTATGGTCCTATGACTATCCAGGCTAGAGGTGGTTTTGAATATTTCATTTTTATTCATAGACGATTATTCAAGATATGGATGACACTACGATCTGCTCGTGGTAGCGAATACCTCTTGGGAGAGTTTAGGAATTACTTATCAAAGGCTGGGATTCAATTCCAATTGTCTGCACCTGGCACACCCCATCAAAATGGTGTAGCAGAGCAAAGGAATAGGACTCTTATGAAGATGGTTAGATCGATGATGAGTTATTCTGTGTTGTTAGATTTGTTCTGAGGATATGCTCTAGATACGGCAGTGTACATTCTGAACTTGGTTCCATCTAAATCAGTGCCTTCTACTCCCACAGAATTATGGACTGGGCGAAAGCCTAGTCTAATACATATTCAGATTTGGGGAGTCCAACACATGTGTTGAAGGCAGATGCTGGTAAGTTGGAACCTCGTACAGAAGTACGCATGTCCATTGGCTATCCTAGAGGAACGAAAGGTGGTTTGTTTTATAGTCCTAGAGATCAGAGGGTGATCGTTAGCATGAACGCCAGATTTCTAGAGGAAGACTATGTGATGAACTACAATCCCAAGAGTAAAATTGTTCTGGAGGAATTAAAAGGGGAAGGCACTTCTTCAGTACCACCAGTACAAGAGGATATACCACAAGTCACTGCACCACATGTCATAGAGGATACACAAGAGAAACCTCGTCGTAGTGGGAGGGTTGTGAGACAACCTAATAGATTCATATTCTTGGAAGAATCTTTTGATTTTGTCCCTGGCGAACATGATCCTGATCCCTGGACATATGACGAGGCAATCCAAGATAAAGATGTAGCATCTTGGCAAAATGTGATGAATACTGAGATTGAATCTATGGATTCAAATCAGGTCTGGGAGCTAGTAGAAACACCCGATGGTGTAAAAACCATTGGATGCAAGTGGATCTACAAAAGAAAGAGAGGAATAGATGGGAAGGATGAGACCTTCAAAGCGAGGCTTGTTGCGAAAGGGTATACTCAGAAAGAGGGTATCGATTATGAGTAGACCTTTTCGCCGGTAGTCATGCTTAAGTCTATCCGGATTCTCTTATGCATTGCAACTCATATGGATTATGAGTTGTGGCAGATGAATGTCAAGACAACTTTTCTTAATGGAAGTTTTGAGGAAAACATCCATATGAAGCAACCAGAGGGATTCATTGCTAAAGGCAAAGAGCATCATGTATGTAAGCTTAATCGGTCCATTTATGGATTGAAGCAAGCTTTGAGGTCTTGGAACATCCGCTTTGATGAAGTAATCCAGTCTTATGGATTTATTCAAAGTCCGGATAAGTCTTGTGTATATAAGTGATGTGACAGAAACGTAGTGGTATTTCTTGTACTATACGTAGATGACATTTTGTTGATTGGCAACAATATCAAGGTGTTATCGGGCGTAAGGGTATGGTTATCCAAACAGTTTGATATGAAGGACTTGGGAGAGGTAGGACACATCCTTGGGATCAAGGTTATAAGGGATCGCAAGAAAAGGATATTGTGCTTATCCCAAGCTTCATACATAGACACGATTCTGGATCGTTTTAGCATGCAGAACTCCAAGAAGGGTTTTCTACCTTTCAGGCATGGAGTTCCTTTATCTAAGGAGATGTGTCCTAGAACATCTGAGAAGATAGAGGAGATGAAGGTGGTTCCTTATGCTTCGGCAGTAGGAAGCCTCATGTATGTGATGCTATGTACGAGACCAGATATCTGCTTTACCGTGGGCATGGTTAACAGATATCAGAGTAATCGAGGATAGGGACATTGAACTGCGATAAAGCTTATATTGAAGTACCTGAGAAGGACTAGGGATTATATGCTAGTTTACCAGGCAGACCAATTACTCCCTATGGATTACACGGATTCCAACTTCTAATCTGATAGGGATAACAGTAAGTCTACCTCAGGTTTTGTGTTTACTTTGGGAGGTGGAGCCATTGTATGGAGGAGTGTCAAGAAGAAATGCGTGGCGGACTCCACCATGGGAGCTGAGTATGTGGCAGCCTCTGAGGCGGCCAAAGAAGTTATGTGGCTCAGGAACTTCTTGATGGACTTGGATGTGATTCCTGGTTTGCCCAGAACTATCACAATTTATTGTGATAATAGTGGTGCACTTGCAAACTCGAAGGAACCACGAGCCCATAAGGCAAGTAAGCACATAGAGCGCAAGTACCACCTGATACGAGAAATTGTAAAGAGAGGAGAAGTTGATGTGGCCAAGATTGCATCGGAGGATAACCTGGCAGATCCTTTCACTAAGGCCCTTCCGGCAAGAGCTTTTGATAGGCATGTGGAGGGAATGGGGATCAGATGTATGGCAGTTTGAGGACAGTATAGTCTTTTAGTATAAGTGGGAGATTGTTGAGATGTATACTGAAAAGTCTATCTTTTCTATGAACATCTTTATTTTTAAATAAGAATCACATGATCATTGTTTGCATTTTTATGGTTATGCAATATTGTCTAATACATTACATTGTAGATAATATGGTGTGTGGTGTCACACGGGAGATCATGTTATCGGCTCCTTGTGAAGTATATGTAAATGCTCACAACCGAGATGGCTTTGGACAAACCATCGGAATGGTTGTAGTGTGATTTGGTATTGGTTTGTCTTGACCATAGAATCACACTAGTGCACTTTGTGTGTATTGAGCAGGACCGACTAAGAGGTGATTCGATTTATTATTGACTACATAATTGAATCAGACCTCAGATATTATATTGTACATACTCTTAATCCCGATATAATAACGGGCACATATACTTAGTATTCATCTCTTTGATTTACTAATGGGCGAGAATTATAGATTAAATCGATAGGCTCGGTAAGTTGGGAGATGATATTATTTATATGGTATGTCGATGATTATAGGAGGAAATAGTGTCTTATATATTAGGATGATGATGTCCCCTTGAGGAGTTCATAAGGTTCATCATGTAAACCCTGCAGGTGGACTTGGTCTGGCATGATGAAAAGGTTGAGTGGTACTACTCATGGAGTTAGATGTTGATTAATCAATGGTAAGTAAATTAATTAATCAACAGACATTCGAGATCTTAAACACGGGGAGAAAATGTACATATAATATATGAGCCCATATTATCTTATGGGGGTTGGTGAGGTAGATCAATGATAATCCTTTAGTGGATTGGATTATCAATAATGGATCGGACTTTATGTGGGCTTGATCCATGGTTGGCCAAGATCCAACTCCTCCTCATGGTCTTTATTGTAGCCTATTAAAACCTCATGAAGCTTAGATCCAATGGATAGAAACAAATCTCTAGATCCAAAGGTAGAGATTAAATCTCTAGATCCGACGGTTGAGATTAAATCTCTAGATCTGACGGTTGAGATTAAATCCCTAAAACCAATGGTGGAGATTAAAAGTAGGCTTATCCCTAACTCTATAAAAGGAGAACAAGTGGTTGGCGTGGAGAATTATTGAAGAGAAGCTAGGGTATTTGGAGGTTGGCGGCAAGAGCTTGGAGCTAGGGTTTGGGCTTGGCGACACCTAATAAGGAAAGTTTTTTCTTGCATTCTTCTTCTTCCTCAAGTTGCCGGCGCCCATTGAAGCCTTTCTATCTCTTGTCCGGCATCCAAAGTAGGTCCTCTCCTTCTCCTTGCCCGGTGGAACAAAGGCTTAGGGTCCTCCCTTGAGGCTTTTGGTCGGCAACCATTAATCTCCTCTTCCTTCTTGTCCGGCGGCAAGCTCCATCCTTGGAGGTTGTTGGTTGGTTGAAAGAAGGAAAAGAGTCTTGTTTCTATTCTTCCTCTTGCTCGGAATGAGCAAGGAAGGAAGATTGGCGATCTAGGAGCTTTAACTTTTGGTAGATCGTCGCCCACACGACGTCCAAAAGGAGGAAGGTTATACATTAGAAGATCGAGAGGTATATCAATTCTCTATTCTCTTTTGTAACATGTTTGTTTTTGTTTTTCAATTATGAGCATGATATAATCTATTTGTGGCTAAATAATACTTGGATCCCAAACATAAACATGAATGTCGGTGATCCAGACATCGTCTATTCTGCGGCTACTCGTAGAATAGAGGTTGGTACCTTGAACAACAAGTTTGTTCAAGTGACCTCTCTAAACTAATAGCACGATGATGACTTGGTTGTTTGAGCAATCCCTTTTGTCTAGGATTAAATTTTTTTAATCCGGGGACATCGATGGGATCGCCATGAACAAACAATCGAGGTGAAGTAGGAAGCGAAGTTTCCCCTCACGGATCAATGAAACCAACACTACAATTGGTATCAGAGCCATGGTTCTTGTCAAGCCATGAACCTCGAACGAAGAAAGTTGAGCTCCCATGTCCGGATCAAGGGAACCAGACACTAGGCAGGAAGTCCAGTTGGGTCAGGAGAATCGAACAACTGGCAGGAAGTCCAGTTGGGTCGGGAGAATCGAACAACTGGCAGGAAGTCTAGTTGGGTTGGGAGGACCGAACAACTGGTAGGAAGTCCAACTGGGTCAAGATGACCAGACAGTTGGCAGGAAGTCCTAGTGGGTTAAGGATCGAACATTAAGTAGATGATGCCCTTGGAGGATGGATAAGCTTGAAAGGGGGTCAATGTGGTCCTTCATTTGAGCGGGATTGTGGGAGTATTGAGAATACAATCAAAGTCCCACATTGGTAATACATGGAAAAAATCATGTGCTTATAAGATGAAAAGATATCTCCATTGGCATGAGGTCTTTTGGGTAAAGCCCAAAAATAAAACCATGAGGGCTTAGGCCCAAAGTAGACAATATCATGCCATTGTGGAGATATATGGATCTTATAGGTACTAACAAACTAGGTATTCCTTAGAGATATCTTCCCTAGATACCTTCCTAATGGCCCTCCTAGGCTTAGGAGCCTTGATCATTTGGGTCCTATCATGGTTAACCTTAAGGATTGCCTCCCTAGTAACCTTCTTAGTGGTCTTCCTTGGTTTCATAGAAACCTTGGCCACTAGACACTTGCCTTGGTTAACCTTAGTAATAGCTTCCCTAGTTACCATGGCCTTCCTAGACCTAGGTTGTGTTCCATAATCGAATGGAACACTATGGTAGGTCTCCTTTGGCTTAGGTTTGTGACCCAAACCCTTCTTGCCTTTGGATGACTCTTGTCTTCTAAACCCTAGGTTTTGACTTTGACTTCTAGACCCCTAGAGTTTGACCATTTGACCTTTGCATTTGATTTGTCATTTTTGCAATGGTCTTTTCAAGTTTCTCAAGCCTTGATCTCAAGGCTTGATTTTCCTTTTCTAATTACCCAATTTTTGATTTTTTTCATTATCTCTTGAGATATTCTTATTTCTAGGCATGTGTCTAGTCCATTTAGGATTTATGCCTAGGTGATTTTCTATTTTCCTAATAGATTCCTTAGGTAATATTTTTCAAGGGACATTAGTCCCAAGTTTCTCCTTATTTTTAACCTTGTAGCTCTTAGCCCCTAAGCAATAAAATTTATTATTCTTACCTTGCTCTTTATAAAACATAGAGGAATTACTTCTAGCATGCTTGTTCTTATTACTTAAAGAATGAACATTGTTTAAATGTACCTTAGGGTTTGCCTTAAAGGCTCCCCCTACATGTGTAGCTTCTCCTTTTCTCATAGGGCATTGTCTCCTATAGTGTCCCGGTTGTTGGTATTTGATGCAGACCACATGCTCCTTACTCTTCTTGGTGGGGACACCGGCATCCTTTGACTTTTCTTGACTTTTAGGTGTCAGAGAAGCTTTCCTTACTCTTTTCGGACACTTACTCTTGTAGTGTCCAGATTTCCTACATTCAAAACATATTATATACATTTTATTATTAACACATATGTTTGAGTTACCTAGGTCCGTGGTGGAATCCTCTTGAGCTTGTTTATTTTCTCGACCGGATGTTGATGGTTCCTCTTGAGGTTGCTCCGGTGTAGATGTTCTTGTTGGTGCAATCGACCCAGGTCACGAGTGACTAGGATTCGAGTTTGACTCGGATGATGTTTTGATGTTCGACAAAAATATATGACAATGAAATTGTGAAGGTAAAGTCCAAGTCATGGGTACTTGGCATGAAAAGTCCAAGTTGAACACTTGGCATTTGGTAAAGTCCAAGTCTTGAGTACTTGGCATGAAAAGTCCAAGTGGGACACTTGGCACATGAAAAGTCCAAGCATGGGTCTTAGCAATGTAAAAGTCCAACATGGGTTGGCAAGGAAAAGTCCAAGCTTGAGTCTTGGCATGAGAAGTCACAGGGGTTTGATACTGGCTGCGTAAAGTCCAAGCGGGAGTCTTGACAACATAAGGCCAATGGTTGGCGGCGTAAAGTCCAAGAGGAGTCTTGGCGGCGTAAGTCCAATGTGCCTTGGCGGTGTAGACACCGTTAGCATGACATAGCCGATGGAAGCACCTGAAGGCTAACGCGATGGATGAATAAGTTGTTGGATCGATTTGAAACGCTAGAGGGGGGGTGAATAGCGTTAGTGAAAACTTTTCTTTTTCGACGATTAAAACCAAGTACCCAGCGGAAAACAAAAGATAAACACAAGAAAGACACAAAGCTTTTTACTTGGTTAACATCCCACCGGCTGCTAATCCAAGGCCCTGTGATCCTTGATCGCTTCCGAAGGGCAATCACTAAAAGTCTCTTCCTCGTTGGAGGTAAGAGACAAGACGATTACAATGATTATAAGGCCGGTAACAACCTTACCGGTCCTTATACAAATTAAGTACAGAAATATAATAATACCGACAATTAATTAGAAGATGACGCACGGTCGGAGTAGCGTTGTAGAGAGCACGAGCACTTGAGAGATTCTTGAATTTGGGTTTGACTCCTCCCCTCCTTTTATAGATTTGCACCTTGGAATTTGTCTCGATCCAGATCCAAAACTCGTGGATCTTATCTTGAGGTGGCAGCTTATCTTATCTTGAGGTGGCGGCTTATCTTATCTTGAGGTGGTGGCTTATCTTATCCTGAGGTGGTGGCATCAATCTCTATCTCTTTGACCTTGTGCACTGGGCTGATTCGTCTACATCAGTCGACTGATCCTCTTAGCAGTCGACTGTTGACATCTCCAGTTGACTACTGCACTTGAGAATTCCTGCAATACAAGATTAGCACAATAGATGCATAATGCCATGCAGTGTGACAGTCCTTTGACTGTACGATCTTGACTTCGGCATTCCTTCGGAAGCCTTAGTCGGATCGACGCCTAGGATTGTCCTCTAACCGAGGATGCGTCCTTACCACCGCTCCACACACGGAGCTTACCTTTGGTCCTCTTGACCTGTCGCTTAGCTTTCGGTCACCACCGAGGTTCCTCGACTCCCCGAGGTTCTCCTGGTGTCGTCTGACCACCACGGTTTCTCAACTTGAGATTATCCGGATGTCGCTCGACCTTTGGCTTAGCTTAAACACTTCCTGCACACTTAGCATATCACATGAGATAATAAAATAGCTTAACTTTGAATCTTTGCCATCATCAAAATCAAGGTTCGATTTTCTAGTGCCCCTGCACCAACAATCTCCCCCTTTTTGATCTATGGCAAACCAATTCAAAGTTAAGAGAAAATAAGCAGTAAACATTGAACAGTCATTTTTCAAAACATCCCCCTTAAGGGTACCTCCCCCTTAACCCTAGGTGATTTTTGAAAAACAATTACTTTTTGGGAAAGAAAAAGTAAGTAACCTCTTAACTTTATTCTATCTCCCCCTTTGACATATATCAAAAATAACTTTATATTGGGTACATTGCCAAGAAATAGAATTTTTAAACATGCTAATCAAGTTGATTTAATATGTTCAACTTCCTTTAATACTTAGGAGTTTAGGTTTCTAGATCCTGCACCAACAATGTATATCCTAGGTTAGAATGTGACCCCCTAACCTTTAACATTGTTATAAAATTTTGAGAAAGAAAAAAAACATTTTAAAGGCTCATATCTATTGGTTTTTATGCCAAACTGGAGGTAGCTAAATACTAAGTTTGTCCAACTTAAGTCTTCTCTCCCCCTTTGTAACGCCCATAAAATTCCTAGCAATTTTACAGGAATTTTTGGCTTGATGATCATGGGCCTTGGGTGGGCCTTTTTCCAAAAATAAAAGAAATAAGCCAAAAAGGGGTGCAAGGCCTAGGAATTGAACCCCAAACCTCTAGAGATAGCCAAACCCTATAGATGCACCCACTAACCAGAAGCCCAATAGGACTACATCATTAGATGAAGGGGGGGGGATTATAGATAAGTGAGATAAAGGTAAATGAAGAGGCATGGAAGAAGAGAAGAGAAACTTCTCTTCCTCCCTTTATAAAGAAGAGGGAAGGTTCTAATTTGCCACTTCCTCTCTTCTTCTTCTTCTTCTCACCGAAATTCTAGCTCCCTCTCCACCTTTGGCCGAACCCTATCCAAGCAAGAGAAGGCTAGGTTTTGATCTTCCTTAGGTCATCTTCCCCACCCAAAGCAAAGCGAAGGATGTAAGTATCCCTCACCTGCATACGAGTAGCTTCGTTTGATGTTTTATAAAAGAAATCTAAATGTTATATTCGGCCAAGCTATGATTTTAGGTTTCCATGAAGTTATATGCTATGTTTTAGTAACTAGATGATGATGTAGGATGGAAAAAGGGTTTAGGTCAAAATCTAACCCTAATGGCCACCAAGACCCATTCGGCCAAGCCATTCTTTGAGGGTTTCAATGAAGTTTCATGCTATGCTTTGGTAACTATATGATGATGTTAGGAGTTAAAATGAATTAGGACAAAATCTAACCCTAATGGCCACCAAGACCCATTCGGCCAAGCCATGCTTTTAGGGTTTCAATGAAGTTTCATGCTATGCTTTGGTAACTATATGATGATGCTAGGAGTTAAAATGAATTAGGAAAAAAGATAACCCTAATGGCCACAAGACCCATTCGCCAAGCCATGCTTTTAGGGTTTCAATGAAGTTTCATGCTATGCTTTGGTAACTATATGATTATGTTAGGAGTTAAAATGAATTAGGACAAAAGCTAACCTAATGGCCACAAGACCCATTCAGCCATGCTTTTAGGGTTTCAATGAAGTTTCATGCTATGTTTTGGTAACTATATGATGATGTTAGGAGTTGAAATGAATTAGGTTAAAGATAACCCTAGAAAACCCTATGGACCATTCGCCAACCTATGCTTTTGGGTGACTAAATGAAGTTTTAATACATGTTCCTTATGAAAATGAAGTTGTGGTTAAGTTAAATGAATAGGTTAACATGTGTTTTAAGTTGGGTGAATTCATGCTGACTTGTGATATTAAATAATGCTAGATGAAGATAACATGCCTTAGGTTAGTGTTTACTTACTTTGATGCCATGCCTTATGCCATGTCTATGTGTATGCGATATTTGAAATATGTTATGAAATGAAGTATGCTATGCTATGTTAATGAAATGAAGCATGATGTGTTATGAAATGAAGTATGCTATGCTATGTTAATGCAATGAAGCATGATGTGTTATGAAATGAAGTATGCTATGCTATGTTAATGAAATGAAGCATGATGTGTTATGAAATGAAGTATGCTATGCTATGTTAAATGCAATGAAGCATGATGTGTTATGAAATGAAGTATGCTATGCTATGTTAATGAAATGAAACATGATGTGTTATGAAATGAAGTATGCTATGCTATGTTAATGCATGAAGCATGATGTGTTATGAAATGAAGTATGCCATGCTATGTTAATGAAATAAGCTATGTTGTACAAATAAGCATATAAGTATTTTACCTTCTGCATGGCTTGTACCAAGACCTTAACAAGGTCCAAGAAGGGATGGGCTCCTAAGATGCCCTAGGTCGATGGAATAAGACTCGGGCCTAGGAAGGGCTTCTATGTATGATTGCCCCTAGGTCGATGGAATAAGATTCGGGCCTAGTACGGGATGGGCTCCAAGATGCCTTAGGTCGATGGAGTAAGACTCGGGCCTAGGATGGGCTTCTACACTATGATGATTGCCCCTAGGTCGATGGAATAAGACTCGGGCCTAGAAACCTATTAGGTTCGAGACTTGCTACCTCGGGCCTATTTAGGGATGCGCGCTATGATAATGAAGAAGTGGTACAATGCCGGGCCCAAATATGTTGAGATTTATATTTACGTACCTAAAATATATGTTTTCAAAACATCCTGCATATGTTTACCTGCTGATTGTTATGTCTACATGCTTATGTTAGATACGTTACATGTTATGTTTGATGATATGATATGATGCTATGTTTACATGTTATGTTTGATGATATGTTAGGAATGTCTACATGCTTATGTCAGATACGTTACATGTTATGTTTTATGATATGATATGATGCTATGTTTACATGTTATGTTTGATGATATGTTAGGAATGTCTACATGCTTATGTTAGATACGTTACATGTTATGTTTGATGATATGATATGATGCTATGTTTACATGTTATGTTTGATGATATGTTAGGAATGACTACATGCTTATGTCAGATACGTTACATGTTATGTTTTATGATATGATATGATGCTATGTTTACATGTTATGTTTGATGATATGTTAGGAATGTCTACATGCTTATGTTAGATACGTTACATGCTATGTTTGATGATATGATATGATGCTATGTTTACATGTTATGTTTGATGATATGTTAGGAATGTTTACATGCTTATGTTATATACGTTACATGTTATGTTTGATGATATGATATGATGCTATGTTTACATGTTATGTTTGATGATATGTTAGGAATGTTTACATGCTTATGTTATATATGTTTACATGTTATGTTTGATGATATGTTAGGAATGTTTACATGCTTATGTTATATATGTTACCTGTTATGTTTGAGGACATGCTATGATGTTTACGTTACTAAGTTACATACGATGCATGTTATGTTGGTTAAGCATATATTCATGTTATGCCGCTAAGTTATGGATGATACATGTTATATTTACTTATGTTACTTATGCTACATGTTAAGTTGATGATGCCATGTATGTTACACATTATATCACTTATATGTTATGAATGCTACATGCCATGATTAATGTCGATGTATGGTTTTTGTGAGTAGGACAGGATCTTACTAAGCCTATGTGCTTATAGTTTATCTTTCCCTCGTACTGCAGATAAGGGTAAGGGAGGGATAAACTAATGGGAGCAGCAGGAGGGGCCAAATGTGTGTGGTAGTGGCATGGTGGAGAAGATCCGTTAGGTCTACATATATATGTGTTTACCTATGATGATGATGTCTATGGATGTCCTTATTATGCCTGCTTATGATGGTGTCGTTTAAGAACTTGAACTAAGCACTAAGTACCTATCTATGTTATGATGCATGTTCTATGCTAATAAGAAGAAGTAAAGAAGAAGTAAGAAGAAGTATCTATATATGCTATGATGCATGCTCTATGTGAAGAAGAAGAAGTCTATATATATATATATATATATATATATATATATATATATATATATATATATGTCAATGCATGTTTATGTTTTAAAAAAAAAAATATCTAAAGTCTTCCGCTGTAAGAATTAAGAAGTATGCATAAAGTCTTCCAGTATGTAATGTAAGTATGCATTACGTCTACACGCCCCTCCGGACATTCAGGGTCTGGAAAAGGGCGGGCGTTACAGGTGGTATCAGAGCGGATCTGCGTTACCATTACACACACATCAAGCTCCAAATCCTGCCGCTCCAAGTAAGAATTCTATGTCTACTCTAACTTTGTTAATTTTATTCATGTATGATATGAAATGCCTTTAGCTTATTTTATTCATGTATGATATGAAATGCCTTTAGCTTATTTTATTCATGTATGATATGAAATGCCTTTAGCTTATTTTGTTCATGTATGACATAAAATGCCTTTAGCTTATTTTGTTCGTATATGATGTTAAATGCCTTAAGATTAAATATGCATGAATTCATGTAGGATAAACTTATGCTAGCCTTATTATAATATATAAAGATAAGTGTATGATAAAGAATGTGTCTAGCTAAATATGCATGAAAATATGTATGATACCCTTATGCTTGTTCATATAAAATACCTTAAGCTTAAAATTATGCAGGAGAACATGAATGATGCCTTAAGCTTAAAACGACCTTATGCTGGCCTTAGTTTAATTACAAAATATATATATATATATATATATATATATATATATATATATATATATATATATAAACAAATAAATAAATAAATAAAATAAATTTTGTTATGAAAATTTGTTTTTTCGTAATTAATTGTGTAAGGTCTATGTTCATCTGAATTGAATTAAGCCGATTTAAATGCGTTGGTCGGTTTTGTATCGACTTCATTTATTTCAATTTCGATGGCACGGACGATGACTACTATGACCTGGCCGTGATGTGTCACAAACCGATTAAGGGAAGCTATTGAAGAGATAGTCTATAAACCGGATGGTGGGGTCATCGGACACATGAGAAGGCTCGATGGTCTTTTAGGAGACTCGAGCGGCAGGAGTTTCCGCATCGGACAACTATAAGATATGGGCCTTGGTCCGCTCGCCAAGTGAGTTCATGGTAGTTGCACACCACGCAGGGGGGCCGCGTTATGAAGGGCGGATAACCTATGCGGAGTTGTGCTGAATCGGAGCACGGAGGTTCAAGAGAAGCCTGTGGTAGAGAATCCGTGGTAGCCGGCCTCGATAGGAAGGAAGAGGGATCTGCGCAAACAACAACTTATTGGCCACCAAGACCACCCTAGTGAGGCCAAGGAAGATGGGACTAAAAATAATTACGACCGCACTAGGGTTTGTCCTAGTGGGAGTCATAATGAACTATCTTCTCAAATAGTTATTGTGGTTTAATTTGGAAATAAGGAATGTTATATGTTAACATTTTTCCTTCTGATTGGAAAATATGAATAAGAGATGTGAATAAGAGACGACAAGTCGTTTCTTTTTTGAAATTGATATGAGTTCATTGCATGGGATGTGTATGATATAGTGGAACAATGCTGGGTAGACTGGAACCACCAAGGTGTACCAAGACCAAAAAGTTGGTGGTGGTCCGAATGAAAAGAGATGTGGCTCAGTATGTCAGTACCTGCCTGACCTGCCAGAGGGTTAAGGCAGAACACCAGAGACCTGGAGGGACACTGCAGCCGATCCAGATTCCAGAATGGAAATGGGAGGACATTTCTATGGATTTCATCTCAGGATTGCCCAAGACGACAAACGGTTATGATGCTATATGGGTAATTGTGGATGATTGAGAAGTCCGCCCATTTCTTAGCAATCAAGATGACCTATTCGACGAGCAATTGGCCCGCTTATATGCTAAGGAAATTATTAGACTACATGGAATTCCTAAGACCATCATTTCTGACAGAGATGGTCGCTTTATTTCCCATTTCTGAGAATGTGTTCAGAAAGACCTAGGCACGCTTATTGTTCAAGATTACCTTCCATCCCAGACGACGGATGACCAAAGGGTGAATCAATCTTGGAGGATATGTTACGAGCTGCGCCTCGATTTCAAAGGTAGGTGCCGATACTTATGCCGCAGATCGCCTACAACAATAGCTATCAAGCTACTATTGGGATGGCACCCTACGAGGCTCTATACGGGAGGAAATGTAGATCTCCCATATGCTGGTACGAGGGTGGTGAAAAGAAGAGGATGGGACTCCAGACGGACTTCATCGACAACACCACCCGAGCTATACATAACATCCGCCAGAGAATTGAAACTGCTCAGAGCCGACAAAAGAGCTATGCGGATATGCGGCGTAGACCGTTAGAATTCGAAGTTGGGGACCTAGTATTCCTCAAAGTGGCTCCTATGAAAGGAGTGATGAGATTCGGAAGGAAGGGTAAACTGAGTCCACGCTACGTGGGACCGTATCCGATATTGCAGAGGATTGGCAAGGTAGCTTACAAGCTAGAGCTGCCTCAAGAGATGTCGGTTATTCACAATGTGTTCCATGTCTCTGTGCTCAAGAAATGCATTTCCAGTACGGACCAAGTGATCGAGCCACAAACAGTACAAGTTCAAGAGGACCTGAGTATTGAAAGTCGGCCTATCCAAATACTAGACCGAGAAATCAAGAGGCTAAGGAACAAAGAGGTGCCCTTAGTAAAGGTCCTGTGGCAGAATCAACGGTACGAGGAAGCTACCTGGGAACGCGAGGAGGACATGAAGCAGAAGTACCCACAATTGTTCTAAGTTTCGAGGACGAAACTTTTTAAAGGTATGAAGGATTGTAACGCCCGTAAAATTCCTAGCAATTTTACAGGAATTTTTGGCTTGATGATCATGGGCCTTGGGTGGGCCTTTTTCCAAAAATAAAAGAAATAAGCCAAAAAGGGGTGCAAGGCCTAGGAATTGAACCCCAAACCTCTAGAGATAGCCAAACCCTATAGATGCACCCACTAACCAGAAGCCCAATAGGACTACATCATTAGATGAAGGGGGGGGATTATAGATAAGTGAGATAAAGGTAAATGAAGAGGCATGGAAGAAGAGAAGAGAAACTTCTCTTCCTCCCTTTATAAAGAAGAGGGAAGGTTCTAATTTGCCACTTCCTCTCTTCTTCTTCTTCTTCTCACCGAAAATTCTAGCTCCCTCTCCACCTTTGGCCGAACCCTATCCAAGCAAGAGAAGGCTAGGTTTTGATCTTCCTTAGGTCATCTTCCCCACCCAAAGCAAAGCGAAGGATGTAAGTATCCCTCACCTGCATACGAGTAGCTTCGTTTGATGTTTTATAAAAGAAATCTAAATGTTATATTCGGCCAAGCTATGATTTTAGGTTTCCATGAAGTTATATGCTATGTTTTAGTAACTAGATGATGATGTAGGATGGAAAAAGGGTTTAGGTCAAAATCTAACCCTAATGGCCACCAAGACCCATTCGGCCAAGCCATGCTTTTAGGGTTTCAATGAAGTTTCATGCTATGCTTTGGTAACTATATGATGATGTTAGGAGTTAAAATGAATTAGGACAAAATCTAACCCTAATGGCCACCAAGACCCATTCGGCCAAGCCATGCTTTTAGGGTTTCAATGAAGTTTCATGCTATGCTTTGGTAACTATATGATGAAGCTAGGAGTTAAAATGAATTAGGACAAAAGCTAACCCTAATGGCCACCAAGACCCATTCGGCCAAGCCATGCTTTTAGGGTTTCAATGAAGTTTCATGCTATGCTTTGGTAACTATATGATGATGTTAGGAGTTAAAATGAATTAGGACAAAAGCTAACCCTAATGGCCACCAAGACCCATTCGGCCAAGCCATGCTTTTAGGGTTTTAATGAAGTTTCATGCTATGTTTTGGTAACTATATGATGATGTTAGGAGTTGAAATGAATTAGGTTAAAAGATAACCCTAGAAAACCCTATGGACCATTCGGCCAACCTATGCTTTTGGGTGACTAAATGAAGTTTTAATACATGTTCCTTATGAAAATGAAGTTGTGGTTAAGTTAAATGAATAGGTTAACATGTGTTTTAAGTTGGGTGAATTCATGCTGACTTGTGATATTAAATAATGCTAGATGAAGATAACATGCCTTAGGTTAGTGTTTACTTTCTTTGATGCCATGCCTTATGCCATGTCTATGTGTATGCGATATTTGAAATATGTTATGAAATGAAGTATGCTATGCTATGTTAATGAAATGAAGCATGATGTGTTATGAAATGAAGTATGCTATACTATGTTAATGCAATGAAGCATGATGTGTTATGAAATGAAGTATGCTATGCTATGTTAATGAAATGAAGCATGATGTGTTATGAAATGAAGTATGCTATGCTATGTTAAATGCAATGAAGCATGATGTGTTATGAAATGAAGTATGCTATGCTATGTTAATGAAATGAAGCATGATGTGTTATGAAATGAAGTATGCTATGCTATGTTAATGCATGAAGCATGATGTGTTATGAAATGAAGTATGCCATGCTATGTTAATGAAATAAGCTATGTTGTACAAATAAGCATATAAGTATTTTACCTTCTGCATGGCTTGTACCAAGACCTTAACAAGGTCCAAGAAGGGATGGGCTCCTAAGATGCCCTAGGTCGATGGAATAAGACTCGGGCCTAGGAAGGGCTTCTATGTATGATTGCCCCTAGGTCGATGGAATAAGATTCGGGCCTAGTACGGGATGGGCTCCAAGATGCCTTAGGTCGATGGAGTAAGACTCGGGCCTAGGATGGGCTTCTACGCTATGACGATTGCCTTTAGGTCGATGGAATAAGACTCGGGCCTAGAAACCTTTTAGGTTCGAGACTTGCTACCTCGGGCCTATTTAGGGATGCGCGCTATGATAATGAAGAAGTGGTACAATGCCGGGCCCAAATATGTTGAGATTTATATTTACGTACCTAAAATATATGTTTTCAAAACATCCTGCATATGTTTACCGATTGATTATTATGTCTACATGCTTATATTGAATCGTTACATGTTATGTTTGATGATATGATATGATGCTATGTTTACATGTTATGTTTGATGATATGTTAGGAATGTCTACATGCTTATGTCAGATACGTTACATGTTATGTTTTATGATATGATATGATGCTATGTTTACATGTTATGTTTGATGATATGTTAGGAATGTCTACATGCTTATGTTAGATACGTTACATGTTATGTTTGATGATATGATATGATGCTATGTTTACATGTTATGTTTGATGATATGTTAGGAATGTCTACATGCTTATGTCAGATACGTTACATGTTATGTTTTATGATATGATATGATGCTATGTTTACATGTTATGTTTGATGATATGTTAGGAATGTCTACATGCTTATGTTAGATACGTTACATGCTATGTTTGATGATATGATATGATGCTATGTTTACATGTTATGTTTGATGATATGTTAGGAATGTTTACATGCTTATGTTATATACTTTACATGTTATGTTTGATGATATGATATGATGCTATGTTTACATGTTATGTTTGATGATATGTTAGGAATGTTTACATGCTTATGTTATATATATTTACATGTTATGTTTGATGATATGTTAGGAATGTTTACATGCTTATGTTATATACGTTACCTGTTATGTTTGAGGACATGCTATGATGTTTACGTTACTAAGTTACATACGATGCATGTTATGTTGGTTAAGCATATATTCATGTTATGCCGCTAAGTTATGGATGATACATGTTATATTTACTTATGTTACTTATGCTACATGTTAAGTTGATGATGCCATGTATGTTACACATTATATCGCTTATATGTTATGAATGCTATATGCCATGATTAATGTCGATGTATGGTTTTTGTGAGTAGGACAGGATCTTACTAAGCCTATGTGCTTATAGTTTATCTTTCCCTCGTACTGCAGATAAGGGTAAGGGAGGGATAAACTAATGGGAGCAGCAGGAGGGGCCAAATGTGTGTGGTAGTGGCATGGTGGAGAAGATCCGTTAGGTCTACATATATATGTGTTTACCTATGATGATGAAGTCTATGGATGTCCTTATTATTCCTGCTTATGATGGTGTCGTTTAAGAACTTGAAATAAGCACTAAGTACCTATCTATGTTATGATGCATGTTCTATGCTAATAAGAAGAAGTAAAGAAGAAGTAAGAAGAAGTATCTATATATGCTATGATGCATGCTCTATGTGAAGAAGAAGAAGTATATATATATATATATATATATATATATATATGTCAATGCATGTTTATGTTTTAAAAAAAAAATGTCTAAAGTCTTCCGCTGTAAGAATTAAGAAGTATGCATAAAGTCTTCCGCTGTATGTAATGTAAGTATGTACGGTCGCGTCACACGCCGCCCCTCCGGACATTCAGGGTCTGGAAAAGGGCGGGCGTTACACCCTTGGCATATTATCAAAAGAAGGATTTAAATTTAGAAAATATTGGTGATTTTTTTTTAAAAAAATATTTTTTAACAACTTCTATGATGATTATCCAATTAGAACCTCCCCCTTAACCTAACATCCTTGTTAGCCACAAGGAAGGCTTATCTAGATGGTCTCCCCTTTTGTCTGACAAACTCTTAGGACATCCTTGTTGGTCATAAGGAAGGCTCACCTAAGTGTCCAAAGGGTCTAGGTATCTAAAGTTGACCTAAAGATTTAGATTTTTAGTATTGGTCAACTAACCATCATTTTAAGAAGCATAGTTATTTTGAAAACTACATATAACTACGCACAATAATCATGGCAACCAATAAGAATAGTTTTATGAATCTATTTATGTGTATATAAAATTTGAAATCTTTTTAAAAATCATTTTTAATTTGTTGTCCTTACCATCTCACCCATTCTATATGATCAACCAAGTTATTCTTATAGGTATTGTGAGATTAATTTAATTTAATGCCTTAGAAATTAATTAATCTTGGGTTAGATTCAGATTTAACCTTTAGTTAGTTAAGTGAACATTTCAAAAGAGGGCTTGTGTCGCTGTAGGCACAGGGCCTTCTTTGATCGGAACAACGACCACTTCCTTAGACAAAGCCAACTTAGGAAATTACACACTTAATTCACTTAGGGTTACGTCCTGGTCTAACTAGTTTAGGATGTGGTGAGGTAGCTTCAGTTAGTTCCACTTAGTTAAATGCACCAAGCTAGATACTCCTTATCCAACTCGGATACACTTGACTTCGTTTCCTTAATGTACTATCATCTCACCGCGTCCTGATACTATGTTGTCAAGATTAATTAATTATTTCCTATCTAACCATTCTATGAGAGTTAACTAGTATGTATGACATGACAAAATAAGCATGATAATGATATGTATGCATGAGCAAGCTACATTCAATCAATTTAATGAAATGATTATTTTCTTGGGTGGACTTTTATTTGTTCCATAGTTATAAGATACTTTATTATAATTAGGTTTACAAATTTTAGTATCTTGATTTTTTGTTAGCTTAGACTTGTAACCCAAGTCTACATATTTATTAGTTGAATTTTTAAAAGTTGAAGGTTTAATTGCTAGATTATTAATTTGTGTATAATCAAATGGTACTCTATCATAATTAATTTTATTTGTTTGATTAACTAATTTTGAATTTTTAATTAAGTTAGATTGTGAATTATTTAAAATAGGATTATTAGAATTTTTCAAAATAATATTATTAGACTTTTTCAATATAAGATTATTAGACTTTTTAAAAGTAGAATTATTGTTAGAATTATTTAAGATAAGATTGTTAGAGTTTTTAAAGGTAGAATTATTATTAGAATTATTTAAGATAAGATTGCTAGAGTTTTTAAAGGTAGAATTATTTTTAGAATTATTTAAGATAAGATTGTTAGAGTTTTTAAAGGGAGAATTATTATTAGAATTATTTAAGATAAGATTATTAGAGTTTTTAAAGGTAGAATTATTATTATAATTATTTAGATTATCTTTGGAATTTTTTAAAGTTAATTTCGAATGTTTTATGGTTGAATTTTTCAAAATAGAATTTTTTAATTCGGAATTATCTAGATTAATCAGATCTAGGATTTGATGATTCTGTCCTATGGTTTGATTATTCTGATCAAGGTTTTGATTATTCTGATTAAGTCCTTGGTTGGTTTTATCCTTAACTTGATCTAGATCTATGTTAATTAAACTAAAAATTTGATTAATCTCTTGGTTAATTTTATCAAATGTAAGATTAATTTGATCATTTTCTTCCATGATATTGTTATTATTATTATTTAAACTAATTAAATCTGAATTAATTAATTTTTTATTAGTTGAATTATTAATTGTATTATTTAATTGACAACAATTACACAATTTATCTAAATTATCTACTATTCTAAAACTCAACTTTTCAAAATTATTAATTTTACTAACCTTTTTATCCGGACATCAATTCTTGTAGTGACCGAATCTTCCGCACCCTAAGCACTTGATGTGCTCCTTGTTCTTCCGTACTCCTGACAATGGTATCTCCTTTGCCGCCGATTGTGTCGTTCGAGTCTTACGAGTAGGACACTTATTTGTATAGTGTCCTCTCTCCCTGCACTTGAAACAAATAATATGGAATTTAAAATTTAAATTGACATTGTTACCTTTAGGCATTGAGCGATACTCTTCCATGGTTAGCTCGGTCAACGATCTTCTAATACTCGCAAAAAAAACACAAACCAAAAAGTCCCAAGACTTGGTCTTGGATTAGTAGTGCAGGAGATAATTAAAAATAAAAAATAAAAATAAAGAAAAGAAAATGCTCGATCGGTGGTTGCACCGAATCTGAGCGCCCCCGCTCTGATACCAAGTGTTGGATCGATTTGAAATGCTAGAGGGGGGGGGGTGAATAGCGTTAGTGAAAACTTTTCTTTTTCGACGATTAAAACCAAGTACGCAGCGGAAAACAAAAGATAAACACAAGAAAGACACAAAGCTTTTTACTTGGTTCACAGCCCACCGGCTGCTAATCCAAGGCCCTGCGATCCTTGATCGCTTCCGAAGGGCAATCACTAAAAGTCTCTTCCTCGTTGGAGGTAAGAGACAAGATGATTACAATGATTATAAGGCCGGTAACAACCTTACCGGTCCTTATACAAATTAAGTACAGAATTATAATAATACCGACAATTAATTAGAAGATGACGCACGGTTGGAGTAGCGTTGTAGAGAGCACGAGCACTTGAGAGATTCTTGAATTTGGGTTTGACTCCTCCCCTCCTTTTATAGATTTGCACCTTGGAATTTGTCTCGATCCAGATCCAAAACTCGTGGATCTTATCTTGAGGTGGCAGCTTATCTTATCTTGAGGTGGCGGCTTATCTTATCTTGAGGTGGTGGCTTATCTTATCCTGAGGTGGTGGCATCAATCTCTATCTCTTTGACCTTGTGCACTGGGCTGATTCGTCTACATCAGTCGACCGATCCTCTTAGCAGTTGACTGTTGACATCTCCAGTTGACTACTGCACTTGAGAATTCCTGCAATACAAGATTAGCACAATAGATGCATAATGTCATGCAGTGTGACTGTCCTTTGACTGTACGATCTCGACTTCGGCATTCCTCCAGAAGCCTTAGTCTGATCGATGCCTAGGATTGTCTTCTAACCGAGGGCGCGTCCTTACCACTGATCCACACACGGAGCTTACCTTTGGTCCTCTTGACCTGTCGCTTAGCTTTCGGTCACCACCGAGGTTCCTCGACTCCCCGAGGTTCGACGTCTTGATGCGACGCTCCTTCATTTTCCTCTCCTCTCCGATCGCCATCCCCTTCTCCGACCAATCGTTCCAGCCGTGCCAGCCACCCAAGCTTTTAGGTTTGATAGATAAGCCCCTCTTCTTGCGTTTTTCAATTATTTCAAGCCTTAGTTCACTCGTTCTTGGGTTTGTTTCCCTGTTTCCGATTAGGGTTCCGGCGTCTGAGTCCTCCGGCGAACTTTCCGACGACCCCCTCAGCGATATCTGAGCATCCCATCGTCACACCTCCAAATGGCACCTAAGTAAAACTTTTCTTACCCAAAACCCTAATTTTCCTTTCCATTGTAATTTATTTTTATCTAATCATGTATTGTTGTCCTTGCATGTCATATCATTACATTGCATTCATAATAGGAGAGCCCGTAGGAATGATCCACCCGAGGGTGAATCTCGATTGTACCAACCTATGTTGGTTTGGTACATCGATAGGGACTTTTTCAATCTCTACTGTAGTGAAATCATGGACTTATTTGCATACTATCATCTCATGAAAATTGTCCTATGCACACATCCCATTAACGATGACCTCCTTAAGGAGTTTTATCAGAACTTAAAGAAGGTAGACGATGGCCCTACCTACACTACTCGCGTTGCAAAACGCGATTTAGAGTTCACTCCTGCGATACTGCAGGAGTTTCTCGAGTGTAAGCCATCGAATGACACCTTTGTTTTTTACCCCACTTTTGATGCTCCTTTACCCGAGCCATTTGACCACATTTCTTTAGACTCCATGCATGAGCATATTTTTTGTCATCCTCGTCCACTGGCCCAGAACTTATTCCCTATTAGTGAGTTATCTGCACCTGACAATGCACTCTACAAGGTCATTGTTGGGTGTTTTCTTCCTATCGTCACTCGGGGTCTGGCCAAGATTCGGCCTCCCCATCTCTTTCTACTATACGCCATGCGTAATAGGTTAGACATAAACTTTGCCCTAAACATGTTTCATTGCATAGTGCATTTCATTTCCCCTGTACAAGGGAAAGTGCATATGCCATATGGTCACATTATCACAGTATGGCTAGAGTCAGTAGGCATCAACATTCAAAGGGGTTCTCTGAGAGCGCTCTCTGAGGTGTACGACTGCATATCGACTAGCAACTTCTCATTAGCAAAGCTGCGGATGGGGGCTAGACAGATGGAGTTGGCACCTCGACCTCCACCCAGGGCATGCAGAGAGCCTCCTCTGGTACCCAGAGAGGCGACAGAGGACTATGAGGATGCAGACGCCGCTGATGAGGATGATCAGATGTCGACAGATGCATCAGCGGTGGGTCCATCAGATCGTCGTGGCCAGCTAGAGTCAAGATTCTAGGACTATTAGCAGACCATTGACTCTAGGCTGTCAGAGATCTTAGCAGGCCAAGCATCCTTTGGCGCACGTCTTGATCGGATGGAGGAGTCCCAGAGCCACATCGAGCAGCGTCAGCTCGATATGTTTGAGATGATGCGGGCCTGGACTTTGAGTCAGCAGCCTCCTCCACTGCCACCACCTGCAGACGACTAGATATAGAGGATGTTAGATTTTCTTTGGTTTTCAGTTTTTGTAGTGAGATTGAGCATATCCAATCTCCATTTTGAATGTAAAAGACTGAAATCTTTTAGATTAAATGAAATTTCTGTTTGTGAAAATCTTGTGTGTTTGGATGAGTATTTGTATTATTGTATTGGCTTATGAAAGTTGTTATATCATGACATGAAATTGCATCTTATCATATAACATGTCATGTCATTGTTTAGGATTACTTTAAATGTCATGGGTTCTTAAATTTCATCATATTCCATGATATCATTATCATTGGTCATGTTTTATTTTGCTATCACTATGCCATGATCATTTCATGCATTAATTTGATTGAACATTGACTTAAGAAAAATGGCATGACTTGAAGTCTCATTTATAAGGGAATCAAGTAGGGTTGCCTAGGAAATGCATGAAACCCTAGATAAAAATGAATCAAAACCCAAATCTCACATCACATTGACATGTATGTGTATTTATACACCCTAGATACATGTGAGATGCTAGGATAATAAGTTAGGTTCAAGGTGCATAGGTAGTGCATCTAGATGAACTCAAACTTATTTTAATTATCACCAAGAATCATAAGGAAAGCTAATATACAAGTTATGTATATTTAGCCAATAAATTATGGTTCAAAATAGGTTTTCAAAAACATTTTAAAATCAATTTAGAAAACCTTGGTGAAATCTATCTTTTGATAGCCATCATCATTGTAGAAGTTGATACAAAGTGGATCAAAAACTTTAAAGTTTTAATAGTTTTGAACTTTGTACCAATCTCCTATTTCAATGATAAAAATATTTTTTTCAAAATTTTTCACTGATTGTATGTGTGATAAGAAATATACGTATCAAGTTTTGTGATTTTTTGATTTACGTAGAATTACTTATGAATTTTCAAAAGTCGAGTCTGATTTCTGAAAATCAGGTTTTGATTATCGATCGGCGACCTCTGATCTGATCGGTGATGGGCGCGTTTGGACTCATTGCGGTAGATATCACTCGGCTAAGACCGTGCCATCGATGGACACATCGATCGTAGTAGTTGACAGAGTCGACTGATAGCCTGATTTTGGGGTAACCAAAGTTGTTTAACCCGATTTCAGTTACGGTTAAGGTCACTAACCACTCCTAACCCTAGGATATGCTTTGGGAAGCATGATGAAGGGTGAAAATCAATTGGATATGGATTAGGAGAGGTGTTTAGGGTTTGTATCAATTTTAAGGTGTTGGGAATTTCAATGTTGAATTTCTAACCTTAATTTGATGGTTTAGAGTTCCTATTGGCTTAGGGACTTCCCAAGGACATTGTTGGTGCAATGGTCAAGGGGGAGCAAGCCTTTAGGGGAAGGTATCCATCGTGGAGTGATGGATGTGTTTTTCTTTCTTCTTGAAAGGGAAAAGGTTATCAATTGGGAAAATTGATGGATTTTTAGAAACCCAGTTTGGAAATTGGGAGAGTGTGTAGGATTGCCTCTCTTGAGTGATATGAGACTTATCACTAAGAAGATGGTAGGCATCCTAGGTATTTTTGGACTAAGGGGGAGATTGTAAGATCTCATTGGGACATGAGACATTGACCTCCTTGGAGAGAAAACCTTTTGATGTATGTCAAATATGGGGAGAATATGTTTGGGAAAATATTTGGGATCACCAATTTGGAATAATTGGTAAGAGACTTGAGTTAGCGGTCTAACTCAAATGGTTTGGTTTTTGTCAAACATCAAAAAGGGGGAGATTGTTGGTGCAATCGGCCCAGGTCACGAGTGACCAAGACTCGAGTTTGACTCGGATGATGTTTTGATGTTCGACAAAAATATATGACAATGAAATTGTCAAGGTAAAGTCCAAGTCATGGGTACTTGGCATGGAAAGTCCAAGTTAAACACTTGGCATTTGGTAAAGTCCAAGTCATGAGTACTTGGCATGAAAAGTCCAAGTGGGACACTTGGCACATGAAAAGTCTAAGCATGGGTCTTGGCAATGTAAAAGTCCAACATGGGTTGGCAAGGGAAAGTCCAAGCTTGAGTCTTGGCATGAGAAGTCCAAGGGGTTTGATATTGGCTGCGTAAAGTCCAAGCGAAGTCTTGGCGGCGTAAAGTCCAAGCGAAGTCTTGGCGGTGTAAGTCCAATGTGCCTTGGCGGTGTAGACACCGTTAGCATGACATAGCCGATGGAAGCACCTGAAGGCTAACGCGATGGATGAACAAGTCATGGATGATTTGGAGGGATCCGAGAGGCAGGTGGCGATAACTAGAAGGCGAGGCTACAGGCTCCAGCAAGTATGGGGGCATCATACTTGGGCTAAAACCTCATGTTTGAGGTGTGCCCGGTCGACTCGTGCCATGTGGCGGTCAGGGACCAAGTCGACTAGGGTTTGGCGGCGAAGTCTGTGATCGATTGTTGCCGCGGAGGTGGCGGTCGGTGATCGTGTGATAGTCGTGGTGCTCGGAATGGAGTCTCACATCGATCGTGATGCTCATGATCGATCGACTAATGTCCTAACCATTGGATTTTTCGGCGTGGATTACACGTTGTCTCAGACAACCGTGATCGGATCGTGATGGTCGGCGGTTGGTGATCGACCTCGGCCAGTTAAAGCTATAAAAGGAGCTTGTGATGGAGGAAAAGAAAGCGATTTTCTTGGGAAAAATTGAAGGGGGAAGTTGGTGCTTTCCAGTCCTTCAAAGCTAGTTCAAGGCAATCAAAGATCAAGCAATCAAAAGCTTTTGTAAAGTGTTTTTCCTTTACTTACATTTGTATTTCATTATCGTATTTGCTTGTATCTATTTGATTATTTTTGTAATCATTATTGTACGAGGTTTCTCCACCTCCGGATTGTTCTGAGAAGGAGTGTTTATTAGTGGTTGCGTGTGCATCACTAGAGCTCGTAGAGCTCGATCCGTGGAGTAGGAACCGTGCGGTTTCGAACCACGTTAAATCTTCGTGTCTTTGTGTTTGTGATTGTGTTTCATTATTGTTATTATATATATATATTCCGCTGTGCTAACGAAACTTGTAGACATGATCACGATCGAATTCCATCAACCAACGAACACTCGCTATTCACCCCCCTCCAGCGGCGTCAAATATCCTACAGTTCTAATCTCCTCCCCCTCAATTTTAGAGGTGGAGGCTTCTCCAACTTTTACCTCATCTTCCACCGATCCCGATCCGGATGTTGATTCTCTATCAACTTTCGAATCATAACTTTCTTGTGATGAGAATGATGTGCTCTCTTCTTCGGTCTCCTCCTCCAACTAAGCCGATGAGCACTCTTGTTCTTTGGGCTCCTCATGGAATCTTGCCAACTTGATCCATAGCTCCTTGGCATCCATGTAATATCCTAGCCTATACAAAACATCATTAGGTATCAAATCTTCTAAAAGTTTTGTTACCTTGGCTTCGGTTTTGAACTTGAGACGTTGCTCTTGTGTCCACTTCTTCAACTTCAAGACATTTCCCTTCTTATCTCTAGGAGGTTCAAAGCCTTCCATGATGATGAACCAATCTACCATGTCCATCATCAAGAAGTTCTCCATTCTTTCCCTCCATGCTGAGAAATCTTCGTGGTCATATGGTGACAGTGTGTTTATGTCCCATCCTATTTTCTCTTGAAATTCCATCTTCTTCCTCTAGTGATTTGCTCCTAGCGGTTAGGCCGTAGAAGAGCTCCTCGCTCTGATACAAATTGTAGAAGATTCGTTGACCGCTAGAGGGGGTGAATAGCTCATTTCGATATGTCGATGGAATTCATTCGTGCTTGTCTCTACAATCTTCCTTAGCATAGTGGAATATATATAATAGCAATAACAAAAACTAAGACAAACACAAGTACGCAAGGATGTAATGTGGTTCGGAACAGAAAGGTTCCTACTCCACGAATTGAGCTCTAAAGAGCTCTAGCGATGCCAACCACACACCACTAATAAACACTCCTTCTCGACACAAGTCGGAGGCAGAGAAACCCCTTACAATGATTACACTAAGTAATACGAAAGATACAAGCTAATATAGGTATGAAAGACAATGCAAGTAAAAGAAAAAACACTTTACAAGAGCACTTTGGTTGCTTGATCTTTGATTGCCTTGGACTAGCCTTGAAGACCCTAATTTGCAACAGCAAATCGCTCCAATTCACCCAAGAAAATCGCTGCCAAAAACCCTCTTCTGAGTTGCTTTTATAACCTACAATCGGGCTAGATTTTTGCCTATCAGTCGACTGGTCAGGACCATCAGTTGACTGATGACAGTGTTGTTGAGAGACAACGGTGCAATCCATGCTGGAAAAATCCAATGGATAGGACATCAGTCGACTAATCATGTCCATCAGTCGACTGATCGAGCTTTCACTCGATTGCTAACCCCAATAGTCGAGTCAGACTCCATTCTATGCCCAAAATATCGAGCACCAGTCGACTGATCACAATATCAGTCGACTGATTGGTCCAGCAGTCGACTGCCCACCTCTGGCAGTCGACTGCTAGGGCACTCCCCGTAGTCAAACCCTAGTTGACTCACACTAGTCGACTACCACATGGTCCCAGTCGACTGATATACCTCAAACATGAGGTTTTAACCTCAAACATGAGGTTTTAACCCAAGTATGGTGCCCCCATACTTGCTAGACCACCCGTAGCCTAAACCTAAGCCTTCTAGTCACCTCCATCAGCCTCGAACCTATCAGATCCTTCTAAGTCATCCATGACTTGTTCATCCATACGCTAGCCTTCAGGTGCTTCCATCGGCTATGTCATGCTAACGGGGTCTACACCGCCAAAGCACATTGGACTTAAACTGCCAAGACTCTAATTGGACTTTACACAGCCAACAATTGGACTTATGCTGCCAAGACTCCCGCTTCGACTTTACGCCGCCAATATCAACCCCTTGGACTTCTCAAATGCCAAGACTCAAGCTTGGACTTTCCCTTGCCAACCCATGTTGGACTTTCCATGCCAAGTACTCAAGACTTGGACTTTCCATGACATGGTTAACCCTAGTCAGCCATCAAAATCCCCCTCGAGTCAAACTCGAGTCCAGTCAGTCATGATGCAGGTTGATTGCACCAACAATCTCTCCAAAACATTATCAGACATCAATGTCAAATGTCAAACATCAAAACATCTCTCGAGTCAAACTCGAGTCCGGTCAATCGTGACCTGGGCCGATTACACCAACAAATTTTACTTGGTTAAATTTAGTGATATGAAGATAATCAACCTTGGGTTAGATTTGGATTTTAACTTTTCGATCGTTAAGTAAACTTTTCGAAAAATAATATCTTCCAGGTTGTGGCGAAGCACAGAGGCCTTCTTTGATCGGAAAAATGACCACATCCTTAGACAAAGGCAATTTCAAGAAAATGTTCAATTAAGTCACTTAGGGTTACCTCCTTGTTTAACTAGTTTAGGATATGATGAGGTAGCTTTAGCTAGTTCAACTTAGCCGAGTGCACCAAGCTAGATACGCCTTATCTAACTCGGATACACAAGACCTCGTTTCCCTAACGTACTATCATCTTGCTGTGTTCTGATACTATGTTATCAAGGTTGACTACCTATTGATCCTATTTAGCCGTTCTAAAGGAAATTAAAAAAAAACTAACCATTCAAAGCTAAACCAAGAAGTAGAGCATACAAGTTTAGTATTGGCTCCCCTTGGACCATTAAACCGATGGGGTCTTTCCACATAGTAGATTTGGTCCTTGGCAACCAAATACTTGATTGATCCTAATTATGAAATCAAAAAGGTCTTAGGGACCCATGCTTGGACTTTTTGTTTATTTCGATTATCAATTGACATATACGACTTATTCGTAGTTGTTGTCTTAAACTCGAGCCCGACCTTGTTGTACACGACTCTTTGTGATCCAAGTAGTTGGTCAAGACCCTTGGACCCCAAAGTAAACCTTTACAATGACTTCCTAAGCTCTTGAACTTGTACTTTCAAGAGAGAATTCTCATCCTCATGTTTTTCAACTTGAGTTGATTTTCCCTCGTGAACTTGACTAGTTGAAGAGGTTAGGGTAGCCTCTTGCTTAAGGAGTTTAACCTACTTAACCAAGGACTCAACCTTAGACTCGGACTTAGCTAACTTCTTAGTTAAGTATTTAATTGCACTATATAAAGTATCAATTAGGGATCAACTTACTTTGATCGAATCTTTTGAATCGGATGCGGATCTGTGGCTTATCTTGAATTGAAGTTCGTTGTTGGATTTGTAGTCAGACTCAGTCTCAGACTCATAGTTTATCTCGAGTTTGGATTCAGTCTCCGACTCGGTTGGATTGGCCATGAATGCTAGGTTGTTGTGTTCATCTTCTTTTTTCGAGGACTCCTCCCAAGTTGCGTTGAGAGCCTTCTTGGTTTGTGATTGTTTGTTCTTTAGCCTCGGGCACTCGGATTTGATGTGACCCATTTTGTTGCATTCGTAGCACTTGTAATTTGAGCTTTGCTCGCATCTCTTCTCCTTGGATTGCTTGATAGGTTGCCTTTTACTTTTGATCATCTTCCGAACTAGGGTCACTAGTTTGGTCTCCATTTCATCGTTGACCTCCGATTCGTATTCTTCTTCTTTGTGAGGTGGCTTGCTTTCCCCTTCTTTCTTTGACCTACAACTAAGGCAATACTTTTCTCGACCGGGGCCAAGTTAGATTGTTCATGTAATTCAAATTCCGAAAATAACTCATCTAGTCTTATTTTTGAAAGGTCTCTAGACACTTTGTCGGCATCAACCATGGATGCCCACAAAGTGGTCCTAGGAAATGCATTCAAGGCGTACCTTATTACATCTCGGTTCTCCACCTTTTGTCTGATTGAATGAAGACCATTCATTATGTCCTGGATCCTTGTGTGGAGTTGCGACGACGTCTCGTGATCCTGCATTTTTAAATTAAACAATTTATTTAGGAGAAGGTCCCATTTGCATACCTTTGTGTTGGTCGTTCCTTCGTGTAGCTCGATGAGCTTGTTCCATAGATCTTTTGTGCTGATAAAGGGGATGATGCGGTTGAGTTCTTCCTTGGATAGACTGCATTGGAGAATTTGTGTGGCTTTCGCACCGACTTCTACTTGCTGCTTCATTGCGTTTGTCCACTTGTCGCAATCCAAGTACTCGCCGTCTTCATTCATTGGTAAGTTGAAGCCAGATTGGATGACTATCCACATCTCGACTTAGGTCTTGAGGTAGCATTCCATCCAACTCTTCCAATAATAGAAGTCATCTCCATTATAGAACGGAGGTCGATCGGTACTAAACTTCTCAGATGGTCCATTCAATAACACCTTGCACAGAAAAACAAAAAAATACAAAAATTGCCAAGACTTAGTCTTGGATTAGTAGTGCGAGATAAAAACAAACTTAAATTAAAATGCAAAACGAAAAACACGAAAAGAAAGTAAGTTTGCTAGACCAGTGGTTGCATTGAATTTGAGTACCCCCGCTCTGATACCAATTGTTGGGTTAAAGAGTCGCTAGAGTGGGGTGAATAGCAATCGTAAACCTTTCTTCTTTTCAACATTAAAACCAAAGTAAGCACAGTGGAAGTAAAGACAATAAAAGAAAGTAACACTTTTGTTTTTACTTGGTTCACAACCCAAAGGTTGCTAATCCAAGGTCCACGATCCTAGACCACGTACGATGGGGAAATCCACTAAAAGGCTCTTCCTCGTTGGATGTAAGAGACGACGGTTACAAGAAAAAGATAGAGGAAGAGGAAGCAAGTCTACCTCTCCCCTTTACAATGAAAAGCTCGAATACAAAAAGTAAAATAATTAAATGAAATGAAACTACTGACAAAAAGATGAATACTTGGAGTGACATCATTATTACGACGACGTAATATTGTGGTCGAAAGATTGCCAATGTTGGAGCACTTTGGGAGAACAATTAGATGAACCAAAGAGGCGTGAATACTGATAGAGGCAAGCCTCTTCAACCCTTAGCTCGTTGAGATATGGATTTGGGTCAAAGCTCCTCATCCCCCCACTTTTGGTGGAGCTTATCTTGAATTTCTTCGAGATGATCAGCTTGATTGGTAGTCGACTGATGCCCCTTGGTAGTTGATTGCTGGTAGGATCAGTCAACTGCCAATGATCTTCAGTCGACTGCCAGCTTGATCACTCACTTGCAAGATAGAGTTAGCACAAAATTGTAGATTAATGGTAAATACGATGGTTCTTACCATCCAACCACGACCTAGACCTTCCTCTGAAAGTCTTAGTCGAATCGTTACCTACGGTAGTCCCAATATGGAGGACATGACCTTACCATCGCTCTACACTTGGTGCTTACCTCTGGTCTTTCCCGACCTGTCACTTAGCTTCCGATCACCACCGAGGTTCCTCGACTCCAACGAGGTTCTCCTGGTGTCGCCCGACCACCGCAGTTTCTTGTCCTGAGATTCTTCGAGTGTCGCTGACCTTGTGCTTAGCTTAATACAATTCCTACACATTAAACACAACACATGAGATAACAATAATAGCTTAACTTTGAACCATTGAAATAATCAAAACCTAGGTTCGATTTGTTGGAGATTTTGGGATCATGCGCAGTGGAATAAAGCGAATAAAAACAATTTTTATTAAATCCTAGACATCCCCTGGGGGCAAGGAAAACTTGCTTTGGAATAATCGCATGAAAAACACATAAGGTGAAGGAGAAGTTATACCTTTGAGATTCTTTTGAATCTGTCGAAACCACAAGCAAGACCAACGGGCCTTGCCTCTATCAGTATCGATGCTTGGATCACCTGAGACAACTCCAAGGGCAACAAGTCTTTGTCTCTGATTGGTGCTAGCCAACCGACAGAGATAATAAAAGAGGAGAGAGGAAGGAGCAAAAGCAGCTACCATGGGAGAAACCTAAAACTAAAAACCTTAGCCAAAGATTATGAAGGGATCCTTTTATAGGTCTCTTGATTAGGTCATCTTATGAGGCTTAAACGGAACATATCTTACAATAATTATCCCATAATTAAGGTAAGAACAACCCAAGAAATTTCCATAAGAGAAAATCTCCAAAATCGATGGAGACGTGACACAACCGTGTGGATTCACATGGCCTGGCCTTGTGGATTCACATGGTCGTGTGGATTCACATGGCCTGGTCGTGTGTCTCTCTGGCCGCAGCCCAGACATTGCAAATTTATAGCCAGAGCCAGCCACGGCCTGTGCCAAGTTAAGCACGACCGTGTGAGGCTCTTTATGGTCCATTTGACTTCATTTTGTTTTGTTTCTAGTAGTAGTTTCTTTCCTAATGTTTGCATTTTGGTTAGCATTCATTTATTCATGCATTAATTGTTTAGTTTCTTTCAGCACTTAGTTTATGCTACCTATAAGCTGCGTCAGTAGTATTTTTAAAAGTCTTCTTCATGAGTTATTTCCATGTGAAGTGTAACTTCATTTATCTCGTGGTATTTTATTTTATTGTCTTTGAATGAATATTCTAGACTTACACTGGTTAGCTTTTATTTTACACATACACATGATGAACTTTCTGAAAGGGACAGTCTAGTACATACATAGTTATGATTCATCTTAGTAGTCTAGTACTTTGGAATCCACAGGCGACCCTAAGTTTAGCATTTTAGTTATTGGAGATGCTCGGATTGTGTAGGCCCATTCGAAAAAATTAAAATCCCAGTGATCTGAAAAAAAAAAGAGATAGAGAAAAAGAAATGAAAAAAAAATTATGAGGGATAAAAAAATAGTTGTCGTGGGTGGAAATGGTTAGGTGCCCCTTTGAGACCGAGTTAAGTTACTGGGGAAACACCTACCAATTTCTCTCAATACCGAGCACGCCTTTGAGACTTTGTGCTAGATATAGGGAACGACCCTCGCTTTGGGCAGGTAAGTGCCTAAGAGCCGGAGACCTTAGGAAAGCTATAGGATGACGACTTAACTTATAATGGAATGAGTATCCCCTAAGAAGATTCGCTTGGCACGAGCACGAGGAGCTAACTTAGTAAATTTCTAAAGCATATTTATTTTGCTTTGATTGCAAATACCACTTGACAAATCTAGTTAACATGCTAAGTATGGAACAATATCTTTTTAAAATTTCATGGCACTGAGGTTTGCTTGAGGACAAGCAAAGATTTAAGTCTGAGGGAATTGATGTGAGCAAAACATATAGGGTTTTAGGAGTAGTTTTCGCTCACATCTCATACCATTTTATGATCGTTTCATGCATATTTTACATTATGTTGCATGCATTTCCTATTTTTTAGTTTGGAGATCTTCTTTGTTTACTTTTGTGTGTAGGATAACATTTTATAGGGAAAACGGTGGAATTTCGAAGCAAAAGAAACATTTGGCAGCTGGACGCAGAAGGGAACATGGCCAGGGCGTGTGCCCACACACGGCTGTGTTCAGAGGGCGAAAATGGCCGCCACAGTCTAACACACCGCTAGGCCATGTGTTTTCATTTTGCCGTGTGGCGGCCCAGCAAATTGATGCGACTAGGGTTTTTCCCAGATTTCACAATGATCCGGCATGATGTCTATATAAGGAAAGCTCTGTCAAAACCCTAGGAAGGAGGCACGACAGCTAGGACGGCACTGCGAAGCCCTGAAAAGATTTGGGAACTCACAACGGGGAGGAAGAACGCCACCGGAGGTCAAGATTCTGTGCTTCAACACTGAGAAGACCTACATTGCATTGCAAATCCTATTCTTTGAGTAAATTCTATTTTTTATACGGATATGATTATGCCTTGTGTTTCTTCTCTCGTATCTATGGAGTTGACTCTCTGATTCTATGATTAGGGAGCAGTTTGTGTTGAGTCGGAACATGTTAATTCAAATTTCTTTTCGTCTTTGAATTTATATTTGTAATTGGTGTTTTGGTTTAGATCTATAGTTATCGTTTTGATTTTCTAGTCACTGTGCTTAGCCAATACGAGGGGTGATAGCCCTCGTATCAAAGATCAGGGGAATTAAAAAGGGACCTAAGGGTTGGCCCCATCGCTGGTAATTGTGGGTAAAAGGATGCGATAGAGTAGGAAATGCACCCCGTTTTCGACTCGTCGCAGGGATCGATTCAGCATTCTCGTACCGACTATCCCATCCTAAAGCCAGGGGTTGACCTGGTATGGGAGAGGTAGCTTTCGATAGACACGAAGGCTCATCGGGGGAGTGTATGATGTCCTTTCCACAAAAACATAACTAGAAACCTAAGCAAACCCAATTGACAACGTGTTCCGCGACACACAAATGAAACCGAAATCCTAGAATCCATCTAAAGACCCGTAGAGACCCTTCTTTTCCTCTGTGTGACACCGTATTAGAGTTAAGACCGCCGACAACCCTCTTAATTGCAACCTTTAGTGTCTAGTGTTGGTGCAGTAGGCACCTAAGTCGAACCAGAGTTTTGATTATAGCAAACGATACAAAGTTAAACTCATATTGTTATCTCACGAGCTAAATTGAGTGTGCAGAAAAGTACTAAAGTTGGAGCTGAAGGCTAGCGACACCCGGAGGAAGCCGCGGTGGTCGGGCGACACTCGAGTGACTTCGGAGGGAGCCGAAGGAATTGAGTGGAAGGCCAGAAGCAAGAGCTACAAAGTAAGTATCGAGATAAGCTCGTGTGTGTGAGAATAAGTGAGGTCATATCCTTTTTATGGGGATGGTCTTTAGCGTAGATCTGACCAAAGACATCCCATGGATGGTCTAGGTCGAGATCGGACAGTCGGTGATCGTTGAAATAATATTTTTGTTAAGCTAACTTGTGATTTCAGCTAGCATCAGTCGACTGCCCACAAGAGCCACTCGACTTCTTGAAATCAGTCGACTGCTTAGTGTTGCGACTCAACTGGAGTTGCCATCAGTCGACTGATGATGGCCATCAGTCGACTGATGGTCAAGGACCAGCTTCGATGAGTTAAGCCTTATCACCTCATTCCAAGGAGCTTGGTGCCTAAATTTGATTGGTTGAAGATCCCCTCGAGGAGGGACTCAAAGGCTATAAAAGGAGGGCTTCTCCTAGGGTTTTTCATCAATTAAAAACGTCTCCATGTGCTTCCGATAAGCTACAACTCTCCGACATCCCTACGACGAAGCGCTGCCGAGACGACTACTAGAGTTTCAACCTCCAACCTTCTAAGTCGTCGGTAACAAAGGTGTTTATTGTATTTCATTTTACTTGTCTTCTAAAGTTTTCATTATAAAGAGGAGAGGGGGAGTGTCCCTCTACCTCGTGCTTTTCGTGGTTTTTGTATCCGATTAACTCCTACCTCCAACGAGGAGGAGTTCGTTAGTTATTTGCCCTCCGTGAGTGGTCAAGGACCACTAGGGCCTTGGAGTAGTAGCCGAAGTTTACGAACCAAGTAAAAAATTCTTTGTTCTCTTTTGTTTAATTTTATCTTCTGCTGTGTCTACTCGTGTTTTAATGAACGAAACGAACGAAAGTTTTTATCGCTATTCACCCCCCCCCTCTAGCGATCCGCTCGATCCAACAATTGGTATCAGAGCCGGGAGTGCTAAGATTTGGTAAAACTACCAATCTAGATTTTTTACAGATTTTTTTATTTTTAATTATGTTTATTTCTAATTTGTTTTCTTTCATTCATTTAGTTTTTTTTCTCTCCTGCACTACTAATCCAAGACGCGAGTCTTGGTACATTTCGGTCGTTTGTGTCATTGCTAGGTTTTTATTCTTCATTATCTTGTTTTTTTTGTATCAATGGCCCATCTCGAGGGTTTTAGCACCGTCCGACCTCCGTTTTACAATGGAGATGACTTCCGTTATTGGAAGGGTCAGATGGAGTACTTCCATAAGACCCAAATCGAGATGTGAATCATAATCCAAACGGGATTCACACTTCCAGCTAACGAAGTGGGTGAATCTTTGGATTATGACCAGTAGACCAATGCTACAAAAAGACAAGTCAAAGCCGACGCTAAGGCGACTCAAATCCTCCAATGTGGCTTTGCCAAGGAGGAGCTCAATCGCGTCGGCCCATTCATCAGTGCCAAAGATTTATGGACAAAGTTGGTCGAGTTACATGAAGGGACCGATGAAGCCAAGATATATAAGCATGATCTCTTGTTCAATAGGTTATATAATCTAAAAATGCAGGAACACGAGATGGCAACGCAACTTCACGCTCGCGTTCAAGATATCATCAACAACCTACACGCAATCGGACAAAAGGTCGAAAATCGCGACCTTATCAGGTATATACTAAACTCTTTTCCTAGGACCACCTTGTGGGAATCCATGGTCGATGCCTACAAGGTCTCCAAGGATCTTTCAAAACTTAGATTAGATAGGTTGTTTTTGGATTTCGAACTCCATGAACAGTCTAATTTGGAACTCGAGAAGGGTATAGCACTTTTTGTAGGTTCGAAGAAGAAAACCGCGAGCAAGCCACCCCCGAAGGAGGAAGAAGATGAGTCCGATTCGGAGGTCGACCTGGAAATGGAGGCCGAACTAGTCAACCTAGTTCGGAGGATGGTCAAGGGCCGAAAGTGAATCGTCACTTGACCCAACGAAGGTAAGCCTAAAAGTTTTAATGTTAGGTGTTACGAATGCAACAGGTTTGGACATATCAAGTTCGAATGTCTGAAGCTCAAGAGAAAAGCACCGAAACATAAGAAGGCACTCTACGCTACGTGGGAAGAAGCGTCTGAGGAAGAAGACGATGATCACATCTTCATGGCTAAACTGATTGAATCGGAGATGGAGTCAGAACCGGAGCATGAGTCTGAAACCGAAGACGAATCAAACTGTGAAGCTCTATTGAAGACAAGCCATGGATCCGTATCTGGTTCAAAAGATACACTCAAGGTAAGTCGATCTCTTATTAGTACAGTTTACAGTGCAATTAAATTCTTAACTAGGAAATTAGCTAAGTATGAGTCCAAGGTCGAGACCCTAGTCGAAAAGGTTAAACTCCTTAAACACGAGGTCTCCCTAACCTGTTCGACTAGTCGAGTTCGAGAGGAGGACTCAAATCGGGTTGAAAAACTCAAAGTTGAGAACTCACTCTTGAAGAGTCAAGTCAAAGATCTTAGGAACACATTCGAAAGGTTTACTTTGGGATCGAAAGGACTTTACCTCCTACTTGGATCGCAAAGATTCATGTACAACAAGGCCAGACTAGAGTTTAGCTCAAATACGACGAACAAGTCGTATATGTCGATTGTAAGTCGACATAAAAAATGTGTCCAAGCATGGGTTTCTAAGACCACTTTGATTTCAAACTTAGGATCGAACCAGTGTTGGGTTCCCAAGGACCAAATCCACTATGTGGAGAGACCGAACCGATTCAACAGTCCAGGGAGAGCCAGTACAAAACTTGTTTGTGCTTTAACTTAGAAATTGCATGCTTAGGTTCTTTATTTATTTTGATTTTTTTTAGAATGGTTAGATAGTGTTAGGAATGTTGGCGTCGCTAGAGGGGGAGGGGTGAATAACTTTTCACGTTGATTTCGTTCACTTTATGGATTTCGATCGACGTGCTTGTCTACAATTGTTAGTCCGCAGTGGAAATACAAATATAAATACAAATACAAATACAAACACAACACAAAGCACAACACGAGGATTTTACGTGGTTCAGAACCCTAGTTCCTACTCCACTGGTGAGCCATAGTGGACTCCAGTGATGCACACCACCACTATATCTCTTCTCCTTCTCGGTGAACACACTGGAGATGGAGGAACCCCTCACAAGGCTCTTACAATAATAATAACGGAATAAAACAAGCAAATACAACAAATATAAAAGCAAATGAACACACGTTACAAATTTAGAGCTTTTGAATGCTTACTCGTAGATAACTTTGGGATGTCTTTGAAGGCCCTGAAATGCAGCAACACCTCCCTTCAAATCGCCCCTAAAACCTCGAAGAGATATATCATCGAAGATGCCCTCAATCCTCCTTTTATAAAGCTCCGTTGAATCTTCCCGATTTGCAACGGTTGTTTCGCCAGTCGAGGCACCGCCTCGACTGGACCTCCAGTCAAGGTGCCAATCAAGTCGCCTTGCTTTTGAGCAACTGTCGTCATACCAGTGCTGGAACAAGTCGAGGCGCCAGTCAAGTGATCCAGTCGAGGCACCACCTCGACTAGCCTCCAGTCGAGGCGCTGGTCGAGTGTGCCTCGCTTCTGTGCCACAATCCAAAATAACCAGTCGAGTCCTCCAGTCTGTTGGATCGATCGGATCGCTAGAGGGGGGGTGAATAGTGATAGAAACTTTTGAGTACGAATTTGTTTTTAAAAAAAAACTTATATGCAGCGGAAAGATAAACAAAACAAAAAGTAAAGGAGGCAATAGACACAAGAGATTTACTTGGTTCGTAGCCGAAGGCTACTACTCCAAGGCCCTAGTGGTCCTTGACCACGTACGGAGGGCAAACTACTAAAGAACTCCTCCTCGTTGGAGGTAGGAGTTAGACGGATACAAAAAAAGCTTGAGGTAGAAGGACACTCCCCCTCTCCTCGTTATAATGAAAGCTTTACTAAAAGGAATAAACTGAAATACAATTTAGAACTTTTGTTACCGACGACTTTAAAGGTTGGAGGTTGAAGCTCTAGTCGTCGTCTCGGCAGCGCTTCGTCGTAGGGATGTCGGAGAGTCAGAGCGTATCGGAAGCACTTGGAAGCTTTTGAATTGATGAAAAACCCTAGGTTTGGCCCTCCTTTTATAGCCTTTGAGCCCCTCATCGAATGGGTCTTTAGCCAATCACAAATGGGCACAAAACCCCTTGAAAAATGTTGATAACTCTTGAATGGCCATCATCACCGATCGATGGCCATCATCGATCGATGGCGATCGGGCCGATTCGACCTTCAGCGAATGATCGCTTGACGGCAAATGAGTCCTCCAAGCTGGCAGTCGACTGATGCTAGGTGCAAGGCAAGGTTAGCTCAACAAAAACATAATTTCGATGGTCGTCGACCATCCGATCTCGACCTAGACCATCTATAAGAAGTCTTTGGTCAGATCTATGCTTAAGATCATCCCCGTAAAGAGGATACGACCTTACTTACGCTCGCACACACGAGCTTACCTCAGTACTTACGTGTTGCTTTTGCTTCCGGCCATCCACTCAATTCCTTCGGTTCCCTCCGAAGTCTCATGAGTGTCGCCCGACCACCGTAGCTTCCTCCGGGTGTCGCTAGCCTTCAGCTCCAGCATTGAGACTTTTCTTCACACTTGATTCAGCTCATGAGATAACAATATATGCTTAACTTTGTATCGTTTGCTATAATCAAAACTTAGGTTCGACTTAGGTGCCTACTGTACCAACAATCTCCCCCTTTTTGATTTATGACAAACCCACATACAAAGTTAAGTAAATAGCAAGCATGAAGAATAATGTGCATTAGAAACAAGAAATAAAGAAGATTAAGTTGGAGTAGTAAGGATTTTCTTCAAGTACTCCCCCTTGAGGAAACCTCCCCCTTGACCGAGGGTGAGTTTTGAAGAAAGACCTTAATCCTCCCATTTGAGGGTTTCTTTAAGTAATTAACATTACTTAAAGTTGGCCTTAGTAAAACGTTTAAGTTAAGAGTTCTTCTTAACTTGGCCCTTTCTCCCCCTTAAGTAAAACATTAAGGGCATAATAAAAAATAAGTAAAACGTTGACACCACAAATAAGTTTAAGTTAAGAATTCTCTTAACTTGGCCTTTAATAAGTTTTCAAAACTTAAAGTTAACTTTTGGTTTAAATATAAAGTAAGAGTTAAGTTATCAAAAAAAATTTTGACCCCTTAACTTTGGCCTTTTTCTCCCCCTTTTGCCATATATCGAAAAGAGTGAGTGTGTGTGTGGAAAATAAAAATAAGTATTAAATTTAAAGTCCAAGCATGTTCCACATTATTTTGAAAATAATATACTGAAAATAAGTTCATCTATAAGATGTTCGACTCATATTTGGCTTGATTGATATGAAAGATCAACCAGTCCTGGTCAGAGTCGGTTAGTATGTATGATTATACTCCATGGTTCATAGCGATGCACTAGCTCTACATCTGGAATCAAGAGTAAGGTCCTAACATCTCACGCCCATCTACTTGGCTAAGTACACAAACACATTAGTCCTATGTGTTGTGAGATGTATTGGCTCCTTAAATCTATAGGTGCATGATATCTAAGGTATGTCCTATGCTAGTTCCATAAAAATGAAATTAAAGAAATAGTAGTAAGAACATATAATTTGCATGTACCTATTCTATTACGCACATGCCCAATTTTCATCTTAATAGACTAAATTCGGCTTCGGGTAGGGGTTTAGTAAATAGATCTGCCAAGTTAGACTTCGATTCGATGTATTCGAGGTGTATGGCTCCGTTGGCTACATGTTCTCGAATGAAATGGTGTTTGACTTCTATATGTTTGGTCCTAGAGTGACATATCGGATTCTTTGTAAGATTAATTGAACTAATGTTATCTACGTGAAGTTTAGTATTCGTAAAGTCTAACCTAAAGTCACTGAGAGTGTGCTTCATCCAAAGAAGTTGCGTGACACACTCACCCATTGCGATGTATTCGGCTTCGGTGGTAGATAAAGCAACACAGTGTTGTTTTCTACTGCACCAACTCACTAGACTCGAGCCGAGAAGTTGACAACAACCACTCGTGCTTTTTCTATCGAGCTTACTACTGGCATAATCCGAATCGGAGTAGCCGATTAGTTCGAACTCCGTAGATCTAGGGTACCAAATACCAACGTTAAGTGTACCCTTAAGATATCTAAGGATACGCTTAACTAGGGTTAGGTGAGACTCCTTAGCACATGTTTGAAACCTGGCGCACATACTTACTGCGAATAGGATGTCGGGTCGACTCGCAGTTAAGTATAGGAGACTCCCTATTACGCTCCTATAGTATTTTAAGTCAATGGATTTACTTTCTAGGTCTTCTCCTATGTTAACATTTATTGCCATTGGGGTGTTTATTACCTTAGCGTCTTGCATTCCAAATCTTTTAATTAACTCCTTAGTGTATTTTTGTTGATATAGGTATATACCATCCTTAGTTTATTTAATTTGTAGACCTAAAAAGAAACTTAACTCGCCTACCAAGTTTATTTCGAACTCACTTTCCATGAGTGAAACGAACTCGTTTAGTAAGGCTGAGTTAGAGGTTCCAAAAATTATATCGTCTACGTAAATTTGAGCTATGAATATTTCTTTACCTAAGGTTTTTACGAAGAGAGTTGGGTCAACTAAGCCTTGGTTAAACCCTTTTGACTTAAGATGGATTGAAAGTCTCTCGTACCAAGCTCGAGGAGCTTGTTTAAGTCCATAGAGAGCTTTCTTAAGTTTTAGAACATGATCGGGTTTATCTAGATTTTCAAACCCGGGGGTTGGCTGACATAAACTTCTTCTTTAATGTATCCATTTAGGAATGCCGACTTAACATCCATTTGAAACAGCTTAAATCCTCGATGTGCAGCATAAGCTAGCAACATTCGAATGGATTCGAGTCTAGCTACTGGGGCATAGGTTTCATCGTAATCTAAGCCTTCGACTTGGCTAAACCCTTTGGCGTCTAACATAGCCTTGTTTCTAACTACTTCACCTTTATCATCAAGCTTATTTCGAAACACCCACCTTGGTCCAATTATCGTTTTGTCTTTAGGTGGTGGTACTAATTCCCACACTTCATTCCTAGTAAATTGAGCTAGCTCTTCTTACATTGCAATAATCCAATCGGGATCAAGAAGAGCTTGTTCAATTGATTTGGGTTCTATCTTTGAAATTAAGGAAATTTGACTAAGGTTCCTATAGGATGCTCTAGTTCGAACTCCTAGATTAGGATCTCCTATCACTTGATCGATAGGGTGGTTAGTCTGAATCCTAGATTGGGTTGGGTTTGTGTCACCTAATGCTTGATCAATGGGTTGACTTGGTTGAACACTAGTTTGGTTGGAGTCATCTATCACTTGATCAATAGAGTGACTTGGTTGACTTAGGTTAGGATTAACACTAGACCTAATCTCCGGATCAGAGTTAGGTCTAGTATGAATCGGCTCGCTAATTGGGGTTGCTGGGGGTTTTGTAGGTTCATGTCCTTCATCAAATACTACATTGATAGTCTCCTCGACTCTAAGGGTGTCGTGGTTATATACTCTATAAGCTCGACTTGTAGTCGAGTATCCTAGAAAGATTCCGGTCGTAGTTTTGGATGTAAATTTCCCTAGGTAATCCTTAGTGTTTAGGATATGTACCTTACACCCAAATACCCTAAAGTACTTGATGTTGGGTGCTTTATCGTGATAAATCTCGTATGAGGTCTTAAGGTGCCTTTTTACCATAAGGATCCTATTTTGGACATAGCATGTCAGTACTCACGCTCGCCCAAAACATATCGGGTAGGTCGTATTCGTTCAACATGGTCCTAGCGGCTTCTTGTAGAGTTCGGTTTTTCCGCTCCACTAGGCCATTTTGTTGAGGGGTCCTAGGGCAAGAGAATTCATGGTGGTATCCGTTTAGGTTACGTAAGTCTGAACCTTTGATTTTCGAATTCACCACCATGATCGCTTCTAAGTCTTTTAACCTTAAGGTCTTTTTGATTCTCGATTAATTTGAATAGATTGATTAATTGATCTAGGGTATCATTTTTATGTTTGATGAACCTAACCCAGGTAAACCTGGAGTAGTCGTCAATTATGACTAAGCAATATTGACTTCTATTGAGTGACTTGGCTCCATGTGAATAGAATAGATCCATATGCAGGAGCTCAAGTACACTTGAGGTTCGTTCTTGGTTAGTTAACTTGTGTTGTGTCCTATGTTGTTTTCCTTGTTGACAAGCATTACAGATTTTATTAACCAAGTTGTTGAGGTTGGGTAAGCCTCTGACTAAGCCACTCTGACTCATCTTGTGGACGAGTCTTGGGTGCGAGTGACCGAGTCGTCGGTGCCACAACCATGATTCCTCTTCCTGTGTCATAAGACATTTGGCTGAGGATTTGATTGTATAAATGTTATTTATCCTAGTTCCTTTGAGTATTGTTTTAGCTGTTTTATTTGTTTTAATTACACATTCATTTTCTAAAAATACGACCTTATAGTTATTGTCACATAATTGGCTTACACTAAGCAGGTTATATTCAAAATTCTCTACAAGTAATACATTTTTAATAACAAAATTCGAGTTAAGCTCGATATCACCTGATCCGATGATTTTGAGCTTGCCGTTATTCCCAAAGGCTACCGATCCTTGTCGTTTGAATCGAAACTTTGTGAATTTGAGTTGATCCCCGGTCATGTGTCGGGAGCAACCGCTGTCCAACATCCATTGATCCTACACACAAGGTGGTTGGATTGGATGTTAGATTTTTTTTTAAAAAAAAAAAAATTGGTTGTAAGTTGTTAAACCTAGGTCATCTCACCTGTGTCTATATGATAAATCATGTTATACTTATGTGTTTTTTGTGAGATGACTTCCAATTAAGTTGATTAAGTGCATTTAGGTTCAAGTAATTTTATGTTAGATTTGGATTTAAACCTAGGCTTGTCAAGTTTACCTTTTCAAGATCATGGCTTCCAGGTCGTGGCGAGGCACAGGGGCCTTCTTTTATCGGATCATCGACCACTTCCTTAGACAAAGCCATTTTCAAGAAAATGATGACTTGACTCACCTAAGACTATCTCCTAGTCTAACTGGTTATTTTTGAAAAGAGGCTCCCCGAGGCTCAATCTTTTCTTTCGAAGAATTTTAGTTGGTTATGTTTTTGAAAAGAGCCTCCTCGAGGCTCAATCTTTTCGAAGAATTTTAGTTGGTTATGTTTGTGTTCTAAGTGAGTTCACAAGTTTTAAAGCACAAATTTTCTAAGTTAAAGCATGCAATTTCTAAGTTAAATCACACAGTTTTTAAGTTAAAACATGCAATTTCTAAGTTAAAGCACAAACTTTCTAAGTTAAAGCATGCAATTTCTAAGTTAAAGCACAAACATGTTTTGTACTGGCTCCCCCTAGACCGTTGAATCAGTTCGGTCTATCCACATAGTGGATTTGGTCCTTGGGAATCCAGTACGGGTTGGATCCTAGAGTTGAAATCAAAAGGTTCTTAGGGACCCATGCTTGGACATGTTTCCTATGTCGACTTACAATCGACATATACGACCTATTAGTCGTGTTTGAGTTAAACCCTAGTCCAGCCTTGTTGTACACGACCCTTTGAGATCCAAGTAGGAGGTCAAGTCCTTTGGATCCCGAAGTGAACCTTTCCAACGTGTTCCTAAGATCTTCGACTTGACTTTTCAAGAGAGAGTTCTCAACTTCGAGCTTTTCAACTCGAGTTGAGTCCTTCTCTTGAACTCGACTAGTCGAAGAGGTTAAGGAGACCTCTTGTTTGAGGAGTTTAACCTCCTCAACAGGGGTCTCAACCTTGGACTCGAACATAGCTAACTTCCTAGACAAAAACCTAATCGTATTATGTAAAGTATTAAATAAAGTTCGACTTACTTTAAGGGTATCTTTTGAACCGGATGCGTATTCGTGGCTTGACTTGAAGGTAGCTTCGTAGTCCGAGTCATCCTCAGGTTCCGACTCAAGTTCAGGTTCGGTCTCCATGTCTGACTCAATCGATTTCGCCATGAAGACGTGGTCTTCGTCTTCTTCGGATGACGCTTCTTCCCATGTCGCGTTGAGGGCCTTCTTGTGCTTAGGTGCTCGGTGGTTGAGCTTGGGGCACTCGGACTTTATATGTCCAAACCTGTTACACTCATAACACCTAATATTAGAACTTTTAGGCTTACCTTGGTTGGGTCGAGTTGTGGTTCGCTTTCGTCCCTTGGCTATCCTTCGAGCTAGGTTCATTAGTTCGACCAGGTCAACTTCTTCTGACTCGCCTTCCTCCTCGGTTGGTGGTGGCTTGCTTGCATTTTCTTCTTCTTTGATCCGCAAACAAGGCTATACCTCTCGGGTTTCGAAAGTTGGATCTCATGTAATTCAAATCGGAAAAGAGTTCATCTAACCTAATTTTAGAAAGATCTTGGAGACCTTGTAGGCATCGACCATGGATGCCCACAAGGTATTCCTCGAAACGAGTTTAGAACATACCTTATAAGGTCGCGGTTTCGACCTTTGCCCGACATGCGTAGGTTGTTGACTATGTCCCGACTCGGGCGTGAAGTTGCAGTCATGACTCGTGTTCCTGCATTTTTAGGTTATATAGTTTATTGAAAAGAAGATCACGCTTACATACCTTGGCTTCATCGGTCCCTTCGTGTAGCTCCACTAGTTTCGTCCAAAGATCTTTTGCGCTTATGAAGGGGCCGACGCGATTTAGCTCCTCCTTGGATAGGCCGCATTGGAGGATTTGTGTTGCCTTGGCGTCGACTTTGACTTGTCGTTTTGTCGCAATGGTCCATTGATCATAATCCAAGGAGTCACCCACTTCATTAGTCGGAAGTGTGAAACCCGTTTGTATTATGATCCACATATCGATTTGGGTTTCGAGAAAGCATTCCATCCGACCCTTCCAATAACGGAAGTCATCTCCATTGTAAAACGGAGGTCGGACGGTGCTAAAACCCTCGAGATGGGCCATTAGAACAAAAGACACAAATAGACGGAGATGAAGAAACTAACAACGACAAAAACACGAAAACAAGTACCAAGACTCGCGTCTTGGATTAGTAGTGCGGGAGAAAAACTTAACAAAGCGAAATAAAAAAAAACAGAATTAAAAGAAAAATAAATCTGTAAAAAGGCTAGATTGGTGGTTTCACCAAATCTTAGCAACCCCCGGCTCTGATACCAATTGTTGGATCGATCGGATCGCTAGAGGGGGGGTGAATAGCGATAGAAACTTTTGAGTACGAATTCGTTTTTAAAAAAAACTTATATGCAGCGGAAAGATAAACCAAACAAAAAGTAAAGGAGACAATAGACACAAGAGATTTACTTGGTTCGTAGACGAAGGCTACTACTCCAAGGCCCTAGTGGTCCTTGACCACGTACGAAGGGCAAACTACTAAAGAACTCCTCCTCGTTGAAGGTAGGAGTTAGACGGATACAAAAAAAGCTCGAGGTAGAAGGACACTCCCCCTCTCCTCGTTATAATGAAAGCTTTACTAAAAGGAATAAACTGAAATACAATTTAGAACTTTTGTTACCGACGACTTTAAAGGTTGGAGGTTGAAGCTCTAGTCGTTGTCTCGCAAAGCTCGTAGAGGGATGTCGGAGAGTCCTGAGCGTATCGGAAGCACTTGGAAGCTTTTGAATTGATGAAAAACCCTAGGTTTGGCCCTCCTTTTATAGCCTTTGAGCCCCTCATCGAATGGGTCTTTAGCTAATCACAAATGGGCACAAAACCCCTTGAAAAATGGTGATAACTCTTGACTACTCGAGTCTGATCCTTTGACCATCAGTCGACTGATGGCCATCATCACCGATCGATGCGATCGATCCGATTGTCGACCTTCACGATCTTGATGCAATGAGTCCTCCAAGGGCAATGATCGATGCTAGCTGCAAGGCAAGGTTAGCTCAACAAAAACATAATTTCGATGGTCGTCGACCATCCGATCTCGACCTAGACCATCTATAAGAAGTCTTTGGTCGGATCTACGCTTAAGATCATCCCCGTAAAGAGGATACGACCTTACTTACGCTTGCACACACGAGCTTACCTCAGTACTTACGTGTTGCTTTTGCTTCCGGCCATCCACTCAATTCCTTCGGCTCCCTCCGAAGTCTCTTGAGTGTCGCCCGACCACCGCGGCTTCCTCCGAGTGTCGCTAGCCTTCAGCTCCAGTGTTGAGACTTTTCTGCACACTTGATTCAGCTCATGAGATAACAATATATGCTTAACTTTGTATCGTTTGCTATAATTAAAACTTAGGTTCGACTTAGGTGCCTACTGCACCAACACAGTCAAGGCGCTGCCTCGACCAGACTCAAGTCGAGGAACTGGTCGAGTGCTTCCATAGCACTGTCTCGACTCCCCAAGTCTCACCGCTCGACTCTAGCTTACCAGTCGAGGCGCCACCTGAAGGTTTTGCAGAACTGAAGCTCTGATACCACTTGAAGGTAGGAAACTTCGCTTCCCACTACAACTCGGTTGCTTGATCATGCCGATCCCGTCTACGTCCCCGGATAAAAAAATTAATCCTTGACAAAGATGGATTACCCAAGCAACCGTTCCATCGTCGTGCTATTCGATTAGAGTGGTCACTTGAACATGTTGTTCAAGCAACCTACCTATATTCTTCGAGTAGCCGCGGAATAGACAATGTACGGATCACCGATTTTTGTGTTTGTATTCAGGGTCCAAGTATATTAGCCACATGACAAAACATACAACATGCATAGAATAAGATAGGATTCATAAACAAGCATTATACCTTTCGTTATACCTCTTGATCTTCTATCGTATGTCCTTCCTCTTTTTGGACGTCATGTGGGCGATGATCTTCCAAAAGTCGAAGCCTCCTAGAACACATTCTTTCCTTCCTTGCTCGCTCTGAACAAAGGGAAGAATGAAATGAAACTCCTCTTCCTTTCTAAAACCAGCCACCAAGTCAAAGGACTTGATGTTGCCGCCGGCCAAGGAATAGGTGATGAAGCGCCGACCAAACTTGAAGAAGGGTTGCCGCCGGCCTCAAGGAGAAGAGAAAAGGGAGCTCCTGCCAAGGGATGAAGAAAAGATGTCAAACCTTAACCACCTTGCCGCCGGCCCCTTTCTCTTGGACAATTGGCGCTGCCCAAAGCAAAAGGAAACCCTAACCCTAATGCCTTGCCGCCCAAGCCAAGGAAGCAAAAACCCTAATCTCTAAAGTATGGTTGTCGCCCACCCCTTAAGCCTCCTTTTATAGAGCTAGGCTTAAGCCTCCTTTTAATCTCCACCGTCGAATCTAGGGATTTAATCTCAACCGTTGTATCTAGAGATTTAATCTCAACCGTCGGATCTAGAGATTTAATATCCACCATCGGATCTAAAGATTTAATCTCCACCGTTGGATCTAGAGATTTAATCTCCAACGTCGGATCTAGAGTTTCATTTTCCATCATCGGATCTAGGCTTCATGAGAGTTTTAATAGTCTACAATAGGGACCATGAGGAGGAGTTGGATCTTGGCCACCCAATGGACCAAGCCCACATAAAGTCCGATCCATTAATGATAATCCATTCTACTAGAGGATTATCATTGATCTACCTCACCAACCCCCATAAATTAATATGAGATCCATATATTAATTGTACAAATATCTTCCCGTGTTTAAGATCTCGAATATCCATCAATTAATTAATTTACTAACAATTAATTAATCAACATCTAACTCCATTAGTAGTACCACTCAACCTTATCAACATGCCGGACCAAGTCCACCTGTAGGGTTTACACTATCATATGCGGATCCGACAGCTCTAGGATAGAGTAAGAAGATGGCTATCGATGAGACCTAGTATGCAGACATACCGTCAGATGTTGCGCACATTCAGAATGCAATACAAGGAAGACAACAGTATAAACAAAGCTCGTCGTCTCGCCATGGCAGCAATGATTCATCACGTCTGGCGATCAAGAAACTTCACTAGATTTGAAGGGACAAGGTTTGAAGGTGACATGATCTTCCGTAAGATTCAAATCCATGTATATAGGGCATTGGAGAATGACAACCTCCAGCTCCCCATAGGCATCGCATGAAGGTGACAAAGGAAGGACAGTTCCCCCCTCTCTCTCTCTCTTTTTCTTTTATTCTAACACTGTATCCACCTCCTATATCCGCCTCCTCCCTCTAGTCTCTCACTGAGTCAAACCCATCCCACTCCACTAAAGCCATACACCTAATTTCAGGGTAGCCCTTCATATTCCAGGCTACTTCCTATTCCTATAGCCATTGTCTATCTGCCATCCCCATCACATCCTTTCATCCACTCACCTCTTTAGACCCCATGACACCTTACAACCCTCGCACATCCATAACTCACATTTGCTTCACCCCAGGGCAGCTACACATTAGTCCAGAACATTTCCTTTCCCATACCACAGGGCACCCCATAACATCCCCCACCTAATACCCCTCTGTTCCCTAATACAGCCAACACTAGCTAACCCTTAGCCCCCACGGCAGTCCCAATCATCCAAGGGCACTTTCTTCCTATATGCACCCAACACCGGCTAACCCTTAACATCCCAGGGCAGTTCCTACAACCCCAGATTAGTTTCTATCCTCGTCCAGGGCACCTCTTCTTGTCCAAGGCACTCCTCTTTGTCCAGGGAAGTTTTTCGAAGTGCCAGGGTACTTCTTCTGCCAAGGCACTCCTTGTCCAGGGCACTCCCTGTCCAAGGCAGTTTTCAACGTGCTAGAGTACTTCTCCCTCTCCTTGTCTAGGGCACTCCTCTCTGTCCAGGGCAGTTTTTCAAAGTGCCAGGGCACTTCAACATGCCAGAGTACTTTTCCCAATCCAGGGCAGTCCAAAAAAAAAAAGTCAGGGAAATTTTTGCATGGGCAGATTTGCCTCAAACAGGGCGGTTTTCCACAAGATGGGCAGGGTGGCTTTCCTTCAGACCAGAGCGGTTTTTACTTTGCCAGAGCAGCTTTCCATAGACATCGAGGAGGAGCAGGGCACTCCGACTTGGACAGGGCACTTCTCATTATATAGGGCTCTTCGCCAGGGTAGTTTTTCACAGATAGCGAGGAGGAGTTGAGGCCAATGTGCGCCGACGACCATCAAATACACCGAAGGGAAGGACTATAAGGCGGGTCAACATCAGGGCGGTTGGAGAAGTCAACCAATAGGCACAGAAAGGTTTCAAGGCCTTTGTTCTGGCCTGCTCCTCCAGTGCCTATGCCAGTGGTAATCGCTCCACCTCAAGGGGTTTGCTAGAGCCTCGTATCAAGTGCTCCTTCATGGGCCGACTATGCCAGTGGCAATCATCTTGGCTCAGTGTTAGTAATATATGAGAGATGTCCTAAGGCAATCGCCTTATGTATGAACCATTTATATGATAAATGAAGATTCACTATTTGAGTATACATGTTTAATGTATTTGATTGGATCTTAAACTCATTTCTTGAATGTCCACGATACGATTCACAAGATGAGAGAATTTGTGATTGGATCACAACTAGTGAGTATCTCTACATGTGTAATTGTGATGTATCGGAATTATCCTAGTCGATGAATTGATGGATTTGGACACCATCAATTCTGTCGAGACTAGCACGAGGTATACTCCTTGGTGTATCCAAGCAGCTGATTCTCACTGGCTGGAGACATAGTGATGTCCGGAGTCAATCGTGGATGCTAGTTATGGTAACTAGTTCATTGGAGTGACCAGCCGTAAGACTTCATATGGTTCTCTGCATATATAGATATGTCAATGAAGTTCTTACTGTGGCTTAAGTGCGATGTTCCTTTGACTTGCGGTATTCAAGTCATCTTGATCATGGAGACTTATGCTTTGACATCTTAAGCAAACATCTCCGAGGAGATGTGGACCCGGGATGATTGGGTATAAGTCGAAGTGATCGAAGGTGTTTGAATAGCCTATAAAGGATTCACCACTCCTTGCGAGGAGATGTATACCCATGGCCTCTCGTCGGATTGTTACTAAAGTCTTTGGCTAAAGCATTACATGTTTAGAGTAAAGTACTCTTCGATACATGTGCAGTAACTAGAACTGTGAGGACGAGGAAATGATACTTGGCTAGGTGTGACGGTCACCTTAGTGGGGACCGACACAATAGACCATGTCCCAACCAAGTGGGTATAAGATGAGTGAAGGGAATGGGGCACGATTCATTCGAGCATCAAGGGTTTCGTAAATAGTTCGATCAACCGCTGATCTTTTCTGCTAATTGGGGATCATGATGTACTACTAGGTGCCACTCATGATCGCTCTATAATTAATGGTTAATTATAGACGGCCAACATAAACCGAGAACCTATTTGGTCACACGCACAACGAGTGTAATCCAAAGGATTTAAAACGAGCTTGAGAATGGGATTCTCGCATCGAGAGAAACTATGTTTGGTCGACTAAACATAAAGCGAGCATGAAATTGTTTCACTGCAATGGAAGCGTGGATGGGCCGTGTCTTATGAAGACATAATGGATGGACCAAAATGGTTTGGTTCTAATCCAATGGATGAGAATAAACCAAAGGGTTTGGTTTATATTAAACGAATGAACCAAAGGTTGGTTCGTGCTTTTAACTTAAAATAAACCATCATGGTTTGGTTTATTTTAACTTATCTTAATGGAGCGGTTAACGGGCTTTATGGATATGATCCATTAACCATTAAGAGAATTAGTTCTCTATAAATCGGCGCCAACTCTATTGCCGCCAACCATCTCTTCCAACCGCCGGGCCAAGCTGCAAGCTCCTCCCTCTTGCCGGGCGACGAGCTGCTGCCGAGGACTCCGTGATCTCCTATGGTTTGGCATCAAGGTGAGCAAGCTTTCCTTGTTTTGGCCGGGCGCCTATCTCTCCACCAAGCTGTCCAGTTTTCTGACAGCTTGTTCTCCTCCTCGCCGGAGCGCCGCTTGGACGACGGTTAGTGCCCGGCAGCGCTAACTTACCGGGATTTGATCTCCGTAATCCTCTGAGGTGGAGGACGGGCGATTCGCCAAACGGTTGACGAATACCTTCTCCGAGAAGCGAGTTTTGAGAACTCGCTTTGGATCCGAATTTGATTCGGATCGTGATCATCTCTCGATCACGCCGCCTTCAACACGAGGCTAGTAACCCGCACGAAGACGGCTCGTGACTTAGCGAAGTCATCCCGAGGAGCTCGGCGTGGATACGGATAGAGACGATTCTTACGAGGATCGCTCCGCTGATGCCGCTCCCGCCACACGCCATACGGAAGGTATAACGTAGTTTAATTTCCTTTATTGCAAATTTTAATTTACGGTTATGTCTACACTTGTTGTAATAGCATGCGGTGTTGTGTGTGTTGTAATAAATAGGAGTATTTATTATTTTTATTGCTTCACTGTGCTCATGTTTACGAAACATGATCGAACACACACGCCAAGGTGTAAACCCAACAAAGGGTATCAGAGCCTGTGTTGTGTTTCACATAATCGTAAAAATGGTTTTATGCGATAGTCATAATGTATTTCTGAAATTTTCTAAATTTTGGAAATTTAGAAGTATTTATGGAAATTTTTCAATTTTGGAAAGTCTAGAAGTATTTATGGAAATCTTCCACTTTTTGAAAGTTGAAGTATTTATGGAAATTGATATTTTCCATAAATAAAATATTTGATTAGATTCTGAAATTCGTTTCCTAATTTAATCATGATTTGATTTGGGAAATCAAATCTTAAAATATTTTATTTCCATAAGTAGTTTTAAAGATTTAGGAAATTGGTTTCCTAAATAGATTTTCCTTAATCAAATAATTCCATGAATAAAATATGTGATTAGATTTGGAAATTTGTTTCCTAATTTAATTATGATTTGATTTAGAGAATCAAATCTTAAACATATTTTATTTCCATAAATAGTTATGACATATAAGGAAATTATATACATGACATAATTGTATGCCATGTAATTGCATTAGATGCATAACATTATGTCGTGACATGTAGATGTATGCCATGTATGCCATGCCATGTAGATAATAGTTATTTGCATGCAAAGAGGATGAGACATAAAACCCTTAATCAATATTAAAGCCTACACCTTCCATTAATATGGTTAGAACCAGTAGTTCCGCTTTCTTGTTTGGGTTGTTGGACTCTCCAAGCCCTACAACTCAATATGTTCAAACCATGGAATAGTTTAATACTAATATGGTAAGAGTCGAGGTCAATCGTTAGCTTTGGTTGTTGGACTCTCCAAGCTGGGCTAATTGGTTGAATGCGCCTAACCATATTAAAACTATGTCCCGATTAATGGGTTGGCTTTAACCCGGAGCATCGGTTTGTTGGACTCTCTCCAAGGTCGATGTAAAGGAGGTGAAGTTGGGTGCTATGCATATGATGCATACTTGTTAATGTGTTAACAACCCGATGTATGTGTGAACATTCAATTAGTTGATAGCACATTGTGATAGTTGCATATACGTGATATGCAATCGGTATAGTTGATACCTACCGTCGTAGTTATGAATGGCTTGTTGGACTCTCTCCAAGGTTGATCATAACTATGATGGATATCAGCCCATTCGGAGATGGACCTACGATCTCCCGAAGTGATTTTGGGGTTTTTGAAATTCGAAAAATGAATGGGATTTATAAATGTATATTGATGCATTTTAAAATCATCTTTCTCATATATGCTCGTTTTGTATTTCTAAGTTAATATATTGATCATGATGTGTTTGAATTTATGCGCTCCATTTTGGATTCAAATAAATTGATCGGGCCGAACTTGGATCTGGCTTAGAAACTTGAGAATTGTTCTCAAGGTGAAAAGCTTGTAAATGTCCTCGAAGCGCCTCTTCCCGCCCGTCCTAGTGACGATGCAACTCTGGACCAATTGTTGGCCTATCAGAAACATGTGAGTGATTCTGAACAAATGAGTTGCATCATGCTAGCCATGATGGAACCCAAGCTACGAAAGCAGCATGAGCATATGGATGCTCATATCGTAGTCCTTCATCTTTATGAGTTGGTTGATGAGCAAGTGAGATTCGAAAGGTTCGAAGTCTCAAAGCTCCTCTTCACCTCTGAGATGCTAGGAGGTTCATCTGTGGTACTGCTCAATATGCTGAAGACTGTGGAGTCTTCTGAGAAGCATGAGCAGGGGACGGTGCTGTTAGTTGATTCCTCGAAGAAAGGTTCTAAGAGGAAGTCAAAGGAACAGCAGAAGGGAAAGAAGAGAAGGGCTAAGAAGGTAGAACTAGCACAAAAGGAAACTTGCCATCATTATGGCAAGGAGAGTCATTTGCGAAGAAAGTGCAAGATTTATCTTGAGTCCGTGAAGAAGGATAAGGCATCGGATGCCCCATCTTCTTCAGAAATCTTCTTTATTGATTGTCATTCTATTTCCTTAGACACTTGGGTATTGGATACTGGGTGTGGCTCACATATATGTAATGACATACATGGGCTAAGGAATAGAAGAAGACTCGTCAAGGGAGAGTCAAATTTACGTGTTGGGAATGGAGCAACGGTTGCTGCACTCGCCATCGGAACGTATTTGTTGGAACTCCCTGTAGGACTTGTCTTAGAACTCGACAATTGCTTTTATGTTCCTTCGTTGATAAAGAACATCATTTCTATTTCTTGTTTAAATAGAAATGGGTACCATTTGACTTTTAGTAACAATTGTTGTTACATAACTTTGAATGGAGTTCTTTATGGGACTGGAACTTTAAGCAATGGTGTTTATACGTTGGACGTATCCAGTGACATTTTCAATATCGGGCGAGCAACAAGCTGTGCTCAAAAGGATAATCAAATAGACTCCTACATGTGGCATTGTCGCCTTGGCCATGTAAGCAAGAAACGCATGTCCGAATTACACCGATGTGGAATTCTGGAATCGTTTGAATTGGATTCATACGATACATGCGAATCATGCTTAAAAGGCAAGATGACTAAGTTACCTTTTACTGGAAAAGGTGAACGAGTGGGAGAGTTACTAGGTCTAGTACATACTGATGTATGTGGACCTATGTCAACTCAAGCTTTAGGAGGCTATAGCTACTTCATTACCTTCACCGATGATCACTCACGGTTTGGGTATGTGTTCTTGATGAAACACAAGTCGGAAGCCTTTGAAAGGTTCAAAGAATTCAGAAATGAAGTAGAGAAACAACATGACAAGAGTATTAAAATACTTCGATCGGATCGAGGTGGTGAATACTTAAGTCAAGAGTTTCTTGATTATCTAAGAGACAATGGCATATTGTCTCAATGGACTCGCCTATACACCACAAAGATAATGGTGTATCCGAGAGGCGAATCGACCTTGTTGGACATGGTCAGTCAATGATGAATCATGCGACTCTTCCCAAGTCCTTTGGGGTTATGCACTTCGCATACATTTACTTGTTAAATGTAATGCCTACCAAGGTAGTCTCAACTACTCCATATGAGATATGGAATGGTAAGAAACCTCATGTATCTTACTTGAAGATATGGGGTTGTCTCGCTTATGTGAAGCGGATCAGACGCATAAACCGGATGCTAAGTCCGATAAATGTCTATTTATTGGATACCCTAAGGAAATAAGGGGTTACCAATTCTATCATCCTGTGGAACAAAAGGTGTTTGTTTCAAGGCATGTTGTGTTTCTAGAGAAAGAGTTTCTCTTGCAAGAAAATAGTGGGAGTGTCGTCGAGCTTGAGGAGGCCGAGAGACTCAAATAGACATTGATGAGATACCTGGTGAAGCACAACAGCCGACAACTCATAGTGATGAGCAATCGGCTGGACCTATTGTAACACCACATCTTCGTAGATCCGTAGAACACGCAATATTCCCGAGAGATATGGATTTCGTAAGTGAATCGAACGACGTGTTACTCATTGATGATGAGGAGCCTACCAGCTATGAAGAAGTGCCGACAAGTTCGTAAGGGATAAGTGGCTTGGTGCCATGAAGTCGAAATGGATTCCATGTATGAAACCAAGTTTGGAACTTGGTTGACCCACCTGAAGGCATAAAGCCTATAGGGTGCAAGTGGGTTTTCAAGAAGAAAACCGACATGGATGGTAATGTGATTACCTATAAGGCTAGATTGGTGGCGAAAGGATATCGTCCAAAACAAGGTGCTGATTATGACGAAACCTATTCGTAGCTATGCTTAAATCCATTCGATGCTCCCGCCATGGGCTCATTATGATTATGAGATATGGCAGATGGATGTGAAAACAGCTTTCCTTAATGGAAACTTGCCGAGGACGGTATATGATACACTCGAGGGTTTCACATCGCTGATAAAACCAAGGTATGCAAATTGCGACGATCCATTTATGGATTGAAGCAAGCATCCAGAGTCGAATATCCGCTTTGATGAGACAATCAAAAGTTTGATTTCTCACAAAATCCGCATTTAACCTTGTGTGTACAAGAAGGTTAGTGGGAGTGCAAATGTGTTCTAGTATTGTATGTCGATGACATATTACTTATAGGAAACGATGTTTCAATCTTACAATGCTTAAGGTTTGGTTATCCAAGACATTCTCCATGAAAGACTGGGAGAAGCAACCTACATCCTGGATTAAGATCTATAGAGATAGATCGAAACGGTTGCTTGGTCTTTGCAGCCTACATATATAGACCGAAAAGCAAAAGAGGTTTAGCATGTCAATCCAAGAAAGGTTATCTACCCATCGCATGGGGTACACCTTTCAAGTCTATGTGTCCGCGCACGTAAGGCGAGAGGATTTGCATGAGTAAGATTCCCTATGCATCCGCAATAGGATCTATCATGTATGCTATGTTATGTACGAGGCCCGATGTATCGATGCTCGAGTGTCACGAGCAGATACTCACCGATCCAGAATGGATCATTGGTGTCATAAGACGATCCTTAAGTACTTGAGAAGAACTAAGGATGTGTTCCTAATATATGGAGAAGGGTACATGGTGATACGTGGGTATACGGATGCCAGCTCCAGACTAACAAGGATGATTCCATGTCTTTGTCTGGGTATGTATTCACCTTGAATGGAGGCGCAATAAGTTGGAAAGGTTCCAAGCTTGACACTATAGCGAATTCTACCACTAAGGCAGAATACATTATAGCTTTGGAAGCAGCAAAGGAAGCGGTTTGGATCAAGAAGTTCATCTCTGAACTTGATGTGGTCTCATCAATGATCCAAACATGTGCTTCGCCGCTATCATCTTATCAGAGAGATCATCAGTAGGAACGAATACAAATCGAGAAAATTCCTCGAAAGGAACTTAGCGGATCCTTTGACTAAAGCATTACCTCAAAGTAAGTTTGAGGGTCATGTTAGAGCTTATGGTATTGGATACCGTAGCGATTGGCATTAGGCCAAGTGAGTCGTTAGTAATATATGAGAGATGTCCTAAGGCAATCGCTTTATGTATGAACCATTTATATGATAAATGAAGATTCACTATTTGAGTATACATGTTTAATGTATTTGATTGGATCTTAAACTCATTTATCAATGTCCACGATACGATTCACAAAGATGAGAGAATTTGTGATTGATCACAACTAGTGAGTATCTCTACATGTGTAATTGTGATGTATCTAATTATCCCTAGTCGATGAATTGATGGATTTGACACCATCAATTCGCCGAGACTAGCACGAGGTATACTCTTGGTGTATCCAAGCACCGATTCTCACCGGCCGGAGACATAGTGATGTCCGAGTTAATCGTGGATGCTAGTTATGGTAACTAGTTCATTGGAGTGACCACCGTAAGACTTCATATGGTTCTCTGCATATATAGATATGTCAATGAAGTTCTTACCGTGGCTTAAGTGCGATGTTCCTTCGACTTGCGTATTCAAGTCATCTGATCATGGAGACTCATGCTTTGACATCTTAAGCAAACATCTCCGAGGAGATGTGGACCCGGATGATTGGGTATAAGTCAAGTGATCGAAGGTGTTTGAATAGCCTATAAAGGATTCACCACTCCTTGCAGGAGATGTATACCCATGGCCTCTCGTCGGATTGTTACTAAAGTCTTTGGCCAAAGCATTACATGTTTAGAGTAAAGTACTCTTCGATACATGTGGAGTAACTAGAACTGAGGACGAGGAAATGATACTTGGGCTAGGTGTGACGAGTCACTTAGTGGGGATCGACACAATAGACCATGTCCTCAACCAAGTGGGTATAAGATGAGTGAAGGGAATGGGGCACGATTCATTCGAGCTATCGAAGGGTTTCGTAAATAGTTCTCGATCAACCGCTTGATCTTTTTCGGTTAATTGGGGATCATGATGTACTACTAGGTGCCACTCATGATCGCTCTATAATTAATGGTTAATTATAGACGGCCAACATAAACCGAGAACCTATTTGGTCACACGACAACGAGTGTAATCCAAAGGATTTAAAACGAGCTTGAGAATGGGAATTCTCGCATCGAGAGAAACTATGTTTGGTTGACCAAACATAAAGCGAGCATGAAATTGTTTCACCGCAATGGAAGCGTGGATGGGCCGTGTCTTATGAAGACATAATGGATGGACCAAAATGGTTTGGTTCTAATCCAATGGATGAGAATAAACCAAAGGGTTTGGTTTATATTAAACGAATGAACCAAAGGTTGGTTCGTTCGTTTTTAACTTAAAATAAACCATCATGGTTTGGTTTATTTTAACTTATCTTAATGGAGCGGGTTAACGGGCTTTATGGATATGATCCATTAACCATTAAGAGAATTAGTTCTCTATAAAAGAGGGCATTAGGGTTTGTTAAGCCCTAATGAAGAGGCAAACCTAATTTGGCCGCCCACCCTCCTCTTGGCGCCAACTCTATTGCCGCCTAACCATCTCTTCCGCGGCGCCAGCTGCCGCCGCTTTCTCCTCTTGCCGTGAGCTGCTGCGGAGGAGCTCCGGTGATCTTCCTTGGCTCCGCATCAAGGTGAGCAAGTCTTTCCTTATTTGGCCGGGCGCTCTCCTTCCACCAAAGCTGTCCAGTTTTCTGACAGCTTGTTCTCCTCTCGCCGGAGCATCGCTTGGACGACGGTTAGTGCTCCGACAGCGCTAACTTACGGGATTTGATCTCCGGTAATCCTCTGAGGTGGAGGACGGCGATTCGCCAAACGGTTGACGAATACCTCTCCGGAGAAGCGAAGTTTTGAGAACTCGCTTTTAGATCCGAATTTGATTCGATCGTGATCATCTCTCGATCACGCCGCCTTCAACACGAGGCTAGTAACCCGCACGAAGACGGCTCGTGACTTAGCGGTCATCCCGAGGAGCTCGGCGTGATACGGATAGAGACGATTCTTACGAGGATCGCCCGCTGATGCCGTTTCGCTACACGCCATACGGAAGGTATAACGTAGTTTAATTTCTTTATTGCAAATTTTAATTTACGGTTATGTCTACACTTGTTGTAATATGCATGCGTGTGTTGTGTGTGCTGTAATAAATATAGATTTATTATTTTTAATTGCTTCCGCTGTGCTCATGTTTACGAAACATGATCGAACACACACACGCCAAGTGCAAACCCAACAAAGGGTATCGTGAGCCCGTTGTGTTTCACACATAATCGTAAAAATGGTTTTGCGATAGTCATAATGTATTTCTGAAATTTTCTAAATTTTGGAAATTTAGAAGTATTTATGGAAATTTTTCAATTTTGGAAAGTCTAGAAGTATTTATGGAAATCTTCCACTTTTGGAAAGTTGGAAGTATTTATGGAAATTGATATTTTCCATAAATAAAATATTTGATTAGATTCTGGAAATTTGTTTCCTAATTTAATCATGATTTGATTTGGGAAATCAAATCTTAAAATATTTTATTTCCATAAGTAGTTTTAATGATTTAGGAAATTGGTTTCCTAAATAGATTTTCCTTAATCAAATAATTCCATGAATAAAATATGTGATTAGATTTGGAAATTTGTTTCCTAATTTAATTATGATTTGATTTAGAGAATCAAATCTTAAACATATTTTATTTCCATAAATAGTTATGACATATAAGGAAATTATATACATGACATAATTGTATGCCATGTAATTGCATTAGATGCATAACATTATGCCATGCATGTCGTGACATGTAGATGTATGCCATGTATGTCATGCCATGTAGATAATAGTTATTTGCATGCAAAGAGGATGAGACATAAAAACCCTTAAACAATATTAAAGCCTACACCTTCCATTAATATGGTTAGAACCAGAGTTCCGTTTCTTGTTTGGGTTGTTGGACTCTCCAAGCCCTTAACTCAATATGTTCAAACCATGGAATAGTTTAATACTAATATGGTAAGAGTCGAGGTCAATCGTTAGCTTTGGTTGTTGGACTCTCCAAGCTCTAATTGGTTGAATGCGCCTAACCATATTAAAACTATGTCCCGATTAATGGGTTGGCTTTAACTCGAGCATCGATTTGTTGGACTCTCTCCAAGGTCGATGTAAAGGGAGGTGAAGTTGGGTGCTATGCATATGATGCATACTTGTTAATGTGTTAACAACCCGATGTATGTGTGAACATTCAATTAGTTGATAGCACATTGTGATAGTTGCATATACATATGTAATCGTATAGGATACTACCATCGTAGTTATGAATGGCTTGTTGGACTCTCCAAGGTTGTTCATAACTATGATGGATATCAGCCCATTCGGAGATGGACCTACGAATCTCCAAGTGATTTTGGGGTTTTGAAATTCGAAAAATGAATGGGATTTATAAATGTATATTGATGCATTTTAAAATCATCTTTCTCATATATGCTCGCTTTTGTATTTCTAAGTTAATATATTGATCATGATGTGTTTGAATTTGCGCTCCATTTTGGATTCAATAAATTGATCGGGCCGAACTTCTGGATCGCTTAGAAACTTGAGAATTGTTCTCAAGGTGAAAAGCTTGTAAATGTCCTCGGCGCCTCTTCCCGCTATCCTAGTGACGATGCAACTCGGACCAATTGTTGGCCTATCGTAAACATGTGAGTGATTCGAACAAATGAGTTGCATCATGCTAGCCACGATGGAACCCAAGCTAAAAGCAAAGATGAGCATATGGATGCTCATATCGTAGTCCTTCATCTTTATGAGTTGGTTGATGAGCAAGTGAGATTCGAAAGGTTCGAAGTCTCAAAGCTCCTCTTCACCTCTGAGATGCTAGGAGGTTCATCTGTGGTATCGCCAATATGCCAAGACCGTGGAGTCTTCTCGAGAAGCATGAGCAGGACGGTGTTGTTAGTTGATTCCTCAAGAAAGGTTCTAAGAGGAAGTCAAAGGAACAGAAGGGAAAAAGAAGAGAAGGGCTAAGAAGGTAGAACTAGCATTAAAGGAAACTTGCCATCATTATGGCAAGGAGAGTCATTTGCGAAGAAAGTGCAAGATTTATCTTGAGTCCGTGAAGAAGGATAAGGCATCGGATGCCCATCTTCTTCAGAAATCTTCTTTATTGATTGTCATTCTATTTCCTTAGACACTTGGGTATTGGATACTGGGTGTGGCTCACATATATGTAATGACATACATGTGCTAAGGAATAGAAGAAGACTCGTCAAGGGAGAGTCAAATTTACGTGTTGGGAATGGAGCAACGGTTGCTGCATTCGCCATCGGAACGTATTTGTTGGAACTCCCTGTAGGACTTGTCTTAGAACTGGACAATTGCTTTTATGTTCCTTCGTTGATAAAGAACATCATTTCTATTTCTTGTTTAAATAGAAATGGGTACCATTTGACTTTTAGTAACAATTGTTGTTACATAACTTTGAATGGAGTTCTTTATGTGACTGGAACTTTAAGCAATGGTGTTTATACGTTGGACGTATCCAGTGACATTTTCAATATCGAAGCGAGCAACAAGCGTGCTCGAAAGGATAATCAAATAGACTCCTACATGTGGCATTGTCATCTTGGCCATGTAAGCAAGAAACACATGTCCGAATTACACCGATGTGGAATTCTGGAATCGTTTGAATTGGATTCATACGATACATGCGAATCATGCTTAAAAGGCAAGATGACTAAGTTACCTTTTACGGGAAAAGGTGAACGAGTGGGAGAGTTGCTAGGCCTAATACATAGTGATGTATATGGACCTATGTCAACTCAATCTTTAGGAGGCTATAGCTACTTCATTACCTTCACCGATGATCACTCACGGTTTGGGTATGTGTTCTTGATGAAACACAAGTCTGAAGCCTTTGAAAGGTTCAAAGAATTCAGAAATGAAGTAGAGAAACAACATGACAAAAGTATTAAAATACTTCGATCGGATCGAGGTGGTGAATACTTAAGTCAAGAGTTTCTTGATTATCTAAGAGACAATGGCATATTGTCTCAATGGACTCCGCCCTATACACCACAGAATAATGGTGTATCTGAGAGGCGTAACCGGACCTTGTTGGACATGGTCAGGTCAATGATGAATCATGCGACTCTTCCCAAGTCCTTTTGGGGTTATGCACTTCAGACAGCTGTTTACTTGTTAAACAGAATGCCTACCAAGGTAGTCTCAACTACTCCATATGAGATATGGAATGGTAAGAAACCTCATGTATCTTACTTGAAGATATGGGGTTGTCCTGCTTATGTGAAGCTGATCAGACGCATAAACCGGATGCTAAGTCTGATAAATGTCTATTTATTGGATACCCTAAGGAAACAAGGGGTTACCAATTCTATCATCCTGTGGAACAAAAGGTGTTTGTTTCAAGGCATGCTGTGTTTCTAGAGAAAGAGTTTATCTTGCAAGAAAACAGTGGGAGTGTCGTCGAGCTTGAGGAGGCTCGAGAGACTCAAATAGACATTGATGAGATACCTGGTGAAGCACAACAGCCGACAACTCATAGTGATGAGCAATCGGCTGGACCTATTGTAACACCACATCTTCGTAGAGATCCGCAGAACACGCAATATTCCCGAGAGATATGGATTTCGTAAGTGAATCGAACGACGTGTTACTCATTGATGATGGAGCCTACCGCTTATGAAGAAGTGCCGACAAGTTCGAAGGGATAAGTGGCTTGGTGCCATGAAGTCGAAATGGATTCCATGTATGAAAACCAAGTTTGGAACTTGGTTGACCCACCTGAAGGCATAAAGCCTATAGGGTGCAAGTGGGTTTTCAAGAAGAAAACCGACATGGATGGTAATGTGATTACCTATAAGGCTAGATTGGTGGCGAAAGGATATCGTCAAAAACAAGGTGTTGATTATGACGAAACCTATTCGCCTATAGCTATGCTTAAATCCATTCGGATGCTCCTGGCCATAGCGGCTCATTATGATTATGAGATATGGCAGATGGATGTGAAAACAGCTTTCCTTAATGGAAACCTGCTCGAGGACGTGTATATGATACAACCTGAGGGTTTCACATCGCTGATAAAACCAAGGTATGCAAATCATGGCGATCCATTTATGGATTAAAGCAAGCATCCAGGAGCTGGAATATCCGTTTTGATGAGACAATCAAAAAGTTTGATTTCTCACAAAATCCAGACGAACCTTGTGTGTACAAGAAGGTTAGTGGGAGTGCAGTCGTGTTCCTAGTATTGTATGTCGATGACATACTACTTATAGGAAATGATGTTTCAATCTTACAGTCAGTGAAGGTTTGGTTATCCAAGACATTCTCCATGAAAGACCTGGGAGAAGCAACCTACATCCTCGGGATTAAAATCTATAGAGATAGATCGAAACGGTTGCTTGGTCTTTCGCAGTCTACATATATAGACCGAGTGCTAAAGAGGTTTAGCATGTCGGAATCCAAGAAAGGTTATCTGCCCATCAGCCATGGGGTACACCTTTCGAAGTCTATGTGTCCGCGCACAGAAGACGAGAGGATTTGCATGAGTAAGATTCCCTATGCATCCGCAATAGGATCTATCATGTATGCTATGTTATGTACGAGGCCCGATGTATCGTATGCTCTGAGTGTCACGAGCAGATGCCAGTCCGATCCAGGAATGGATCATTGGGCGGCTGTTAAGACGATCCTTAAGTACTTGAGAAGAACTAAGGATGTGTTCCTAATATATGGAGAAGGGTACATGGTGATACGAGGGTATACGGATGCGCCCGCATGCATACAAGGATGATTCCCTGTCTTAGTCTGGGTATGTAGTCACCTGGAATGGAGGCGTAATAAGTTGGAAAGGTTCCAAGCTTGACACTATAGCGGATTCTGCCACTAAGGCAGAATACATTGCAGCTTTGGAAGCAGCAAAGGAAGCGGTTTGGATCAAGAAGTTCATCTTTGAACTTGATGTGGTCTCATCGGCGATCCAAACATGTGCTTCGCCGCTATCATCTTATCAGAGAGATCATCAGTAGGAACGAAATACAAATCGAGAAAATTCCCACTGAAAGGAACTTAGCGGATCCTTTGACTAAGGCATTACCTCAAAGTAAGTTTGAGGGTCATGTTAGAGCTTATGGTATCGATACCGTGAGCGATTGGCATTAGGCCAAGTGGGAGTCCGTTAGTAATATATGAGAGATGTCCTAAGGCAATCGCTTTATGTATGAACCATTTATATGATAAATGAAGATTCACTATTTGAGTATACATGTTTAATGTATTTGATTGGATCTTAAACTCATTTATCGAATGTCCACGATACGATTCACAGCATGAGAGAATTTGTGATTGGATCACAACTAGTGAGTATCTCTACATGTGTAATTGTGATGTATCGGAATTATCCCTAGTCGATGAATTGATGGATTTGGACACCATCAATTCTGTCGAGACTAGCACGAGGTATACTCCTTGGTGTATCCAAGCAGCTGATTCTCACTGGCTGGAGACATTGTGATGTCCGGAGTTAATCGTGGATGCTAGTTATGGTCACTAGTTCATTGGAGTGACCAGCCGTAAGACTTCATATGGTTCTCTGCATATATAGATATGTCAATGAAGTTCTTATCGTGGGCTTAAGTGCGATGTTCCTTTGACTTGCGGTATTCAAGTCATCTTGATCATGGAGACTTATGCTTTGACATCTTAAGCAAACATCTCTAAGGAGATGTGGACCCGGGATGATTGGGTATAAGTCGAAGTGATCGAAGGTGTTTGAATAGCCTATAAAGGATTCACCACTCCTTGCAAGGAGATGTATACCCATGGCCTCTCGTCGGATTGTTACTAAAGTCTTTGGCCAAAGCATTACATGTTTAGAGTAAAGTACTCTTCGATACATGTGGAGTAACTAGAATCTGTAGGACGAGGAAATGATACTTGGGCTAGGTGTGACGTAGTCAGCCTAGTGGGGACTGACACAATAGACCATGTCCTGAACCAAGTGGGTCTAAGATGAGTGAAGGGAATGGGGCACGATTCATTCGAGCTACTGAAGGGTTTCAGAAATAGTTCTGGATCAACCGTTGATCTTTTCGGTTAATTGGGGATCATGATGTTCTACTAGGTGCCACTCATGATCGTTCTATAATTAATGGTTAATTATAGACGGCCAACATAAACCGAGAACCTATTTGGTCACACGCACAACGAGTGTAATCCAAAGGATTTAAAACGAGCTTGAGAATGGGATTCTCAGACCGAGAGAAACTATGTTTGGTTTGACCAAACATAAAGCGAGCATGAAATTGTTTCAGTCGCAATGGAAGCGTGGATGGGCCGTGTCTTATGAAGACATAATGGATGGACCAAAATGGTTTGGTTCTAATCCAATGGATGAGAATAAACCAAAGGGTTTGGTTTATATTAAACGAATGAACCAAAGGTTGGTTCAGTTCGTTTTAACTTAAAATAAACCATCATGGTTTGGTTTATTTTAACTTATCTTAATGGAGCGGGTTAACGGGCTTTATGGATATGATCCATTAACCATTAAGAGAATTAGTTTTCTATAAAAGAGGGCATTAGGGTTTGTTAAGCCCTAATGAAGAGGCAAACCTAATTTGGCCGCCCACCCTCCTCCTCTTGTTGGCGCCAACTCTATTGCCGCCAACCATCTCTTCCAACCGGCGACCAGCTGCTGCCGCTTTCCTCCTCTTGCCGGGCGACGAGCTGCTGCCGGAGGAGCTCCGGTGATCTTCCTTGGCTCCGCGACAAGGTGAGCAAGTCGCTTTCCTTATTTGGCCGGCGCATTCCACCAAAGCTGTCCAGTTTTCTGACAGCTTGTTCTCCTTCGCCGGAGCGCCGCTTGACGACGGTTAGTGCTCCGACAGCGCTAACTTATCGGGATTTGATCTCCGTAATCCTCTGAGGTGGAGGACGGCGATTCGCCAAACGGTTGACGAATACCTTCCGGAGAAGCGAGTTTTGAGAACTCGCTTTAGGATCCGAATTTGGATTCGGTCGTGATCATCTCTCGATCACGTCGTCTTCAACACGAGGCTAGTAACCCGTACGAAGACGAAGCTCGTGACTTAGCGAAGTCATCCCGAGGAGCTCGGCGTGGATACGGATAGAGACGATTCTTACGAGGATCGTTCCGGTTGATGCCGTTCCCGCTACACGTCATACGGAAGGTATAAAGTAGTTTAATTTCCTTTTATTGCAAATTTTAATTTACGGTTATGTCTACACTTGTTGTAATAGCATGCGTGTGTTGTGTGTGTTGTAATAAATAGGAGTATTTATTATTTTTATTGCTTCCGCTGTGCTCATGTTTACGAAACATGATCGAACACACACACGCCGCGGTGCCGGAAACCCAACAGCAGCTTCCTCAACTTCAGGGCAGATTCGCACAAGGAGACCAGGGTGACCAGGGCGGCTTTTTCCTCAGGCTGGTTTCCCAAGGCGGAGAGCAGATTAGTCCCCAGGGCAATTTCCTCAGGCTGGTTCTCTCAGGCTAGTTTACCAAGCAAGGTAGCGCAGTCTTCACAGATAACGAGGCGGAGCCTCAGACAAAGGGCGGATCAGCAACAGGGAGGTTTCCACGGCACTATGCCAGGGCACTATTCCAAGACACTTTTCTAGAGCACTATCCCAGGGCACTGCTCCTTATCCGCAGAGAGGTACCAGGGCACGCTTTCTAGGGCACTGCTCCTAAACTGAAGGCCAACCAGGGCAGTTTTTTCGAAGGTTCAGGGTGGATTCAGAGGGGTAAAAAAAAATATTTGTGGTGAATAGGCCCACCCATAATGGCATATCTAGTTCATAGCAAACAGCTATGGTAAAGACACTGGAAATCCGTTTATGGCTGAGGCTTGGCCAATCAGCCTAGTAGAGGTGAATAAGCCCACCTGAATGGCCTATCTAGTCCATAGCAAACGGCTACGGTAAAGACAAGGCAAATCCATTGATGGCTGGTCACTTGCCAAAAGTGACAAGCGTTGGATGATCACCATACGAGTTTGATGGAAAAGACAGATGTAGATGGATAGTGCGAGGAGATACACATGGAGAGACGGACGTAGAGGGATAGTACACATGGGCAGGGGAAACATGGAGGATGCACTTACGCTATGCGCAAGTGCAGGGCATGTATAAGTTGATGTACCCATGAGAGAGTTAGTGCGCATGAGAGATGAGGTACCCATGAGAGCACATGTACACCCCCTCGGATACATCTCAGATCTGACACATCGTCAGACATGACATGAGTATGCATCCCAGACTTTTGTATGATGTTCTTTTCTTTGATGATATATATTTACCTTTCATCAAAAAAATATGATGAACCTTATGAGCTCCTCAAGGGGACATCATCATCCTAATATATAGGACACGGTTTCCCTCTATAATCAACGACATACCATGTAAATAATATCATTTCCCAACTTACCGAGCCTATCGATTTACTCTATAAATCTCACCCATTGGTAAATCAAAGAAATAAATACTAAGTACATGTGCCCATTATTATATCGAGATTAAGAGCATGTACACTATAATATCCGATGTCCGATTCAATTATGTAGTCAGCAATAAATCGAATCACCTCTAAGTCGGTCCTGCTAAATACACACAAAGTGTACTAGTGTAATTCTATGGTTAAGACAAACCAATACCAAATCACACTACAACCATACCAATGGTTTGTCCAAAACCATCTCGGTTGTGAGCCTTTACATATACTTTACAAGGAACTGATAACATGATCTCCTGTGTGACACTACATACCATGTTATCCACAATGTAACATATAAGACAAATATGCATAACATAAATATGCAAACAATGATCATGTGATTCATATTTCAAAAATAAAGATGTTCATACAAAAGATAGTCTTTTCAGTATACATCCCAACAATCTCTCACTTATACTAAAAGACTTTGTTGTCCTCATACTGCCATACATCTGATTCCCATTCCCTCTACATGCCTATTAAAAGCTCTCGCTTGAAGGGCCTTAGTAAAAGGATCTACCAGGTCATCCTCTGATGCAATCTAGGCAACAACAACTTCTACCTCCTTTACGATCTCTCGTATCATGTGGTACTTGCGCTCTATGTGTTAACTTGCCTTATGGGCTCGTGGTTCCTTCGAGTTTGCAACTGCACCACTGTTATCACAATAAATTGTGATAGTTCTGGGCAAACCAAGAATCACATCAAAGTCCATCAAGAATTTTTTGAGCCATACAGCTTCTTTGGCTGCCTCAAAGGCTACCACATACTCAGCTTTCATGGTAGAGTCCACCACGCATTTCTGCTTGACACTCGTCCATACAATGGCTCCACCTCCTAAAGTAAACACAAAACCTAAGGTAGACTTACTGTTATCCATATCTGATTGGAAGTCAGAATCTGTGTAACCCACAGGAAGTAATTGATCTGCCTGGTAAACTAGCATATAATCCCTAGTCCTTCTCAGGTACTTCAATATATGCTTTATTGCAGTCCAATGTCCCTGTCCTGGATTACTCTGATATCTGCTAACCATTCCAATGGCAAAGTAGATATCTGGTCTCGTACATAGCATGACATACATGAGGCTTCCTACTGTAGAAGCATAAGGAACCGCCTTCATCTCCTCTATCTCCTTAGATATTCTAGGACACATCTCCTTAGATAAAGGAACTCCAAGCCTGAAAGGTAGAAAACCTTTCTTGGAGTTTTGCATGCTAAAACGATCCATAATGGTGTCTATGTATGAAGCTTGAGATAAGCACAACATCCTTTTCCTGCGATCCCTTATAACCTTGATGCCAAGGATGTGTCCCACTTCTCCCAAGTCCTTCATATCAAACTGTTTGGACAACCATACCCTTACGTCCAATAACACCTTGACATTGTTTCCAATTAACAAAATGCCATCTATGTATAGTACAAGAAATACCACTATGTTTCCGTTACGTCTCTTATATACACAAGACTCATCCGGACTTTGAATAAATCCATAAGACTGGATTACCTCATCAAAGCGGATGTTCCAAGACCTCGAAGCTTGCTTCAATCCATAAATGGACCGATTAAGCTTGCACACAAGATGCTCTTGACCCTTTGCAATGAATCCTTCTGGTTGCCTCATATAGATGTTTTCCTTAAGACTTCCATTAAGGAAAGTTGTCTTGACATCCATCTGTCATACCTCATAATCGATATGAGCAGCAATACATAAGAGAATCCGAATAGACTTAAGCATGGCTACCGGCATAAAGGTCTCCTAATAATTGATGCCCTCTTTCTGAGTATACTCCTTCACAACAAGCTGTAGGTGATCGTTTGGAATACTAGAGGGGGGGTGAATAGCTTGTTTTCATTTCTACAAAAAGATTAGCGGAAGCACAAATAAAAACAACAATAATAAAGAAAATTAATACACAATGCTAACACAAATCCTTTAGGTGGTTCGGAGATAATGCTCCAACTCCACGACGATCCTTGAGGAGGATCAACCCTAAGCAATCTCACTATGAAGCTTTCTTTTACAAACAACCTTCCTCTTCTTACAATGGATGAATATGAAGTTTAGGAAGGAAGAGGGAAATTAAAACACTAGAAAGCTTGGAAAAATCGTGGAGGCTGGAGAAGATGATTAGAAAGTAAGCATTAGCCCTCAAAGCCACCACCAGCCCTCTTTTTATAGAGAGAGTGTTGTTTTTCCTGCTATCAATGATCACGATGTACAACATCGATCGCACAAGCCAACGACTTCTGACTAAGCAAATCCACAAAGATACGCAGCCGCAATTTCCAACAGTTGCCTGATTAGTCGACTGGACACTTCATCAATCAACTGATGAAGCGATCAGTCGAGTGATCGCCGCACGGAGTCGAGTGAGACTCCATTTTGTGCCCATCTTCAAAGACGATCAATTGCGATTGGTAGTGATCGATTGTCGATCCGATCCACCTCTTGGAAGTCAATTAATCATCGTGGTTTTAGCCTAACTCGGCCGAAAGACTTCGATCCGATCGATACATCATATCAATCGACTGATACTCTTCAATTATGAATAATTCATACTTGAATTTACCCCCTAGACCTAGACTCAACCTTCTAGCTCTTCCTTAAGCCTCGCGCCTCCAGGATCCCTTCGAGTCCGTGACTTGTTCATCCTTTGTGCTTTGCTTCCAAGAGCTTCCTTCGATTTTGTCATGTCTTGGGTTTCCCTTTGCCAAAGTGTGCTTGGACTTTACGCCGCTAAGACTACATGCTTGGACTTACGTTGCCAAGACTTGCCTTTGGACTTTTTTTGCCAAGATCACACTTAGACTTTTCTTTTACCACGTCTTCATACTTGGATTTTCCTGTACAAAGTCTTCATACTTAGATTTTCCAGTCACTTAAACACGTTCACAATTAGATCACAAAGCATTGCCTAACTTAGATGATATCGAAACATCAAAACATATAAATGCTTGGGGTTATTGTTACACCAACAATCTCCCCCTTTTTGATGTTTGACAATCATTTAAGTTAGGTCTTTAAAATATGCACATAATCATATTTCCAATATGAATTTTAACTTAAACATTCCTTCTCCCCCTTTGACATACATCAAAAAGATAAGGATTAATAAATTTTATGAAAAAAAATAAATTTGTTGTATCTTGAACTAAAGCATAAGATTGATATGAACCTCCTCCTTAATCCAAGATATGGTTCATGATGTGTGAACAACATGTGGAGCAAAGCATAACAAAAGATCGAAAATAAGTCCTAACTTTGCACCAACAATGTTATTTGGAATGTCCTAAGCCAATAGGAACTCTAGACCATTAAACAATAAGGTTCAAAGTTCAAACATGAACTCTCCACACTTTACTCATCCTAACACCTCTCCTAGTCCATATCTAATAAATTTCTACCCTTTATTATGCTTTCCAAAGCATATCATAGGGTTAGGAGTGATTAGGAACCTCTACTGTAGCTGAAATCGCATTAAACAACCTTGTTTTACCCGAAATTAGGCTATCAGTCAAGTCATTCAAACCGATTGGTGAAATGCCCATCGATCGACCGCGAGCAAAGAATGATCGATACTATGCCAGACAATCGTTAGGGCACTTCCGCTAGGCGGTTTCGCCAGGTGGTTTTTGCTAGGGCAAGGCGGTGCCGTGTGCGGCGATTTCTCTAGGGTGGTTTTGTCGCCGGGCTATTTTGCGAGGCGATTTTCGCCGCTGAATGGTTTCACCAGAGCTATTGCTCAAGAGTTATGCCCATCGGTCATTATCGTCTCAGAGGAGAGCGATCGATAACTGAAAAACCCAGTTTTTCAATTATCAGAATCCAAGTTTGAAAAACCATATGTAATTTTACATAGCTCGAAAAATCACGAAATTTCATATGTATAATACTTATAACACATACAATCGGTGAAAAATATTAGAAAAATATTTTAACCATTAAATTAGGAGATTTATACAAAGTTCAAAAACCATTAAAAACTTTAAAGGTTTTGATCTACATTGTATTAACTTCTTCAATGGTGATTGCTATCAAAAGATAGACTTCACCAAGGTTTTCTAAAGTGATGTTAAAATGTTTTTGAAAACCTATTTTGAACCATGGACTCTTATCTAAATGGATGAGTTTAGGGAATGAAAATATATAGATTATGATACTCCCCCTAAAACACTGCATCAATCAGTCCTAAACCTTCTTGTTACTAAAGATTATCATACTTAGGGTTAGGACACTTAAGAATTACAACCAAAACCAGGAAATAGGCTAAATTTGCAAAAAAATCAGAGTATCAGTCAACTTGTTTCTGAGTCAGTCGACTAATATGCCTGAAATCCGAATTTCAGCCTTTTCAGCCCAACTTCAGAAATGCATTAAAAATTCTAGAAGCATCGAAAAATCACGAAATTTTGTGTACACATTTCTGAAATCATTCTTTATCAATGAAAAATAATTTGGAAAATATATGTTTTCCAGATTTCATGATTGATACAATCTTGGAAACTAACAAAACTTCTAAGGTTTTTGCAAACTTTGTATCACTTTTGTGTTCCACATGAAAACTGTTTTTCAAAATATGATAAATATAGTTTAAATTATATTTTATTTGACATTTCCAATCATGTTCTTGGAGCTATATGCACATTAGTTGTGCATAAGCCTTCCCAATGATTGGTCCAATGAAGGATTAATGTCTCTAGATAGCACTTTGGTCCATAGTAATGCATCATAACAAGTATGATGAACCAAGTACATCTTCCTAAGATCTCACATGTAGTCTAAGTGGTTCAATACAAAAATCATGGTTTCTTAGGTGTTTTGTGAGATGCTTAAAGGTACAAGTCCTAGAATTTCTATAGGATCATGCAAACCTATACTTTTATTCAACTAAGCATATCCCAAGTTCTCTCCTTAGTGATGAAAATTCTACTTCGGGGAGAGGCTTGGTAAAGATATCGGCTAGGTTGGACTTAGATTCAATGTAATTAAGCTCAATGTCCCCCTTAGCCACATGATCTCTAATGAAATGATATTTTACTTCAATGTGCTTGATCCTAGAGTGATGCACCGGATTTTTGGTCAAATTTATGGTACTCACATTGTCACAAAATACTTTCATGTTAGAGTAAGATAGCTCATAGTCCTCTAAGGTATGTTTCATCCATAGTAGTTGAGCTACACAATCACCCATAGCCACATACCAGGCCTCGGTGGTTGATAGAGCAACACAAGGTTGCTTCATACTACTCCAACTAACTAGGGAGGACCCAATAAATTGGCATCCACCACTAGTGCTCTTCCGATCTAATTTGCAACCGGCATAATCGGAATCGGTGTACCCAACCAAATCAAAAGACCTAGTCCTAGGGTACCATAGTCCTACATTTAGTGTGCCTTTGATATACCTTAAGATTCTCTTAACGGCAACTAAATGGGATTCTTTGTCACATGATTGGTACCTAGCACACATATCAACCGCAAATAATATATCGGGTCTACTAGCAGTTAGGTACAAGAGACTACCAATCATACTCCTATAGATTGTAAGGTCAATTTGTTTTTCTTCATTATCACTATCTATTTTTGTATTAGTTGTCATAGGGGTTGACACTACTTTAGCATTTTCCAAACTAAATTTTTTAATCATTTCCTTAACATATTTGGTTTGGTAAATATAAATTCCTTCACTTGTTTGTTTGACTTGTAGTCCTAGGAAGAAATTTAGTTCCCCAACTAGACTCATCTCAAACTCATTTTCCATATTCTTAATAAAGTCTTGACGAAGATCATCATTTGTTGACCCAAAGATAATGTCATCAACATATACTTGGGCTACAAAGATGTCCTTTGATATTGACTTTATAAATAGAGTTTGATCTATACTACCCCTCTTAAAGTCCTTAGAGATTAAGAAAGATGATAATCTTTCATACCAAGCCCGGGGAGCTTGTTTCAAACCATATAAATCTTTTCTAAGCTTGTATACATGGTTTGGATATTCCATACTCTCAAACCCAGGAGGTTGTTCTACATAGACCTCTTCCTTAATGAACCCATTTAGGAATGTCGATTTAACATCCATTTGATGGAGTTTGAAATCCATATAGGAGGCATACCCTAATAGGATCCTAATAGACTCTAATCTAGCAATCGGGGCATATATTTCATCAAAGTCAAGTCCTTCAACTTGATTAAAACCCCTTACAACTAACCTTGCCTTATTCCTAGTAATATTTCCTTGGTCATCTAGTTTGTTCTTAAAGACCCATCTTATAGTAATGATGGTGTTGTCATTGGGTCTAGGAACTAACTCCTGTTGGTGCAGTGGGCACCTAAGTCGAACCTAAGTTTTGATTATAGCAAACGATACAAAGTTAAGCTTATATTGTTATCTCACGAGCTAAATCAAGTGTGCAGAAAAGTCTCAATGCTGGAGCTGAAGGCTAGCGACACCCGGAGGAAGCCGCGGTGGTCGGGCGACACTCGAGTTACTTCGGAGGGAGCCGAAGGAATCGAGTGGAAGGCCGGAAGCAAAAGCGACACGTAAGTATCGAGGTAAGCTCGTGTGTGCGAGCGTAAGTGAGGTCGTATCCTCTTTACGGGGATGATCTTAGGCGACGATCCGACCCAAGACTTCCCATGGAAGGTCTATGTTGAGATCGGACGGCAAGTGGCCGTCGAATCCGCTTATATTTTGAGCTAACTCTTTATTGTAGTCAAAAATCCTGGCCATCAGTTCAACCGGCCAGTTCAACCAGCCAGTTCAACCGGTGGTCAAAAATCAGCCTCGAGGAGTCAAGCTTTATCACCATTTTTCAAGGAGTTATGTGCCCATTTGTGATTGGTTGAAGACCCATTCGTTGAGGGGCTTAAAGGCTATAAAAGGAGGGCCAAACCTAGGGTTTCATCCTCAATTCTAAGTGCTCAAAAGCCTCCGTTACACTGCAACTCTCCGACGACTCTACAACAACGAAGTGCTGCCAACAACCCTAGCTTAAAGTTTCTTTTGTTTAGTTGTTGGTATAATCTTAATTTGTTATTGCTTTCAATATTGCAATTCTTTTTAATCGAGGCTTTTCGTTGCATTTTACTTTAATAGAAGAGAGGGTTTGTCTCTCTATCTTTTTGCTTCGAAGGCTTTTGTAATCGTAAAACTCCTACCTCCAACGAGGAGGAGTGTTTTAGTGAATTGCCCTCGGTACACGGTCTAGGACTGTTAGGGCCTTGGAGTAGTAGCCGAAGGCTACGAACCAAGTAAAAAAACTATTTGTCTCATTTAGTTTTTATTTACATTTCCGCTTCGTTTAATTGTCTATCAAACGATTTAAAAGAAAAGTTTTTATCGCTATTCACCCCCCCTCTAGCGATCCGCTTCGATCCAACAATTGGTATCAGAGCCGGGGGTTGCTAAGATTTGGTGAAACCACCAATCTAGCCATTTTTCACAGATTTATTTTTCTTTTATTTCTGTTTATTTCTGATTTATTTTGCTTTGTTAAATTTACTCCCGCACTACTAATCCAAGACGCGAGTCTTGGTACCTTGTTTTGTGTTTTTGTCGTTGCTAGTTTCTTCGTCTTCGTCCCTTTTTGTCTTTTGTTCTAATGGCCCATCTCGAGGGTTTTAGCACCGTCCGACCTCCGTTTTACAATGGAGATGACTTCCGTTATTGGAAGGGTCGGATGGAATGCTTTCTCAAAACCCAAATCGAGATGTGGATCATAATCCAAATGGGTTTCACACTTCCGACTAATGAAGTGGGTGACTCCTTGGATTATGATCAATGGACCATTGCGACAAAATGACAAGTCGAAGCCGATGCCAAGGTAACACAAATCCTCCAATGCGGCTTGTCCAAGGAGGAGTTAAATCGTGTCGGCCCCTTCATTAGCGCAAAGGACCTTTGGACAAAGCTGATCGAGTTACACGAAGGATCAGATCAAGCTAAGGTTTGCAAACGTGATTTGTTGTTCAATAAATTGTACACACTAAAAATGCAGGAACACGAGTCCGCGACGCAACTCCACGCCCGTGTCCAAGACATAGTCAACAACCTACACGCAATCGGGCAAAAGGTCGAAAACCGCGACCTTATAAGGTATGTTCTAAACTCTTTTCCGAGGACTACCTTGTGGGCATCCATGGTCGATGCCTACAAGGTCTCCAAGGACCTTTCTAAACTTAGATTAGATGAACTCTTTTCGGATTTTGAATTACATGGCAGTCCAACTTCCGGAACAGAGGAGGGTATAGCCTTGTTTGCGAGTTCAAAGAAGAAGAAAATCACAAGCAAGCCACCACCAACCGAGGAGGAAGATGAGTCAGAAGAAGAAGTTGACCGGAATTGCCGAACTAATGAACCTAGCTCGAAGGATAGCCAAGGGAATGGCGAACCACAACTCGACCCAACCAAGGTAAGCCTAAAAGTTCTAATATTAGGTGTTATGAGTGTAACAGGTTTGGACATATAAAGTCCGAGTGCCCCAAGCTCAACCACCAAGCACCTAAGCACAAGAAGGCCCTTAATGCGACATGGGAAGAAGCATCATCCGAAGAAGACGAAGACCACGTCTTCATGGCGAAATCGATTGAGTCCGACATGGAGACCGAACTGAACTTGAGTCGAACACGAGGATGACTCGGACTACGGCTACCTTCAAGTCAAGCCACGGATACGCATCCGGTTCAAAAGATACCCTTAAGGTGAGTCGAACCTTATTTAATACTTTACATAATACGGTTAGGTTTTTGTCTAGGAAGTTAGCTAAGTCCGAGTCCAAGGTCGAGACCCTGGTTGAGGAAGTTAAACTCCTCAAACACGAGGTCTCCCTAACCTCTTCGACTAGTCGAGTTCAAGAGAAGGACTCAACTCAGGTTGAAAAACTCGAAGTTGAGAACTCACTCTTGAAAAGTCAAGTCGAAGATCTTAGGAATACGTTGGAAAGGTTTACTTTGGGATGCAAAGGACTTGACCTCCTACTTGGATGGCAAAGGGTCATGTACAACAAGGCCGGACTAGGGTTTAGCTCAAACACGACCAATAAGTCGTATATGTCAATCGTAAGTAGATATAAAAAATGTGTCCAAGCATGGGTCCCTAAGACCACTTTGATTTCAACTCTAGGATCCAACTCGTACTGGGTTCCCAAGGACCAAATCCACTATGTGGATAGACCGAACCGATTCAACGGTCTAGGGGGAGCCAGTACAAAACATGTTTGTGTTTTAACTTAGAAATTGCATGCATAGATTTTTATTTTTTTTTCTTTCGTGAACTCACTTAGAACACGTAAATAACCAACTAAAATGCTTCGAAAAGATTGAGCCTCGGGGAGCCTCTTTTCAAATAACCAACTAAAATCTTTCGAAAAGATTGAGCCTCGGGGAGCCTCTTTTCAAATTATCAACTAAAATCCTTCGAAATGATTGGGCCTCGGGGAGCCTCTTTTCAAAAATAACTAGTTAGACGAGGAAATAATTTTACGTGAGTCAAGTCATCATTTTCTTGAAAATGGCTTTGTCTAAGGAAGTGGTCGATGATCCGATAAAAGAAGGCCCCTGTGCCTCGCCACGACCTGGAAGCCATGATCTTGAAAAGGTAAACTTGACAAGCCTAGGGTCAAATCCAAATCTAACATTACTTAAACATAAATGCACTTAATCAACTTAATTGGAAGTCATCTCACAAAGAACACATAAGTATAACATGCTTGATCATATAGACTCCGGTGAGATGACCTAGGTTTAACAACTTACAACCAATTTTTTTTTAAAAAATATAATAATCAAACATCCAATCCATCCACCTTGTGTGTAGGATCAATGGATGTTAGACAGCGGTTTCTCCCGACACATGACCGGGGATCAACTCAAATTCGCGAAGCTTCGATTTAAACAACAAGGAATGGTAGCCTTTGGGAATAACGGCAAGCTCAAAATCATCGGATCAGGTGATATCGAGCTTAACTCGAATTTTGTTATTAAAAATGTATTACTTGTAGAGAATTTTGAATATAACCTGCTTAGCGTAAGCCAATTATGTGACAATAATTATAAGGTCGTATTTTTAGAAAATGAATGTGTAATTAAAACAAATGAAACAGCTAAAACAATACTCAAAGGAACTAGGACAAATAACATTTATACAATTAACTTAATCAAATCCTTAGCCAAATGTCTTATGACACAGGAAGAGGAATCATGGTTGTGGCACCGATGACTCGGTCACTCGCACCCAAGACTCGTCCACAAGATGAGTCAGAGTGGCCTAGTCAGAGGCTTACCCAACCTTAACAATTTGGTTAATAAAATCTGTAATGCTTGTCAACAAGGAAAACAACCTAGGACACAACACAAGTTAACTAACCAAGAACGACCCTCAAGTGTACTTGAGCTCCTGCATATGGATCTATTCGATTCACATGGAGCCAAGTCACTCAATAAAAGTCAATATTGCTTAGTCATAATTGACGACTACTCCAGGTTTACCTGGGTTAGGTTCATCAAACATAAAAATGATACCCTAGATCAATTAATCAATTTATTCAAATTAATCGAGAATCAAAAAAACCTTAAGGTTAAAAGAATTAGAAGCGATCATGGTGGTGAATTCGAAAATCAAAGGTTCACCGACTTCTGTAACCTAAACGGATACCACCATGAATTCTCTTGCCCTAGGACCCCTCAACAAAATGACCTAGTGGAGCGGAAAAACCGAACTCTACAAGAAGCCGCTAGGACCATGTTGAACGAATATGACCTACCCGATAGGTTTTGGGCAGAAGCCGTGAGTACGACATGCTATGTCCAAAATAGAATCCTTATGTTAAAGAGGCACCTTAAGACCTCATACGAGATTCATCACGATAAAATACCTAACATCAAGTACTTTAGGGTATTTGGGTGTAACGTACATATCCTAAACACTAAGGATTACCTAGGGAAATTTACATACAAGACCACGACCGGAATCTTTCTAGGATACTCGACTACAAGTCGAGCTTATAGAGTATATAACCATGACACCCTTAGAGTCGAGGAGACTATCAATGTAGTATTTGATGAAGGACATGAACCTACAAAACCCCCGGCAACCCCAATTAGCGAGCCGATTCATACTAGACCTAACTCTGATCCGGAGATCAAGTCTAGTGTTAATCCTAACCTAAGTCAACCAAGTCACTCTATTGATCAAGTGATAGATGACTCCAACCAAACTAATGTTCAACCAAGTCACCCCATTGATCAAGCATTAGGTGACACAAACCCAACCCAATCTAGGATTCAGACTAACCACCCTATCGATCAAGTGATAGGAGATCCTAATCTAGGAGTTCGAACTAGAGCATCCTATAGGAACCTTAGTCAAATTTCCTTAATTTCAAAGATAGAACCCAAATCAATTGAACAAGCTCTTCTTGATCCCGATTGGATTATTGCAATGCAAGAAGAGCTAGCTCAATTTATTAGGAATGAAGTGTGGGAATTAGTACCACCACCTAAAGACAAAACGATAATTGGAACAAGGTGGGTGTTTCGAAATAAGCTTGATGATAAAGGTGAAGTAGTTAGAAACAAGGCTAGGTTAGTCGCCAAAGGGTTTAGTCAAGTCGAAGGCTTAGATTACGACGAAACTTATGCCCCAGTAGCTAGACTCGAATCCATTCGAATGTTGCTAGCTTATGCCGCACATCGAGGATTTAAGATGTTTCAAATGGATGTTAAGTCGGCATTCTTAAATGGATACATTAAAGAAGAAGTTTATGTTAGCCAACCCCCCGGGTTCGAAAATCTGGATAAACCCGACCATGTTCTAAAACTTAAGAAAGCTCTCTATGGACTTAAACAAGCTCCTCGAGCTTGGTACGAGAGACTTTCAATCCATCTTAAGTCAAAAGGGTTTAACCAAGGCTTAGTTGACCCAACTCTCTTCGTAAAAACCTTAGGTAAAGAAATATTCATAGCTCAAATTTAGGTAGATTTATATAATTTTGGAACCTCTAACTCAGCCTTACTAAACGAGTTCGTTTCACTCATGGAAAGTGAGTTTGAAATGAACTTGGTAGGCGAGTTAAGTTTCTTTTTAGGTCTACAAATTAAACAAACTAAGGATGGTATATACCTATATCAACAAAAATACACTAAGGAGTTAATTAAAAGATTTGGAATGCAAGACGCTAAGATAATAAACACCCCAATGGCGATTAATGTTAACATAGGAGAAGACCTAGAAAGTAAGTCCATTGACTTAAAGTACTATAGGAGCGCGATAGGAAGTCTCCTATACTTAATGAGTCGACCCGACATCCTATTCGCAGTAAGTATGTGCGCTAGGTTTCAAACCTGTGCTAAGGAGTCTCACCTAACCCTAGTTAAGCGTATCCTTAGATATCTTAAGGGTACACTTAACGTTGGTATTTGGTACCCTAGATCTACGGAGTTCGAACTAATCGGCTACTCCGATTCGGATTATGCCGGTAGTAAACTCGATAGAAAAAACACGAGTGGTTGTTGTCAACTACTCGGCTCAAGTCTAGTGAGTTGGTGCAGTAGGAAGCAACATTGTCTTGCCTTATCTACCACCGAAGCCGAATACGTTGCGATGGGTGAGTGTGTAACTCAGCTTCTTTGGATGAAGCACACTCTCCAAGACTTTAGGTTGGACTTCACCAAAACTAAAATTTTTGTAGACAACATAAGTTCGATAAATCTAACTAAGAACCCTATATGCCATTCAAGGACAAAGCATATAGAGGTAAAACACCATTTCATTCGAAAACATGTAGCCAACGGCTCCATACAACTCGAATATGTTGACTCGAAGTCTAACCTAGCAGACATATTTACTAAACCACTACCCGAAGCCGAATTTAGTCTCTTGAGACGAAGATTAGGCATGTGTGTAATAGAATAGGAACTTACAAATTATATTTTCTTACTACTATTTCTTACTTTTTTTTCATGGAACTAGCATAGGACATACCTTAGATATCATGCACCTATAGATTTAAGGAGCCAATACATCTCACAACACATAGGACTAATGTGTTTGTGTACTTAGCCACGTAGATGGGCGTGAGATGTTAGGACCTTACTCCCGGTTCCAGATGTAGAGCTAGTGCATCGCTATGAACCACGAGTATAATCATACATACTAACCGACTCGATCAGACTGGTTGATCCTTCATATCAATCAAGCCAAATATGAGTAACATTTTATAGATGAACTTATTTTCAGTATATTATTTTAAAAATAAAAATGTGGAACATGCTTGGACTTTAAATTTAACATTTATTTTGTTTTCCACACACCCCTTACTCTTTTCGATATAAGGCACAAGGGGGCGACAAAGGAGAAAAAGGACAAAAGATAAGTGGTCAAAATTTTTTGATAACTTAACTCTTACTTCATAATTAAACCAAAAGTTAACTTTAAGTTTTGAAAACTTATTTAACTTTTAAAGGCCAAGGTTAAGAAATCATTTGGTTTCTTAACTTAAAACTTATTTTAAACACTATGGCCAATATTAAGTAATTTCGGTTACTTAATTCTTTTTCTTAGTAGCAAATATCAAGGGGGAGAGTTAAAACCCTTTCTCAAGTACTCACCCTCGGTCAAGGGGGAGGATTCCTCAAGGGGGAGCACTTGAAAAAGAATTTTTATATACTCCTACTCATTCATGCATAATCTCATACTTATTTTTGTCTTAACTTTGTATGTGGGTTTGCCATAAATCAAAAAGGGGGAGATTGTTGTTGCAGTGGGCACCTAAGTTGAACCTAAGTTTTGATTATAGCAAACGATACAAGTTAAGCTTATATTGTTATCTCATGAGCTAAATCAAGTGTGCAAAAAAGTCTAAATGCTGGAGCTGAAGGCTAGCGACACCCGGAGGAAGCCGCGGTGGTCGGGCGACACTCGAGTTACTTCGGAGGGAGCCGAAGGAATCGAGTGGAAGGCCGGAAGCAAAAGCGACACATAAGTATCGAGGTAAGCTCGTGTGTGCGAGCGTAAGTGAGGTCGTATCCTCTTTACGGGGATGATCTTAGGCGACGATCCGACCCAAGACTTCCCATGGAAGGTCTATGTTGAGATCGGACAGCAAGTGGTCGTCGAATCCGCTTATATTTTGAGCTAACTCTTTATTGTAGTCAAAAATCCTGGCCATCAGTTCAACCGGCCAGTTCAACCGGTGGTCAAAAATCAGCCTCGAGGAGTCAAGCTTTATCACCATTTTTCAAGGAGTTTTGTGCCCATTTGTGATTGGTTGAAGACCCATTCGTTGAGGGGCTTAAAGGCTATAAAAGGAGGGCCAAACCTAGGGTTTCATTCTCAATTCTAAGTGCTCAAAAGCCTCCGTTATGCTGCAACTCTCCGACGACTCTACAACAACGAAGTGCTGCCAACAACCCTAGCTTAAAGTTTCTTTTGTTTAGTTGTTGGTATAATCTTAATTTGTTATTGCTTTCAATATTGCAATTCTTTTTAATCGAGGCTTTTCGTTGCATTTTACTTTAATAGAAGAGAGGGTTTGTCTCTCTATCTTTTTGCTTCGAAGGCTTTTGTAATCGTAAAACTCCTACCTCCAACGAGGAGGAGTGTTTTAGTGAATTGCCCTCCGTACACGGTGTAGGACCGTTAGGGCCTTGGAGTAGTAGCCGAAGGCTACGAACCAAGTAAAAAAACTATTTTTCTCATTTAGTTTTTATTTACATTTCTGCTTCGTTTAATTGTCTATCGAACGATTTAAAAGAAAAGTTTTTATCGCTATTCACCCCCCCTCTAGCGATCCGCTTCGATCCAACAACTCCCATACTTGACTCCTTTCTAATTGAGCCAATTCATCTTACATTGCTAAGATCCAATCCGGATCAAGTAATGCATCTTTGATTGTTTTGGGCTCAATTTGGGAGATTAGGGCTATATGACTAGAGGGATCTCTATGAAATGACCTAGTCCTAACACCTTGAGATAATTCACCTACAATTTGATCTAGAGGGTGATTTTGATGAACTCTTATGGTTCTAGGAGGTGTATTAAATTGAGTTTGATCATGATTATCCTCAATTCTTCTTTCATCATCGGAATCACCTCTTACTCCCCCTTTATTTAACTCTTCTCCTTGATCATTACCCCCTAAAGTTAAATATTGAAATTGTTGGATAATTTCTTGATTTTTGTCATTTATATCATCATCAATAAGGGATTTTCTAGGGTATGTACTAGAGGTTTCATCAAATTGGACATTTGAAGATTCCTCAATCTTTTGAGTTCTCTTATTATCCCTACACTAGTGGATGAGTATCCAACTAGAATTCCCTCATCCACTTTGGACTCAAATTTGCCTAGGTTATCTTTAGTGTTTAAAATATAAACTTTGCATCTAAAGACCTTAAAATAGTGAATTGTTGGAATTGTACCATTCCATAATTCAAATGGGGGTTTTCCTAAAAACCTATGAATTAAAACCCTATTTTGGATATAGCAAGCGATGTTAACCACTTCCGCCCACAAGTAGCTAGGTAAAGACTATGCATTTAGCATAGTCCTAGCCACTTCTTGTAGGGCACGATTTTTCCTTTCCACAACCCCATTTTGTTGGAGTGTTCTAGGACAATAAAATTCATGCTTGTACCCTTGTTCTAGATAAAAAGTTGAGAAATTAGAATTCTCAAATTCTCCACCATGATCATTACAGATCCGGTTGATTTTGAGTTTTCTTTCATTCTCTACTCTCTTACTAAATCCTATGATTATTCCTAGGGTTTCATCCTTATTTTTCATGAAAAATATCCAAGTAAATCTAGAGAAATCATCTACTATTACTAAGCAATATTTACTACCGATCATGGAAGGGGTACTATGACAATCAAATAAGTCCATATGCAATAATTCTAAAGGTAAAGCGGTACTAAGTAAAGTTTTACCTTTGTATGATGTTTTTGATTGTTTCCCTTCTTGGCATTCATCACACTATTTGTCCTTGAGAAATTTAACTTTTGGCAACCCTTTGACTAACTTCATTTTTGCTATTTTGGCTATGTTCTTCATGTTTATGTGCCCTAACCTCCTATGCAAAAGCCAACTCTCTTCCTCTTTTGCAATAAGACACTTAGTAGAAGCTTTAGTAGCATAGGATAAATCAACATAATATATATTTGATTTCCTAAAACCTACTAGAATACAATCATTTAGAGTTTTGTGTCTTATAAAACATTTTGAAGAGTCAAATTGAACATCAAAATTTGCATCACATAGTTGGCTTACACTAAGTAAATTAAATTTCATATTTTTAACTAATAACACTTTATGAATGGCAAGGTTGGGGGATACCTCAATTTTGTCTTTTCCTAGAATCTTAAGTTTGCCACTATTTCCGAAAGATACCTTTCCCTTGCTAGTGTGGTTGATAGTGAAAAATTTACTCTCATCACCGGTCATGTGTTTTGAGCACCCACTATCAACAATCCATAAGCTTGGTTCTTCTACCTATACAACATGAAAAATGTAAGCCTTAGGTACCCAAATTTTAGGACCACTAGCATCAATCAAAATCTTCTTAGGGACCCAAGCCTTTCTAACCTTGCTCCTAAAGGTGGATTTTCTACTAACAAGAGATGTAAATGTTACCTCCTTTTCCTTAGGCCTATATCCTATTCCGGCCTTGTAGTAAATAGTCCTTTGATCCTTAATTATCATATCTAGGAATTTAGAGCCATTTATAAATTTTTCTAAACATGCTCTTAGATCACCTATTTCTTTTCTTAACTCATCATTTTTATCTCTAAGTTTACATGTATCATTACATAGTGGTTCTACATTTTTAAGTGACTTAATTTTTACTTTTAAGCCCTTAATCCTAGTTTTAGATTTATTTAAGGCATTTTGAAGGCTTGAAATGGTTTTATAAAGTAAATCTACCCTAGGGGAGTTGCTTACCTCATCATCACTAGAAGATGATTCATCGCTTGAAGAAGAGGATGAAGACTCCTCACTTGAGCTTCCGGCTTCCTCCTCTAAGGCCATAAGGGTGTAGGTATGTATACTGAAAAGTCTATCTTTTGTATGAACATCTTTATTTTGAAATAAGAATCACATGATCATTGTTTGCATATTTTTATGATTTTGCAATATTGTCTAATACTTTACATTGTAGATAACATGGTGTGTGGTGTCACACAGGAGATCATGATATCGGCCCCTTGAAAAGTATAAGTAAAGGCTCACAACCAAGATGGCTTTGGACAAACCATTGGAATGGTTGTAGTGTGATTTGGTATTGGTTTGTCTTGACCATAGAATCACACTAGTGCACTTTGTGTGTATTGAGCAGGACCGACTTAGAGGTGATTCGATTTATTGCTGACTACATAATCGAATCAGACCTCAGATATTATTTAGTACATACTCTTAATCTCGATATAATAACGGGCACATATACTTAGTACTCATCTCTTTGATTTACCAATGGGCGAGATTTATAGATTAAATCGATAGGCTCGGTAAGTTGGGAGATGATATTGTTGGGTTTCTAGCACCGCGGCGTGTGTGTGTTTGATCACGTTTCGTAAACATGAACACAGCGGAAGCAATAAAAATAATAAATCTACATTTTTTACAACACACACAACACACGCATACATATTACAACAAGTGTAGACATAACCGTAAATTTAAATTTGCAATAAAAGGAAATTTATCTACGTTATACCTTTCGTATGACGTGTAGCGGGAACGGCATCAACCGGAACGATCCTCGCTAGAATCGTCTCTATCCGTATCCACGCCGAGTTCCTCGGGATGACTTCGCTAAGCCACGAGCTTCGTCTTCGTACGGGTTACTAGCCTCATGTTGAAGACGACGTGATCGAGAGATGATCACGATCCGAATCCAAATTCGGATCCAAAAACGAGTCTTCAAAACTCGCTTCTCCGGAGAGGTATTCGTCAACCAATTGACGAATCCTTCGTCCTCCACCTCAGAGGATTACCGGAGATCGAATCTCTGGTAGTTTAGCCGCTGTCGGAACTCTAACCGTCGTCCAAACGACGCTCCGACGAGAGGAGAAGAAGCTGTCCAGAAAACTGGACAGCTTGGTGGAGGAGTAGGCGCCGGCCAAAACAAGGAAGCCAAGTGCTCACCTTTTGACCGAGGCCTAGGAAGATCACCGGAGGGTCGCCGGAGGGTTCACCGGCTGAAGCTTGGACGCCGGCAAGGAGATGGACGGCGGCACAAGCTGTGGGCGAGACACCTAGGTTGGCGCCGAAATCTCCAAGGATGAGGTGGGCGGCAACCTTAGGGCAAGGGTTTTGGATTAGGGCTTAATTATCCATTAAGCCCTCTTTTATAGAGAACTAATTCTCTTAATGGTTATTGGATCATAACCATTAGGCCCGTTAACCCGCTCAATTAAGATAAGTTAAAATAAACCAAACCATGATGGTTTATTTTAAGTTAAAACGAACCGAACCAACTTTTGGTTCATTCGTTTAAAATAAACCAAACCCTTTGGTTTATTCTCCTCCATTGGATTAGAACCAAACCATTTTGGTTCATCCATTATGTCTTCATAAGACACGGCCCATCCACACTTCCATTGCGACTGAAACGATTTCATGCTCGCTTTATGTTTGGTCCAACCAAACTTAGTTTCTCTCGGTCTGAGAATCCCATTCTCAAGCTCGTTTTAAATCCTTCGGATTACGCTCGTTGTGTGTGTGACCAAATAGGTTCTCGGTTTATGTTGGCCGTCTATAATTAACCATTGATTATAGAACGATCATGAGTGGCACCTAGTAGTACATCATGATCCCCAATTAACCGAAAAGATCAACGGTTGATCCAGTACTATTTCTGAAACCCTTCAGCAGCTCGAATGATTCGTGCCCCATTCCCTTCACTCATCTTATACCCACTTGGTTCTGGACATGGTCTATTGTGTCAGTCTCCACTAGACTGACTACGTCACACCTAGCCCAAGTATCATTTCCTCGTCCTACGGATTATAGTTACTCCACATGTATCGAAGAGTACCTTACTCTAAACATGTAATGCTTTGGCCAAAGACTTTAGTAACAATCCGACGAGAGACCATGGGTATACATCTCCTCGCAAGGAGTGGTGAATCCTTTATAGGCTATTCAAACACCTTTGATCATTTCGACTTATACCCAATCATCCCGGGTCCACATCTCCTTAGAGATGTTTGCTTAAGATGTCAAAGCATAAGTGTCCATGATCAAGATGACTTGAATACCGCAAGTCAAAGGAACATCGCACTTAAGCCACAGTAAGAACTTCATTGACATATCTATATATGCAGAGAACCATATGAAGTCTTACGGCTGGTCACTCCAATGAACTAGTTACCATAACTAGCATCCACGATTAACTCCGGACATCACAATGTCTCCAGCCAGTGAGAATCAGCTGCTTGGATACACCAAGGAGTATACCTCGTGCTAGTCTCGACAGAATTGATGGTGTCCAACTCCATCAATTGATTGACTAGGGATAATTCTGATACATCACAATTACACATGTAGAGATACTCACTAGTTGTGATCCAATCACAAATTCTCTCATGATGTGAATCGTATCGTGGACATTCAGTAAATGAGTTTAAGATCCAATCAAATACATGAAACATGTATACTCAAATAGTGAATCTTCATTTATCATATAAATGGTTCATACATAAGGCGATTGCCTTAGGACATCTCTCATATATTACTAACAGACTCCCACTTGGCCTAATGCCAATCGCTACGGTATCCAATACCATAAGCTCTAACATGACCCTCAAACTTATTTTGAGGTAATGCTTTAGTCAAAGGATCCGCTAAGTTCCTTTCAGTGGGAATTTTCTCGATTTGTATTTCGTTCCTACTGATGATCTCTTTGATAAGATGATAGCGGCGAAGCACATGTTTGGATCATTGATGAGACCACATCAAGTTCAAAGATGAACTTCTTGATCCAAACCGCTTCCTTTGCTGCTTCCAAAGCTGCAACGTATTCTGCCTTAGTGGCAGAATCCGCTATAGTGTCAAGCTTGGAACCTTTCCAACTTATTGCGCCTCCATTCCAGGTGAATACATACCCAGACTAAGACATGGAATCATCCTTGTCTGTCTGGATCTGGCATCCGTATACCCACGTATCACCATGTACCCTTCTCCATATATTAGGAACGCATCCTTAGTTCTTCTTAAGTACTTAAGGATCATCTTAACAGCCACCCAATGATCCATTCCTGGATCGGATTGGTATCTGCTCGTGACACTCAGAGCATACGATACATCGGGCCTCGTACATAACATAGCATACATGATAGATCCTATTGCGGATGCATAGGGAATCTTACTCATGCAAATCCTCTCGTCTTCTGTGCGCGGACACATAGACTTCGAAAGGTGTATCCCATGCCTGATGGGTAGAAAACCTTTCTTGGATTCCGACATGCTAAACCTCTTTAGCACTCGGTCTATATATGTAGACTGCGAAAGACCAAGCAACCGTTTCGATCTATCTCTATAGATCTTAATCCCGAGGATGTAGGTTGCTTCTCCCAGGTCTTTCATGGAGAATGTCTTGGATAACCAAACCTTAACTGACTGTAAGATTGAAACATCGTTTCCTATAAGTAATATGTCATCGACATACAATACTAGGAACACGACTGCACTCCCACTAACCTTCTCGTACACACAAGGTTAAATGCGGATTTTGTGAGAAATCAAACTTTTGATTGTCTCATCAAAACGGATATTCCAGCTCCTGGATGCTTGCTTCAATCCATAAATGGACCGTCGCAATTTGCATACCTTGGTTTTATCAACCGATGTGAAACCCTCAGGCTGTATCATATACACGTCCTCGAGCAGGTTTCCATTAAGGAAAACCGTTTTCACATCCATCTGCCATATCTCATAATCATAATGAGCCGCTATGGCCAGGAGCATCCCAATGGATTTAAGCATAGCTACAGGCGAATAGGTTTCGTCATAATCAACACCTTGCTTTTGACGATATCCTTTCGCCACCAATCTAGCCTTATAGGTAATCACATTACCATCCATGTCGGTTTTCTTCTTGAAAACCCACTTGCACCCTATAGGCTTTATGCCTTCAGGTGGGTCAACTAAGTTCCAAACTTGGTTTTCATACATGGAATCCATTTCCGACTTCATGGCACCAAGCCACTTATCCCTTTCTGAACTTTTCAGCACTTCTTCATAACTGGTAGGCTCCTCATCATCAATGAGTAACACGTCGTTCGATTCACTTACGAGAAATCCATATCTCTCAGGAATATTGCGTGTTCTACCAGATCTACGAAGATGTGGTGTTACAATAGGTCCAGCCGATTGCTCATCACTATGAGTTGTCGGCTGTTGTGCTTCACCAGGTATCTCATCAATGACTATTTGAGTCTCTCGAGCCTCCTCAAGCTCGACGACACTCCCACTGTTTTCTTGCAAGAGAAACTCTTTCTCTAGAAACACAGCATGCCTTGAAACAAACACCTTTTGTTCCACAGGATGATAGAATTGGTAACCCCTTGTTTCCTTAGGGTATCCAATAAATAAACATTTAACAGACTTAGCATCCAATTTGTCTGATACAGTCCGCTTCACATAAGCAGGACAACCCCATATCTTCAAGTAAGATACATGAGGTTTCTTACTATTCCATATCTCATATGGAGTAGTTGAGACTACCTTGGTAGGCATTCTGTTTAACAAGTAAACAGTTGTCTGAAGTGCATAGCCCCAAAAGGACATGGGAAGAGTTGCATGATTCATCATTGACCTGACCATGTCCAACAGGGTCCGGTTACGCCTCTTAGATACACCATTATGTTGTGGTGTATAGGGCGGAGTCCATTGAGACAATATACCATTGTCTCTTAGATAATCAAGAAACTCTTGACTTAAGTATTCACCACCTCGATCCGATCGAAGTATTTTAATACTCTTATCATGTTGTTTCTCTACTTCATTTCTGAATTCTTTGAACCTTTCAAAGGCTTCAGACTTGTGTTTCATGAAGAACACATACCCAAACCGTGAGTGATCATCGGTGAAGGTAATGAAGTAGCTATAGCCTCCTAATGCTTGAGTTGACATAGGTCCACATACATCAGTATGTATTAGACCTAGTAACTCTCCCACTGCTCACCTTTTCCGAAAGGTAACTTAGTCATCTTGCCTTTTAAGCATGATTCGCATGTATCGTATGAATCCAATTCAAACGATTCCAGAATTCCACATCGGTGTAATTCGGACATGCGTTTCTTGCTTATATGGCCAAGACGACAATGCCACATATAGGAGTCTATTTGATTATCCTTTCGAGCACGCGTGTTGCTCGCTTCGATATTGAAAATGTCACTGGATACGTCCAACGTATAAAAGTCATTACTCAAGGTTCCAGTTCCATAAAGTACGCCATTTAAAGTTATATAACAACAATTGTTACTAAACGTCAAATGAAAACCATTTCTATTTAAACAGGAAATAGAAACAATGTTCTTTATTAGAGAAGGAACATAATAGCAATTGTCCAGTTCTAAGACTAGTCCACTAGGGAACTTCAGCAAATAAATTCCGATGGCGACCGCAGCAACCTTTGCTCCATTGCCAACTCGCAAATTTGACTCCCCTCTGACAAGTCTTCTTCTATTCCTTAGCCCCTGTATGTCATTACATATATGTTAGCCACACCCAGTATCCAATACCCAAGTGTCTAAGGAAATAGAATGACAATCAATAATGAAGATACCTGAAGAGGATGAGGCATCAGATGCCTTCTTCTTCTTCATGGACTCAAGATAAATCTTGCAGTTTCTTCGCCAGTGGCCTTCCTTGCCACAGTGATGGCAAGTGCCCTTTCATACCGGGTTCCGCCTTCTTTGCCTTTTGTTCTTTACTTTCTTCTGTTCTTTTGCATTCCTCTTAGAAACTTTATTAGAGGAATCAACTAACAGAACCGCCTTCTCCTCATGCTTCACAGAAGGCTCCACAGTCTTCAGCATATTGAGGAGCTCGGGAATGGTGGATTCCAATTTGTTCATCCGATAGTTCATCACAAATTGCGAGAAACTCTTGGGCAAACAATGCAGAATTAAGTCAATACTTAACTCATGATCCATCACAAAACCGAGGGTAGCTAGCCGCTCGATGTACCCATTCATCTTTAGCACAAACTGCACTACAGACGAACCTTCTTGCATCTTCGTGGTGAAGAGGAGCCTAGAGACCTCGAACCTTTCGGATCTCGCTTGCTCATCGAACAACTCATGAAGATGGAAGACCATAGTATTAGCATCCATATGCTCATGCTGCTTTTACAGCTCAGGTATCATTGCCGCTAGCATGATGCAACTCGCCAGCTCAGAATCTGCCACATGCTTCTGATAGACCAACATTTGGTCTGGAGTTGCATCGTCCTTAGGACGGTCAGGAAGAGGCTCTTCAAGGACATATGCAAGCTTTTCCGCCTTGAGAACAATTCTCAGGTTTCTAAGCCAGTCCAGGAAGTTAGGCCCAGTCAGTTTGTTCGAATCCAAAATATTGCGCAAATTCAAAGACGTCATGATCAATTTATTGACCTAGAAATACAAAACGAGCATATATGAGAAAATGATTTTAAAATGCATCAATATACATTTATAAATCCCATTCATTTTTCGAATTTCAAAAACCCCAAAATCACTTCGGGAGATCGTAGGTCCATCTCCGAATGGGCTGATATCCATCATAGTTATGAACAACCTTGGAGAGAGTCCAACAAGCCATTCATAACTACGACGGTAGGTATCGTCTATACCGATTGCATATCACGTATATGCAACTATCACAATGTGCTATCAACTAATTGAATGTTCACACATACGTTGGGTTGTTAACACATTAACAAGTATGCATCATATGCATAGCACCCAACTTCACCTCCCTTTACATCGACCTTGGAGAGAGTCCAACAAGCCGATGCTCCAGGTTAAAGCCAACCCATTAATCAGGAAATAGTTTTAATATGGTTAGAGCGCATTCAACCAATTAGCCCAACTTGGAGAGAGTCCAACAACCAAAGCTAACGATTGACCTCTGACTCTTACCATATTAGTATTAAACTATTCCATGGTTTGAACATGTTCGGGTTCGAGCCGGGCTTGGAGAGAGTCCAACAACCCAAACAAGAAACGAAACTCTGGTTCTAACCATATTAATGGAAGGTGTAGGCTTTAATATTGTTTAAGGGTTTTTATGTCTCATCCTCTTTGCATGCAAATAACTATTATCTACATGGCATGGCATACATGGCATACATCTACATGTCACGACACGCATGGCATAATGTTATGCATCTAATGCAATTACATGACATACAATTATGTCATGTATATATTTCCTTATATGTCATAACTATTTATGGGAATAAAATATGTTTAAGATTTGATTCTCCAAATCAAATCATAATTAAATTAGGGAACAAATTTCCAAATATAATCACATATTTTATTCATGGAATTATTTGATTAAGGAAAATCTATTTAGGAAACCAATTTCCTAAATCATTAAAACTACTTATGGAAATAAAATATTTTAAGATTTGATTTCCAAAATCAAATCATGATTAAATTAGGAAATAAATTTCCAGAATCTAATCAAATATTTTATTTATGGAAAATATCAATTTCCATAAATACTTCCAACTTTCCAAAAGTGGAAGATTTCCATAAATACTTCTAGACTTTCCAAAATTGAAAAATTTCCATAAATACTTCTAAATTTCCAAAATTAGAAAATTTCCAGAAATACATTATGACTATCGCAAAACCATTTTTACGATTATGTGAAACACAACCGGGCTCGATACCCTTTGTTGGTTTCGATCATGACGCGTGTGTGTTCGATCACGTTTCGTAAACATGAACACAGCGGAAGCAATAAAAATAATAAATCTACATTTATTACAACACACACAACACACGCATGCATATTACAACAAGTGTAGACATAACCGTAAATTTAAATTTGCAATAAAAGAAAATTTATCTACGTTATATCTTTCGTATGACGTGTAGCGGGAACGACATCAACCGGAACGATCCTCGCTAGAATCGTCTCTATCCGTATCCACGCCGAGTTCCTCGGGATGACTTCGCTAAGCCACGAGCTTCGTCTTCGTACGGGTTACTAGCCTCGTGTTGAAGACGACGTGATCGAGAGATGATCACGATCCGAATCCAAATTCGGATCCAAAAATGAGTCCTCAAAACTCGCTTCTCCGGAGAGGTATTCGTCAACCAATTGACAAATCCTTCGTCCTCCACCTCAGAGGATTACAGGAGATCGAATCCCCGGTAGTTTAGCCACTGTCGGAGCTCTAACCGTCGTCCAAATGACGCTCCGACGAGAGGAGAAGAAGCTGTCCAGAAAACAGGACAGCTTGGTGGAGGAGTAGGCGCCGGCCAAAACAAGGAAGCCAAGTGCTCACCTTTTGACCGAGGCCTAGGAAGATCACCGGAAGGTCGCCGGAGGGTTCACCGGCTGAAGCATGGACGCCGGCAAGGAGATGGACGGCGGCACAACAAGCTGGGCGGCACACCTAGGGTTGGCGCCGAAATCTCCAAGGATGAGGTGGGCGGCAACCTTAGGGCAAGGGTTTTGGATTAGGGCTTAATTATCCATTAAGCCCTCTTTTATAGAGAACTAATTCTCTTAATGGTTATTAGATCATAACCATTAGGCCCGTTAACCCGCTCCATTAAGATAAGTTAAAATAAACCAAACCATGATGGTTTATTTTAAGTTAAAATGAACCGAATCAACTTTTGGTTCATTCGTTTAAAATAAACCAAACCCTTTGGTTTATTCTCCTCCATTGGATTAGAACCAAACCATTTTGGTTCATCCATTATGTCTTCATAAGACACGGCCCATCCACGCTTCCATTGCGACTGAAACGATTTCATGCTCGCTTTATGTTTGGTCCAACCAAACTTAGTTTCTCTCGGTCTGAGAATCCCATTCTCAAGCTCGTTTTAAATCCTTCGGATTACGCTCGTTGTGCGTGTGACCAAATAGGTTCTCGATTTTTGTTGGCCGTCTATAATTAACCATTAATTATAGAACGATCATGAGTGGCACCTAGTAGTACATCATGATCCCCAATTAACCGAAAAGATCAACGGTTGATTCTGAACTATTTCTGAAACCCTTCAGTAGCTCGAATGAATCGTGCCCCATTCCCTTCACTCATCTTATACCCACTTGGTTCAGGACATGGTCTATAGTGTCAGTCCCCACTAGGCTGACTACGTCACACCTAGCCCAAGTATCATTTCCTCGTCCTACGGATTCTAGTTACTCCACATGTATCGAAGAGTACCTTACTCTAAACATGTAATGCTTTGGCCAAAGACTTTAGTAACAATCCGACGAGAGGCCATGGGTATACATCTCCTTGCAAGGAGTGGTGAATCCTTTATAGGCTATTCAAACACCTTCGATCATTTCGACTTATACCCAATCATCCCGGGTCCACATCTCCTTAGAGATGTTTGCTTAAGATGTCAAAGCATAAGTCTCCATGATCAAGATGACTTGAATACCGCAAGTCAAAGGAACATCGCACTTAATCCATAGTAAGAACTTCATTGACATATCTATATATGTAGAGAACCATATGAAGTCTTACGGCTGGTCACTCCAATGAACTAGTTACCATAACTAGCATCCACGATTAACTCCGGACATCACAATGTCTCCAGCCAGTGAGAATCAGCTGCTTGGATACACCAAGGAGTATACCTCGTGCTAGTCTCGACAGAATTGATGGTGTCCAACTCCATCAATTCATTGACTAGGGATAATTCCGATACATCACAATTACACATGTAGAGATACTCACTAGTTGTGATCCAATCACAAATTCTCTCATGTTGTGAATCGTATCGTGGACATTCAGTAAATGAGTTTAAGATCCAATCAAATACATGAAACATGTATACTCAAATAGTGAATCTTCATTTATCATATAAATGGTCCATACATAAGGCGATTGCCTTAGGACATCTCTCATATATTACTAACAGATATTATTTATATGGTGTGCCATTGATTATAGGAGGAAACTGTGTCCTATATATTAGGATGATGATGTTTCCTTGAGGAGCTCATAAGGTTCATCATGTAAACCCTGCAGGTGGACTTAGTCCGGCATGATGAAAAGGTTGAGTGGTACTACGCAAGGAGTTAGATGTTGATTAATTAATGGTCAGTAAATTAATTAATCGACGGACATTTGAGATCTCAAACATGGAGAGAAAATGTATAAATAATATATGAAGCTCATATTATCATATGGGGATTGGTGAGGTAGATCAATGATGATCCTTTAGTCGACTGGATCATCATTAGTGGATCGGACTTTATGTGGGCTTGATCCATGGGTGGCCAAGATCCAACTCCTCCTCATGGTCCCTAATGTAGCCTATTAACACCTCATGAAGCTTAGATCCAATGGATAGAAATAAAATTCTATGATCCATAGGTAGAGATTAAATCTCTAAGATCCGATAGTTGAGATTAAATCTCTAGATCCAACGGTTGAGATTAAATCCCTAGAACCAATGGAGGAGATTAATTCATGACTTATCCCTAACTCTATAAAAGGAGGGCATGGAAGTTGGCGTGAACAACATCTAAGAGAGCTAGGGTTTTGGGCGGCAAGAGAAGGAATCCTAGTTGAGATAGGATTAGGGTTAGGGTTTGGAGGCAAGGGCGGCACCAAATAAGGAAGGTTCTCTTTTCTTCTTCTTCCTTCATTGGCCGGTGTCTAGCTTGTTTTCCAGCCCTTGGCCGGCAGCCAAAGCCCCTCCTCTCTTCTCTTTAGGTGGTGGAAACAAGATATAGGGCTTCCCTTGGTGTCTTGGTTGTTTTCCATCATCTTCTCCTCCTTCTAGTTGGCCGGCGGCAAGGAGTTTGTGTGCTCCTTGTTGCTTGGTTTTAGGGAGGAGAAAAACCTTGTTTCTATTCTTCCTCTTGCTTTGGAAGAGCTAGGAAGGAATATTTGTGATCTAGGAGCTTCGACATACGGTAGATCATCGCCCATACGACGTCCGAAAGGAGGAAGGTTATACATTAGAAGATCGAGAGGTATATCGATTCTCTAATCTTTATATGTTACATGTTTGTATTTGTTTCTCAATTATGAGCATGATATAAATCTGTATATGGCTAAATAATACTTGGATCCCAAGCATAAACACAAAAACTGACAATCCGGACATCGTCTATTCCGCGGCTACTCGTATAATAGAGGATGGTCGCTTGAACAACTAGTTTGTTCAAGTGACCTCTCTAAACGAATAGCACGATGATGACTTGGTTGTTTGGGCAATCCTTTTTGTCTAGGATTAAATTTTTTTAATCCAGGGACATCGAGGGGATCACCATGAACAAACGACCAAGGTGAAGTTGGAAGCGAAGTTTCCCCTCACGGACTCGATAAGCAAAACCCTTCAATTGGTATTAGAGCCAAGGTTTCCAATTTTGTGTGTTTAGGATTTGGTTAATTTGTATGCACTTTTTCATATATTATATGTGCCGGATAATAGTAGGATATGCATAGTTTAACTCTTTGGTTGCAAGCATAAGATCCGACTATTATGGTCATATGTGTGTATGTGATTGTAAGTGTGTAAATATTTATTTTGTTGAATCCTCGGGGTTAACGAGGCTAGTATTTAGTTTTTGTAAATTAAATATGACATTATTTATCCACTCTTTATTTTATTTTACTTTCGATCTAGATTTCATGTACACTCCCTCGTGGAGTATAGGATTGATGGATGTAAATTAAAATAGGTTTTAGTCTCGGCTCGAATCTCCGGATGACTCGTACATGGCGTAGGAGGAGCGGACGAGATGACAATGCGACGGTAGTCATATTGAAGACAAAAGCCATAATAGTTGGAAAATAATTTATTTTTCATATTTATTGCTTTTTGTTTGATATGCATGTCGTAGGCTAGGAAAATTCCTCAATTTCAAATTACTAAGTGGGAGAGGGAATTTTTTAAAATTCCCACGACCTCCATTACGATTTGACAAGTGATGCAAACAAACTTGCGCGTCGACTCTGAGTACCTTCCTCCCCATCGGATGAGTTTATTTGCGGATCACATGGTGTTTTGAGGTGTTGGTTGATTTTAGAATTTTATTGTTTTGAGGAATCAATAATATTTGAAATCTAATATTTTGATCATTGTGATTCTTAGGATTTTCAAATGGTTTTCAACCCACTTGCTGTGATACTGAAAGAAAATAAACTTACTGGAATAAAATACATTGATTGGAAAAGAAACTTTGATATTGTCTTAACTGTCGAGGAGTACAAGAATGTGCTCTTCGATGAGTGTCCTCCTAAGCTTGCGGATGATTCTGGGGAAAAGGAACTTTTCGGATACTAGAATCGGGCTGCTAGGCAGGAAGCCATAGTTGCTCAGAAGGTTTCTACTTCTAAGCCGAAAGGCAAGAAGAAGAAGAAACAAGGTGGAGGAAAGGTGGAGGAAAGGTGGCGGGTGGACCTCAGGGAGGAGTGAAGAAGCCAAAAGGCAAGTACTTCACTTATAAGAAGACTGGACATGGGAAGAAAGACTGCCCCAACCTAAAGCAGAACAAAGGTATATCTTCTGGCTTAGTCGTTGAAACATGTTTAGTGGTGTTATCTACCGGTACCTGGTGTATAGATACGGGAGCCACTGATCATGTCTGCAATTCATTGTAGGGGTTCTAGGAAACCTGACGACTAGCTGAAGGAGAAATTACCGTCTACATGGGCAATGCTACAAAGGTGGCGACTATTGCAGTGGGAGACGTTCATTTATCATTTGATAGAAATAAAGTTTTGGTTTTGAGAAATTGTCTTTATGTACCTACATTTAGAAAGAATTTGATTTCGGTTTCTAAATTGTTTATGGATGGATATTCTGTTTCTTTTAGTGATAGAGTTGTTATAAAAAGAAATAGAGAGATTATCTGTTTAGGTACATTGGTTGGCAATTTGTATACTCTTGAACCAAAAGCTCCCACGATGCATATAGAAGTTAATAACTCATCTTCTAATTCAAATAAGAGAAAAGAACCTTCGAAGATGAACCAAACATATCTTTGGCATCTAAGGCTTGGTCATATTAACCTGAGTAGAATTCAAAGGTTGATAGCTGATGGACCTTTGGATTCATTAGTGGTGGAGGATCTCCCAACCTGCGAATCTTGCTTGGAAGGTAAAATGACCAAGAGGCCTTTCAAGGCCAAGGGGCATAGAGCCAAAGATGTGGTAGAATTGGTTCATTCTGATTTGTGCAGTCATATGTCTATCCAGGCTAGAGGTGGTTTTGAATATTTCGTCTCTTTTATAGACGATTATTCAAGATATGGATACATTTACTTGATACGCCGCAAGTCTGAATGCTTTGATAAGTTCAAAGAATTCAAGGCTGATGTGGAGAACCGTCAAGGTAAAAGTATTAAGACCCTACGATCTGATCGTGGTGGTGAGTACCTCTTGGGAGAGTTTAGGAATTACTTATCAGAGGATGGGATTCAATCTCAATTGTCTGCATCTGACACACCCCAGCAGAATGGTGTAGCGGAGCGAAGGAATAGGACTCTTATGGAGATGGTTAGATCGATGATGAGTTATTCTGAGTTGCCAGATTTGTTCTGGGGGTATGCGCTGGATACGACAGTGCATATTCTGAACTTAGTTCCATCTAAATCAGTGCCTTCTAACTCCATAGAATTGTGGACTGGGCGAAAGCCTAGTTTGAGACATATTCGAATATGGGGGAGTCCAGCACATGTGCTGAAGGCCGATGCTGGTAAGTTGGAACCTCGTACAGAAGTGTGCATGTTCGTGGGCTACCCTAGAGGAATGAAAGGTGGTTTGTTTTATAATCCTAGAGATCAGAGGGTGATCGTTAGCACAAACGCCCGATTTCTAGAGGAAGACTATGTGATGAACCACAAGCCCAAGAGTAGGATTGTTCTGGAGGAATCAAGAGGGGAAGTCGCTACTTCAGTACCACCGGTACAAGAGGATATACCACAAGTCATTGCACTGCGTGTCATAGAGGATACACAGGTGATACCTCGTCGTAGTGGGAGGATTGTGAGACAGCCTGATAGATTCATGTTCTTGGGAGAGTCTTCGGACTTGGTCCTTAGCGAACATGAACCTGATCCCTGGACATATGACGAGGCACTCCAAGATGAAGATGCGGTATCTTGGCAAAGAGCGATGAATTCTGAGATAGAATCTATGGAGTCTAATCAGGTCTAGGAGCTAGTAGAGCCACCCGATGGTGTAAAAGCCATTGGATGCAAGTGGATCTACAAAAGAAAGTGAGGAGTAGACGGGAAGGTTGAGACCTTCAAAGCTAGGCTTGTTGCGAAAGGGTAAACTCAGAAAGAGGGTATCGATTATGAGGAGACCTTTTCGCAGGTAGCTATGCTTAAGTCTATCTGGATTCTCTTATCTATAGCTGCTCATATGGATTATGAGATTTGGCAGATGGATGTCAAGACAGCTTTCCTTAACGGAAGTCTTAAGGAGAACATCTATATGCAGCAGCCAGAGGGATTCATTGCTAAAGGCAGAGAGCATATAGTGTGTAAGCTTAATTGGTCCATTTATGGATTGAAGCAAGCTTCGAGATCTTGGAACATCCGTTTTGATGAGGAAATCCAGTCATATGGATTTATTCAAAGTCCGGATGAGCCATGTGTATACAAAAGATGTGACAAAAACGTAGTGGTATTTCTTGTACTATACGTAGATGACATTTTGTTAGTTGTCAACAATATCAAAGTGTTATCAGACGTAAGGATATGGTTGTCCAAATAGTTTGACATGAAGGACTTGGGAGAAGTGGGACACATCCTTGGGATCAAGGCGATAAGGGATCGCAAGAAAAGGATGTTATGCTTATCTCAAGCTTCATACATTGACACTATCCTTCCTCGTTTTAGCATGCAAAACTCCAAGAAAGGTTTTCTACCTTTTAGGCATGGAGTACCTTTGGCTAAAGAGATGTGTCCCAAAACATCAAAGGAGATAGAGGAGATGAAGACGGTTCCTTATGCTTCGGCAGCAGGAAGCCTCATGTATGCTATGCTATGTACGAGACCAGATATCTGCTTTGCCGTAGGCATGGTTAGCATATATCAGAGTAATCCTGGACAGGGACATTGGACTGCAGTAAAGCATATATTGAAGTACCTGAGAAGGACTAGGGATTATATGCTGGTTTACCGGGCAGATCAATTAGTCCCTGTGGTTACACGGATTCTGATTTCCAATCAGATAAGGACAACAGTAAGTCTACCTCGGGGTTTGTTTTTACTTTTGGAGGTGGATGTTGGGGATCGATTGGCCGGCTAGAGGGGGGTGAATAGCCCTCTTACGATGGATGTCGGAATTCTCTCGTCTATAAAGCGTTAGCGCAAGCGGAATATACAAATACAAATAAAGACAACACAAAAGATAGACAAGCAATACAAACACGAGATGTAACGTGGTTCACGGCTACGCCGCTAATCCATGGTCCGATTCGTCCAAGGTGAATCACTCCTCCAAATCTATCCACTAGATCTCTCCTTTGCACAAAGCTAGGTGGAGGTAACCTCTTTTACACAAGGATCACTCTTCTACAATAGAATAGAGATTAGAACAAGTAGAAGAGTAAGGAATCGTGTATGGCACTTTGGGAGAAGTTTAGAGCTTAAGCATTTTTCTCCCAAAGCCCCATCCCCTTCCTTTTTATAGAGGAAGAGGGTTTCTTCCCATTGACACAGGATCAGTCGACTGATGCCCTCGATCAGTCGACTGATCCCGTAGCCGTTGCCCAATAACGGCCGCTTTCCACGTTGGATTCCATCCAACGGTATTGGCATCAGTCGACTGATCCTACCATCAGTCGACTGATGCTCGATCAGTCGAGTGCTCAATGGAGTCGACTCCATTCTGTGCGTGCCGCAGTGCTATCGATCATCATTCCCCGGCGATCATGTTATCGACATCGATCGATTGCCGATCCATGGCGATCCGCCAAGCACTAAATCGGTCTTATACGGTCGATCGAACCATCGACTTAGAGCAGTCGACTGCCATGACATGGCAGTCGACTGGTGTCGGGAAAACCCATCCGACACTTGGCCAAATGGCCAAGTTTCACCTAAGAGCTACCCTTCCGGGATACAATCGCTCACTCTCATCCCTCGGAGTCCCTCGCCTTCGAAGTTCTCTTCGTTCGCGGCCACGTCCCTCGGCAGCATCAGGCGCATGACTCTGCAATGCTCCTTCGCGTCTCTTGCCTTGAAGTCTACTTCCTCCGGCTTCACTCCAAGCTCCTCGTCCGGCGGTCCCTCGGATGCTCCAAGCGCACGGCTTCCGCAAAACTATCCTTCACCGACTCAAGGCACGAGTCATGAGATGTGAAATTCGCCACGACTCCATGTGCGAATTACTAAGTCCTGCACGACTTCAACGCACATATCAAATCAACATAACACACTAACTTAAACCCTTTGCCACACACATCAAAACCTCATCATGGTAAGAGATTGCCCTAACAATCTCCCCCTTTTTGATGTGTGGCAATTCGTTTAAGTTAGGTAAAAACATTTGATATAAATTTCTAAGGTAAGAAAGCATGTAAACATAAAACATGATATAGCAACATGCAACTCCCCCTTAATCCATGAAACTCCCCATACAATTTAAATTTTTCCCCCTATCATTTTTTAACAATTTCTCCCTCCCCCTATCACAATTTACTTAAATGTAATTATCTCTCCCCCTTTGACACCATCAAAAAGATTAACACTGAGTTAAAAACTCATGGCATCAAGTATAATAGAAGGAAAAATACCAAAAAATTGCTCTAAAACCTGAATTCAGCCTCAACTAGTCTGATTTACAGGCAATCAGTCGACTGGTTCAGATACCAGTCGACTGGCACATGATTTTCAGGATTTCTTGATTTTCGGACCGAATTTCAGAAATGCATTAAAAATTCCAGAAAATTCAAAAAATCATGAAATTTGGGGAACACATTTCTTTTAAGTATATCTATCAGTGAAAAATAGGTTGTCATGAAAAATCATTATATTTCCACATATTTTCCAAAAATCCAAAAGATTTAAAAACTACTAGATTTTTGATCATAAGAGTATCCATTTTAACACCTAGTCTTGCTTTGAATTGTTTCAAAACATGAATACATAGATTTTAGATTAAGAAATTGTTTTGAAAACATATGAAATATCCAACCATGATCTTTGGGCAATATTTCTATGAATTAAACATAAGTCTTCCCCATGATTGGTCTATTATTGCTATTTTGATACCTTAAATGATCATCTAAATGCCATAGGCACTAGTGGACATTTGTATCATCCTAACATTTCACCCATGCTAAGTTTGAAATCAAGTTAGCCTATAGTGAGTGGGAAATGCATCCTAGGGGGTATTTGTATATACTTAACCATTATATTCATACAATTCTATTAAGGTTAAGTATCAACCTAATAATGATCATAGAGACATATATGATTTAATTTCACATTATGATCATGAACTACATGTTTTCATCAAATTATAATCATGCATTAGGTATTATATCATGATAATAAGTAAAGTATCACCTAAAGCATGATTTAAACCTATTTCTTATGATAATGTGCCAAATTTCAAAATCATAAATCATGATTGCAACCATATATAGGAATTACATTAATCATTATGATTTAAGCATTATTAACTATTTATAGGCACATTATCATCACCTAACACTATTTAAAAATGTTGTCCCGCCATCCTAAGTCAACCAAAATATGATATAGGTTAATTGCATATGGTTGACTACCCTAGGGGTTTTCTAACCCTTAAGGATGGATTTTGGAACCCAAAATAAGTTCTTTCCTATTGGGTTCACAAGATACTCCTTGGGGATCCATTTTCTATCAATTACTTTCTTTTTATCTTGTCCCCTAGCTATTAGGCATTTATAGGCCTTTTCATTTTTCTTTTCTTTGTATCCTAGGCCCTTTTTGTTGAAGCTAGCTCTTTGGCTCCCTATAATCATGTTCAAGGTGTTTGAGCCAATTGTAAACTTTTCTAGGGCTTTGGTTAAATAATCTACCTTTTCCCTTAGGGCCCTATTTTCTTCTATGCATGCATCACTAACATCTAATGGCACATAATTATCGTGTGAGCATGCATCATTTAACCTAGAAGAGATATTATCATTTTCATTTAAGCATGCATTTTCTAGCTTATTTTCTAATGCCTTAATTTGATTAAGCATGCTTTTATTTTTCTTTTTCATTCCAAATAAGTCCTTAGTTAAACTAGAAATTATGGAAACTATTTTCTTAGGAGAGGCATTCGTTACCATAGTTTCCATATCCTCTTCTTCTTCTTCGGATGAGGAGGATGTAGAAGCTCCCCCTTCACTTGAGCTCTCTTCTCTTGAGCTTGATCCTTCATTTTTGGAGGAAGAGCAATCCAAGTCATCAAAGGCCATCAAGGCCAAATTGCTGACAAAGGCATTCTCCTCATCTGATGATGATGAGGAGGATGAGGATGGGTCATCCCAAGTCCTTGCCTTTAGAGCTTTGGTCTTCCCCTTTTCTTTTGTCTTATTCTCCTCTTCCTTCTTTTTCTTGCTCCCCTTTTTCTTCTTCTTTTCTTCTTTCTTTTTCTTCTCTTCCTTGCTCTTGTTTAGGAGGGGACAATTGTCCCTTATATGTCCCTCTCCTTGGCAATTGTAACAAATCACCTTTCCTCTTGGTCTTCTATTCCTATCATTTGATTTGTTAAATCAAAAACTTTTTAAAGCACGTCTTACCCTCCTTACCATATACGCTTCTTCCGTGCTATCCATGGAGGAGGAGGAAGAGGCTTCATCATCGGAGGAGGAGGGGATTTCCATCTTCTTCTTCCCCTTGTTCGCTATCAAAGCTACTCCTCTTGAAGGTTGGATTTTTGGCTCTTCTTGTATTCCTTCAAGCCTAGATTCATGTAATTCCATAGTGGAGAAAAATTCATCTAGAGTACTTACCTCTAGATTCTTTGAAATGTAAAATGAGTCCACCATTGAACTCCACTTGGATGATCGGGGGAAAGCATCTATGACCTTCATTATCATATCACGATTTGAGAGCCTTTCACCTACACTTGTGAGTCCAATCAAAATTTCCTTAAACCTAGAATGTAAGGAAGTTACCTTTTCTCCCTTTTCTAATTTAATGTTGGATAGTTGGGAGCGGAGGAGATCTCTCCTTGCTAGCTTCGCCTCGGATGTGCCTTCATGAAGCTCAATTAGCTTCTCCCACATCTCCTTGGCACTTAGGCATTCTCCTTTTCGGTTGATTTCTTGTTGGGGAAGCACATTGAAAAGATGATGCTTGGCTTTTGAGTTTGTAAGGTGCTCTTCCCTTTGCTTTTTGGTCCACCTAGATTTCACTATTGGCTTCCCTTCTTCATCCCTAGGCAAAACGAAACCGGATTCCATTGTAATCATAATATCAAAATCCGTTTCGAAAAATACCTCCATTCACTTTTTCCACCAAGAGAATTCACAGTCGAACATCGGTGGGTGGATGTTTGAGCTAGCCATTTTTTATGTAGAGCTTGTTGCGGCGGTTAGTCCGGTGACAAGCAACCTTGCTCTGATACCACTTGTTGGGGATCGATTGGCCGGCTAGAGGGGGGTGAATAGCCCTCTTACGATGGATGTCGGAATTCTCTCATCTACAAAGCGTTAGCGCAAGCGGAATATACAAATACAAATAAAGACAACACAAAAGATAGACAAGCAATACAAACACGAGATGTAACGTGGTTCACGGCTACGCCGCTAATCCACGGTCCGATTCGTCCAAGGTGAATAACTCCTCCAAATCTATCCACTAGATATCTCCTTTGCACAAAGCTAGGTGGAGGTAACCCCTTTTACACAAGGATCACTCTTCTACAATAGAATAGAAATTAGAACAAGTAGAAGAGTAAGAAATTGTGTATGGCACTTTGGGAGAAGTTTAGAGCTTAAGCATTTTTCTCACAAAGCCCCATCCCCTTCCTTTTTATAAAGGAAGAGGGTTTCTTCCCATTGACACAGGATCAGTCGACTGATCCCGTAGCCGTTGCCCAATAACGGTCGCTTTCCACGTTGGATTCCATCCAACGGTATTGGCATCAGTCGACTGATCCTACCATCAGTCGACTGATGCTCGATCAGTCGAGTGCTCAATGGAGTCGACTCCATTACGTGCATGCACGGTGCCATCGATCGGCTGTCGACATCGATCGCTAGTCCATGGCGATTGCCAAGCACTAAAGCGGTCTTATACGGTCGATCAAACATCAACTTAGAGCGACGCCATGACATGGCGACCGTGTCGAAAACCCATCTGACACTCTGCCAAATGGCCAAGTTTCACCTAAGAGCTACCCTTCCTGGGTTACAATCGCTCACTCTCATCCCTCGGAGTCCCTCGCCTTCGAAGTTCTCTTCGTTCGCGGCCACGTCCCTCGGCAGCATCAGGCGCACGACTCTGCAATGCTCCTTCGCGTCTCTTGCCTTGAAGTCTACTTCCTCCGGCTTCACTCCAAGCTCCTCGTCCGGCGGTCCCTCGGATGCTCCAAGCGCACGGCTTCCGCAAAACTATCCTTCACCGACTCAAGGCACGAGTCATGAGATGTGAAACTCGCCACGGCTCCATGTGCTAATTACTAAGTCCTGCATGACTTCAACGCACATATCAAATCAACATAACACACTAACTTAAACCCTTTGCCACACACATCAAAACCTTAACATGGCAAGAGATTGCCCTAACAGTGGAGCCATAGTATGGAGGAGTGTCAAGCAAAAATACGTGGCGGACTCTACCATGGAAGCTGAGTATGTGGCAGCCTTTGAGGCAGCCAAGGAAGCTGTATGGCTCAGGAACTTCTTGATGGACTTGGATATGATTTCTGGTTTGCCCAGAACTATCACAATTTATTGTGATAATAGTGGTGCAGTTGCAAACTCGAAGGAACCACGAGCCCATAAGGCGAGTAAACACATAGAGCGCAAGTACCACCTGATACGAGAGATCGTAAAGCGAGGAGAAGTAGTTGTCACCAAGATTGCATCAGAGGATAACCTGGCGGATCCATTCACTAAGGCCCTTCCAGCAAAAGCGTTTAATAGGCAAGTGGAGGACATGGGGATCAGATGTATGGCAGTGTGATGACAGCATAGTCTTTTAGTATAAGTGGGAGATTGTTGGGATGTATACTGAAAGCCTAGCCTTTTGTACAGACATTTTTATTTTGAAATAAGAATCACATGATCATTGCTTGTGCTTTATATTTATTATATGTGCATATTGTCTAATACTCTACATTGTAGATAACGTGGTGCTTGGTGAGGCACAGAAGATCATGTTATCGGTTCCTTGTAGGATATAAGTATAGGCTCACAACCAAGATGGTCTTGGACAAACCATTGGCATGGCTGTAGTGTGATTTGGTATTGGTTTATCTTGACCATAGAATTACACTAGTACATTTTGTGTGAATTGAGAAGGACCGACATAGAGGTGATTCAATCTATTGCCGACTATATGATTGAATCAGACCTCGAGTATTATGTTGCACATGCTCTGAATCCCGATATAATAACGGGCACATGTACTTAGTATTTATTTCTTTGATTTATTATTGGGTGAGATTTATAGATTAAATCAATAGGCTTGGTAAGTTGGGAAATGATATTATTTACATGGTGTGTCGTTGATTATAAAAGGAAATTGTGTCCTATATATTAGGTTGATGATGTCCCCTTGAGGAGCTCATAAGGTTTATTATGTAAACCCCGCGGGTTGACTTAGTCAACATGATAATAAGGTTGAGTGGTACTACTCGAGGAGTTAGATGTTAATTAATTGATGGTCAGTAAATCAATTAATTGACGGACATTCGATATCTTAAACATGGGGAGATAGATGTGCAAATAATATATGGAGCCCATATAAATGGGGGTTGGTGAGGTATATCAATGATGATCCTCTAGTGGAATGGAACATCATTAATGGATCAAGTTTGTGTGGTTTCGATCCATCAGGTGGCCAAGATCCAACTCCTCCTCATGGTCCCTATCGTAGCCTTATTAAAACCTCAAGGAGCCTAGATCCAATGATGGAACATAAAACTCTAGATCCAACGGTTGGGATGAAACCCTAGATCCGAAGGTTGGGATGAAACCCTAGATCTGACGGTTGGGATGAAACCCTAGATCTGATGGTTGGGATGAAACCCTAGATCCGATGGTTGGGATGAAACCCTAGATCCGACGGTTGGGATGAAACCCTAGATCCAACGGTTGGGATGAAACCCTAGATCCGACGGTTGGGATGAAACCCTAGATCCAACGGTTGGGATGAAACCCTAGATCCGATGGTGGAGACTAAGTCTCTAGATTTGACGGTGGAGATTGAAAGGATGCCTAAGCCTAACTCTATAAAAGGAGGGCTAAGGGCTTGGGCGTGTAACATAGAGATAGATATCAAGAAGGAGATTAGGGTTTTTGGCTTGGGTGGCTAGGGTTTGGGAAAAGGTTTGGGCGGCAATCCTTGGAAGGATTAAGGTTTGTTTCCTTCTCTTCCTAATTGGTAGTCGGCGCCCATCTTCTTCCTCCTTGCTTTGGTCGGCGCCCATACCCATTATTCCTTCTCCCTCTCTCCTTGGTGGCCGGCGGCAACCTTTCTTCAAGGTTGGCCGGCGCTCAATTATCTACTCCTTGGTCGGCGGCTATATCAAGCTCCTTGGCTTGGTGGTCGGTTCTAGATAGGAGAAGGAGTTTTTGTTTGGTTCTTCTCTTTGTTCGGAGCGAGCAAGGAAGGGAAGAACGTGATCTAGGAGGCTTCAACTCGTGGAGGATCTTCGCCCACATGATGTCCACGAGGAGGATGGGACATACGGTAGAAGACCAAGAGGTATAAAAGTTTTACAAACTTTATTCTTGATCCTCTTATGATAAGATATGCTAGCTTATGTTCTTTATGTTAGTATGTGTTGATTATACTAGTTTGCATTTGTTTGTATTTGTATAATCATGGACTCCGATAAGAAAACAAAAACCGACGATCCATTCGTCGTCTCTTTCGCGGCTAACCGACTAGAAGAGTTGATTGCTTGAACAATAAGTTTGTTCAAGCGATTGCTCAAGTCGTTGGAAAGATAACGAAACGGTTGTGCTTCGGAAACTCATCCCGTCCGGATTTGTTTTAGTTGATAAAATTTTAATCCGTGGACATGGGAGGCAATGAGACTCCGACGCAACCAACGACACTCCCTTCAGATCCAACTCCTCCTCATGGTCCCTAATGTAGCCTATTAACACCTTATGAAGCTTAGATCCAATGGATAGAAACAAAATTCTAAGATCAATAGGTAGAGATTAAATCTCTAAGATCCGACGGTTGAGATTAAATCTGTAGATCCGACGGTTGAGATTAAATCCCTAGAACCAATGGAGGAGATTAATTCATGACTTATCCCTAACTCTATAAAAGGAGGGCATGGGAGTTGGCGTGAACAACATCTAAGAGAGGTAGGGTTTTGGGCGGCAAGAGAAGGAATCCTAGTTGAGGTAGGATTAGGGTTAGGGTTTGGAGGAAAGGGCGGCACCAAATAAGGAAGGTTCTCTTTTCTTCTTCTTCCTTCATTGGCTGGCATCCAGCTTGTTTTCTAGCCCTCTTCCAGCCCTTGTCTTGCGGCCAAAGCCCCTCCTCTCTTCTCCTTAGGTGGTGGAAACAAGATATAGGGCTTCCCTTTGTGTCTTGGTTGTTTTCCATCATATTCTCCTCCTTCTAGTTGGCCGGCGGCAAGGAGTCTGTGTGCTCCTTGTTGGTTGGTTTTAGGGAGGAGAAAAATCTGTTTTATATTCTTTCTCTTGCTTTGGAAGAGCAAGGAAGGAAGATTTGCGATCTAGGAGCTTCGACTTACGGTAGATCGTCGCCCACACGACGTCCGAAAGGAGGAAGGTCATACATTAGAAGATCGAGAGGTATATCGATTCTCTAATCTTTATATGTTACATGTTTGTATTTATTTTCAATTATGAGCATGATATAGATCTGTATATGACTAAATAATACTTGGATCCCGAGCATAAACACAAAAACCGGCGATCCGAACATCGTCTATTCCGCGGCTACTTGTAGAATCGAGGATGGTCGCTTGAACAACTAGTTTGTTCAAGTGACCTCTCTAAATGAATAGCACGACGATGACTTGGTTGTTTGGGCAATCCTTTTTGTCTAGGATTAAATTTTTTTAATCCGGGGACATCGAGTGGATCGTCATGAACAAACGACCAAGGTGAAGTGGGAAGCGAAGTTTCCCCTCACGGACTCGATAAGCAAAACCCTTCAACAGGCTAGATTCCGGGTGGCATGACACACTTCTTCTCCATCGGAAGAGTCCTACAAGCTTAGTGTGTCCCATGTTTGAGCCACCATTGCCTCCTTCTTCTTCTTCTCCTTCTTTTCCTTCTTCTCCTTATGCTTCTTTTCTTTCTCCTCCTTCTTCTTTAGTTCCGGGCAATTTAGCTTGATATTCCCTTTCTTGTTGCAACCATAACAAGTTACGTTAGATGAAGGAATTGAACTAGTAGAAGACTTACCTCTTGAGGATTGGAACATCCTCCTCACATCCTTCTTGGTGAGTTTCCTTGACCTCCCACCAAACTTCATGACATAATGAGCCTCCTCGCTTGTCGATAGCTCATCTTCACTACTAGATGTATATTCCTTGGATTCGGATGAGGAAGACACTTTTTTCTTCTCCTTCTTTTTCTTGTCCTTCTTCCCTACAAAAAGTGCTACACCTTTCTCTTTGGATGAAGTGTTAGCTTGCTCGTGCAACTCAAATTCACAAAATAACTCATCTAATTTAACCAAAGAAAGATCCCTAGAGACCTTATAGGCATCAACCATTGAAGCCCATAAGGTTGTTCTAGGGAAGGCTTATAGCACATACCTTACAAGGTCTCGATTGTGACCTTCTCACTTATCACATGTAGTCCGTTGACTACTTCCTTGAAGCGACCGTGCATTTGTCTCACGGTCTCATTAGTCTTCATGGTGAAACTTTAGAGTTAGCCTATTAGGAGATCTCTCTTGTCTCTTCTTGTTTCCTTGGATCCCTCGTTGAGCTCAATTAACTTCTCCCAAAGCTCCTTCGCCGATTCAAAAAACCCCACCTTGCTTAGTTGTTCTTGTGACAACCCACATTGAAGTGTGGTTGTTGCTTTGGCGTTGGCTTGAGCCTTCTTGGCCATGTCCCTTGTGCAATCCTTCGTCGGTATGGGCACCCCATGTTCATCGACCGACTTCTCAAATCCATCTACAATGCTAAACCAATTTTCAATATCATTCATAAGATAATACTCCATCCTACCTTTCCAGTAGCCGAAATCATTGCCGTCGAAGAAAGGAGGCCTCGCCGTGCTATACCCCTCTTGGAAAGCCATCTTGCTCCGGTTGATTGTTAGATCTTCCAATGCGATCCGGGCTCTGATACCACTTGTAGGTGATCGTTTGGAATGCTAGAGGGGGGGGGTGAATAGCTTGTTTTCATTTCTACAAAAAGATTAGTGGAAGCACAAACAAAAACAATAATAATAAAGAAAATGAATACACAATGCTAATACAAATCCTTTACGTAGTTCGGAGATAACGCTCCTACTCCACGGCGATCCTTGAGGTGGATCAACCCTAAGCAATCTCACTATGAAGCTTTCTTTTACAAACAACCCTCCTCTTCTTACAATGGATGAATATGAAGTTTAGGAAGGAGGAGGGAAATTAAAACACAAGAAAGCTTGGAAAAATCGTGGAGGCTTGAGAAGATGATCAGAAAGTAAGCATTAGCCCTCAAAGCCACCACCAACCCTCTTTTTATAGAGAGAGGGTTGTTTTTCCCATTGGGCTACTATCAGTCGACTGATGTACAGCATCAGTCGACTGCCGTCAGAGCCAACGGCTTTTGACTAAGCAAATCCGCAGAGATACGCAGCTGCAATTTCCAACGGCTACCTGATAAGTCCACTGATCACTTCATCAGTCAACTGATGAAGCGATCAGTCGAGTGATCATCGCACGAAGTTGAGTCAGACTCCATTATGTGCCCATCTTGGCACGATCAGTCAACTGCATGTATTGGCAGTCGACTGTTGCCTAATCAGTCGACTGCCAGCTCCTGGAAGTCGACTGATCATTAGAGTTTTAGCCTGACTCAATTGAGCACCTGACCAGTGGACTGATATATCGTATCAGTCGACTGATACTCTTCAAGTATGAATAATTCATACTTGAATTTACCCCCTAGACCTAGACTCAACCTTCTAGCTCTTCCTTAAGCCTTGCGCCTCCAGGATCCCTCCGAGTCCCTGACTTGTTCATCCTTTGCGCTTTTCTTCCAAGAGCTTCCTTCGGTTTTGTCATGTCTTAGGTTTCCCTTTGCCAAAGCGTGCTTGGACCTTAAACTGCCAAGACTACATGCTTGGACTTACGCTGCCAAGACTATCCTTTAGACTTCCTTTGCCAAGATCACACTTGGACTTTTCTTTTACCAAGTCTTCATACTTGGATTTTCTTGTACCAAGTCTTCATACTTGGATTTTTCCTGTCACTTAAACACGTTCACAATTATATCACAAAGAATTTCCCAACTTAGATAATTATCCAAACATCAAAACATATAAATGCTTGGGGCATTGTTGCACCAACACAAGCCTCACTTTGAAGGTTTCAACCTTCCCGTCTATTCCTCTCTTTCTTTTGTAGATCCACTTGCATCCAATGGATTTTACACCATTGGGTGGTTCTACTAGCTCCCAGACCTGATTTGAATCCATAGATTCTATCTCAGAATTCATCGCATTTTGCCAAGATACCGTATCCTTATCTTGGATCACCTCGTCATATGTCCAGGGATCAGGTTCATGTTCGCTAAGGACCAAATTAGAAGATTCTCCTAAGAACATGAATCTATCTGGCTGTCTAACAACCCTCCCACTACGACGAGGTATCACCTGTGTATCCTCTATGAAACGTAGTACAGTGACTTGTGGTATATCCTCTTGTACTGATGGTACTGAAGCAGTGACTTCCCCTCTTAATTCCTCCAGAACAATCTTACTCATGGGTTTGTGGTTCATCACATAGTCTTCTTCTAGAAATCTGGCATTCGTACTGATGAACACCCTCTAATCTCTAGGACTATAAAACAAACCACCTTTCGTTTCTCTAGGATAGCCAATGAACATGCGCACTTCTGTACGAAGTTCCAACTTACTAGTATCTGCCTTCAGCACATGTGCTGGACTCCCCCAAATTTGAATATGTCTCAGACTAGGCTTTCTCCCAGTCCACAATTCTGTGGGAGTAGAAGGCACTGATTTAGATGGTACCAAGTTCAGAATATACACTGTCGTATCTAGAGCATATCCCCAGAACGAATCTGGCAACTCAGAATAACTAATCATCGATCTAACCATCTCCATAAGAGTCCTATTCCTTAGCTCTACTACACCATTCTACTGGGGCGTGCCAGGTGCAGACAATTGGGATTGAATTCTTACCTCTGATAAGTAATTCCTAAACTCTCCCAAGAGGTACTCACCACCACGATTAGATCGTAGTGTCTTGATACTTTTACCTTGACGTTTCTCCACATCAGCCTTGAATTCTTTGAACTTGTCAAAACATTCAGACTTGCGGCGCATCAAGTAAATGTATCCATATCTTGAATAATCGTCTATGAAAGAGATGAAATATTCAAAACCACCTCTTGCCTGGACCACACAAATCAGAATGAACCAACTCCAACACATCTTTGGCTCTATACCCCTTAGCCTTAAAAAGCCTCTTGGTCATTTTACCTTCCAAGCAAGACTCGCAGGTTGGGAATTCTTCCACCACTAATGAACTCAGAGGTCCATCAGCTATCAACCATTGAATTCTGCTTAGGTTAATATGACCTAGCCTTAGATGCCAAAGATATGTTTGGTTCATCTTCGAAGGTTCTTTTCTCTTATTGGAATTAGATGAGTTATTAACTTCTATTTGCATCGTGGGAGCTTTTGGTTCAAGTGTATATAAATTTCCTATCAATGCACCAGAATAGATAATCTCTCTATTCCTTTTTATAACAACTCTGTCATTAAAAGAAATAGAATATCCATCCATAAACAATTTAGAAACCAAAATCAAATTCTTTCTAAATAAAGGTACATAAAGGCAATTTTTCAGAACCAAAACATCATTTCTCTCAAAAGACAAATAAACATCTCCTACTGCAACAGCTGCCACCTTCGTGGCATCGCCCAAGTATACGGTAATCTCCCCCTCAGCCAGTCATCTGGTTTCTTGGAACCCCTGCAAAGTATTGCAGACATGATCAGTGGCTTCCGTATCTACACACCAAGTGCCAATATATAACACCGCTAAATATGTATCAACGACTAGAACAAAAGATATACCTTTGTTCTGCTTTCGGTTGGGGGAGTCCTTCTTCAAGTGTCCAGTCTGCTTGCAAGTGAAGCACTTGTCTTTCGGCTTCTTCACTCCTCCCTGAGTTCCTCCCGCCACCTTTGCCCCACCTTGTTTCTTCTTCTTCTTGTGTTTTGTCTTAGAAGTAGAAACCTTTTGGGCAACCATGGCCTGCGCCTGAGCACTTTGACGAAACAACCCCTCTGCCGCCTGGAGTTCTGTCAGAAGCTCCGCCAACGAATACACCCTTTTATTCATGTTGTAGTTCAGGCAAAAATGCTCAAAACTCCTAGGTAGGGACTGGAGAACGATATCGACCTGAGTTTCTCCATCGATCTCAGCTCTGAGTACTTCCAGCTCATTTGCAGGCTTAGGAGGACACTCTTCGAAGAGTACATACTTTTACTCCTCAACAGTCAAGACAATATCAAGATTCCTTTTCCAATCAACATAATTGGGTCCAGTAAGTTTATTTTCTTTCAGTATCACAACAAGCGGGTTGAAAGTCATTTTGAAAAAACCTAATAATCACATAGATCAAAACATTAGATTTCAAAAAAATATTGATTCCCCAAACAATAAAATTTTAAAATCAACCAACACCTCAAAACACCGAGAATATAGTATGCCACGATAGTGTGGACGTATACAAATTCTACATTTGTAAGAGAAGGTTTTACCCATTAATTTTATTATCTTGTCAACCTAACTTTTTGACAAATAAAATTAATAGTTGGTTCCTCTTTGGCCCTACAAATAAAAGCAGTCACTCCGATGGGGAGGATACTCCTATTTGCATCTAAGTGTTCACCATTACTTGGTACCAAGGAAATTATCTCGGGTTATGTGCCTTCCGATGGGGAAGTACACACGCTCCTTAATAATTTTTTATAACCATATTCGACCCTGTGATCCACAAACAAACTCATCCGATATGGAGGAAGGTACTCAGAGCCGACGCGCAAGTTTGTTTGCATAACATGTCAAATCGTAATGGAGGTCGTGGGAATTTAAAAAAATATCCCTCTCCCACTTAGTAATTTAAAATTGAGGAATTTTCCTAGCCTACGACATGCATATCAAACAAGAAGCAATAAATATTAACAAATATTTTCCAACTATTATGGCTTTTGTTCTCTAATATGCCTTCCGTCGTATCGCCATCCCGTCCGCTCCTCCCTACGCCATGTACAAGCCATCCGGAGATCCGAGCCAAGAAATAACTATTTTAATTTACATCCATCGATCCTATACTCCACGAAGAAGTGTACATGAAATCTAGATAGAAAGTAAACTAAAATAAAAGGAGTGGCTAAACAATGTCATACTTAATTACAAAAATTAAATACTATCCTTGTCAACCCCGAGGATTCAAATAATATTACACACATGCAATCACATACACACACATATGACCATAATAGTTGGATCTTATGCCTGCAACCAAAAAGTTAGCCTATGCACATCCTACTATCATCCGACTTATACAATATATGATAAGTGCATAAAAATTAACCAAATCCAAAACACACAAAATCGGAAACCATGGCTCTGATATCACTTGAAGGTTTTGCGGAACCGAAGCTCTGATACCACTTGAAGGTAGGAAACTTTGCTTCCCACTTCAACTCGGTCTCTTGTTCATGGCGATCCCATCTACGTCCCCGGATAAAAAAATTTATCCATGAAAAAGATGGATTACCCAAGCAACCGTTCCATCATCATACTATTCGATTAGAGTGGTCACTTGAACATACTTGTTGTTCAAGCAACCTACCTCTATTCTTCGAATAGCCGCGGAATAGATGATGTACGGATCGCCGATTTTTGTGTTTGTATTCGGGGTCCAAGTTAATTAGCCACATGACAAAACATACAACATGTATAGAATAAGATAGGATTAATAAACAAGCATTATATCTCTCATTATACCTCTTGATCTTCTATCATATGTCCTTCCTCCTTTTGGACATCGTGTGGGCGACGATCTTCCAAAAGTCGAAGCCTCCTAGAACACATTCTTCACTTCCTTGCTCGCTCCGAACAAAGGGAAGAATGAAATGAAACTCCTCTTCCTTTCTAAAACCGGCCACTAAGTCAAAGGACTTGATCTTGCCGCTGGCCAAGGAATAGGTGATGGAGCACCGGCCAACATTGAAGAAGGGTTGCCGCTAGCATCAAGGAGAGGAGAAAAGGGAGCTCCAACCAAGGGATGAAGAAGAGATGTCAAACCTTAACCACCTTGCCGCCGGCCCCTTGCTCTTGAACAATTGGCACCGCCCAAAGCAAAATGAAACCATAACCCTAATGCCTTGCTGCCCAAGCCAAGGAAGCAAAAACCCTAATCTCCAAAGTGTGGTTGTCGCCCACCCCTTAAGCCACCTTTTATAGAGCTAGGCTTAAGCCTCCTTTTAATCTCCATCGTCAGATCTAGGGATTTAATCTCAAACGTCGGATCTAGAGATTTAATCTCAACCGTCGGATCTAGAAATTTAATATCCACTGTCGGATCTAAAGATTTAATCTCCATCGTTGGATCTAGAGATTTAATCTCCACCGTCGGATCTAGAGTTTCATTTTCCATCATCGGTTCTATGCTCCATGAGGGTTTTAATAGGCTACAATAGGGACCATGAGGAGGAGTTGGATCTTGGCCACCCAATGGTTAAAGCGCACATAATGTCCGATCCATTAATGATAATCCATTCCACTAGAGGATTACCATTAATATACCTCACCAACCCCCATAAATTAATATGGGCTCCATATAATAATTGTATAAATATCTCCCCGTGTTTAAGGTCTCAAATGTTCGTCAATTAATTAATTTACTGACAATTAATTATTCAACATCTAACTCCATGAGTTGTACCACTCAACCTTATCATCACGCCGGACCAAGTCCACCTGCAGGGTTTACATGATGAACCTTATGAGCTCTTCAAGGGGACATCATCATCCTAATATATAGGACACGGTTTCCTCTTATAATCAATGGCACACCATGTAAATAATATCATTTCCCAACTTACCGAGCCTATCGATTTACTCTATAAATCTCGCCCATTGGTAAATCAAAGAAATAAATACTAAGTACATGTGCCCGTTATTATATCGGGATTAAGAGCATGTACACCATAATATCCGAGGTCCGATTCAATTATGTAGTTAGCAATAAATCGAATCACCTCTAAGTCGGTCCTGCTCAATACACACAAAGTGTACTAGTGTAATTCTATGGTCAAGACAAACCAATACCAAATCACACTACAACCATACCAATGGTTTGTCCAAAACCATCTCGGTTGTGAGTGTTGGTGCAATCAGCCCAGGTTGACTCGAGTTTGACTCGAGTAGTACTTTGATAGTATTTTGATGATAGACAAAACTCATGACATGGGATTGTCATGGGAAAGTCCAACATGGTGTTGGCATGGAAAATCCAAGCATGGAGCTTGGTGTGGAAAAGTCCAAAGCATTGCAAAGTCGTGCGCTTGGTGCTTGGTGAGAAATGCATTCCGAAGCCGTGCGCTTGGTGCATGAGGGAAGTCTTGAGGATTTGACAAGTTCACTAGGCTCAGGGTCCTTGAGTCGGTGAAGGATGGCATTGCGAAGTCGTCCGCTTGGTGCATCCGAGGGACTGCCGGACGGGGAGCGAATGGAGTGAGGCCAAAGGGAAGGATACTTCGAGGGCATGAGATGCGAAGGATGGCATTGAGAAGCGGTGTGCTTGGCCAAGTGGCTAAGACTAAGTGTCAGAGGCTCAAATTTAATGCTTGAGGGTTTACCCGACAGTCGGATGCTCAAACAACTTGGTGTTTGAGGTTCGACCGGTGTTATTTGCAGTTTTGTGGGGGCGATCGACTATCATGGATTAGTAGTCGACTAATGTCAATGATCGCAGGGATGGCAATGTGATGGAAATGTCGCGAGCAAAGAATGCTCAGTAGCCGACTGGGCAGTCGAATACTAGGTCACCAGTCGACTAATGGGCATGATCAGTGAGACAACGACTACAGGGGAAGTCAACTGGGGCCTTTTGGCAGTCGACTGTTCGACGCAAAATCAGCTTGATGCAGGTTATAAATGGAGCTTAAGAGGGAGGATTTCGCCAGGACTTTAAGGAAGCTATTGGAGGGGAGTTGCTTCTGCATTCCAGTCCTTCAAGAGTCATCCAAATCAAGCTACAAGAAAAGGGTTCAAAGCAAGCATTGTAAAGTGTTCTTTACATGTATTTCGTATTTGTCTTTATATTTCTTGTATTTCATATTACTTAGTGTAATTGCTTGTGAGAGGTTTCTCCACCTCCGACGTATTGTCGAGAAGGAGTGGTTTAGTTAGTGTCGTGTGCATAACTAAAGCTCGGTGAGCTCGCTCGTGGAGTTGGAACCATTCGGTTCTGAACCACATATATCATGTGTGTTTGTGTGATTGCATTTGTTGTTAGTATTCATATTTGTATTAGTATTCCGCTGTGCTAACGACAATTGTAGACGAGCACGCAACGAGAATGATCGTATTCCACCGTACGATGAAAGAGGGCTATTCACCCCCTCTAGCCGGCCAACATATCGACCCCACAAGTGGTATCAAAGCCAAGGAGATTGTCAAGCACTAACCGCCGACACAAGCACTACAAGATGGTTGGCTACAACATCCATCCACCGAAATTCGATGGAGATTTTGCTTGGTGGAAGAAACGGATGGAGGTATATGTCGAAATCGATTTTGATTTTATGATTATTGTAGAAAACGGTTTTGAGATTTCTAGGGACAAAGACAACAAGCCAATTGAGAAGTCAAGGTGGACCCAAGGCCAAATTAAGGAGTTCAAGACAAATCTCAAGGTAATAAAATTACTTAGTGATTTGATTCCTAACACTATTTGGTCTAGATTAGGTGACTATAGGGATGCGAAGGAATTATGGAATAAGATAATGATATTCCAAGAAAATTCCCAACCAGCGTAAATAGAGGAGAATGTCGTGGAAGAATTGTCATCCACATTCGAAGATGTGGATGATTTGGTGGAAACCTCCACCTCTAGCATTGAGGGGGAGGAGAGGCAATCATCCATCCTGGAGCAAGAACAAGAAACATCCACATCCGGGAGAAGTGAAGATCAAGAAGAGGCTTCCTCTACCACCCTAGGTAACTCAAGAATAATGATTTTAAATAAAGATCACATAATATGTTTTGAGTGTAGGGAGAAAGGGCATTATAAGTGCAAATGCCCAAAATTGGCTAAGAAGAAAACACCGGCACCAAAAGTCAACCCAAAGTCAAAGAATGTCGGAGTCCCCACAACTAGAAGCAAAGAGCACGTTGTGTGCTTTAAATGCAATCAAAAGTGGCACTACTGAAGCCAATGCCCTAGGGGGAGGAAGAAAGGGTAAGAAGGTGTATCTCATGTAGGGGGAGCTTCTAAAGCTAACCCTAAGGTATATTTAAATTATGCACCTTCAATTCCGAAAGATAAAAAGCATGCTAAAAACTATTTTAGTTCTCTTGCAATTATTAATGAAAAGCATGCTAGTAGAGATAATAAGGTTTATTGTTTAGGTGCTAAGCATGTTAATGTAACTAAGGACAAACCTAGGACTCATAACACTAGAACTATTTTACCTAGTGAGTCAATTAGGAGAATTGAAGAAAATTTGGGTATTAATCCCAAGAAATCTAGGCACATGCCTAAGAAGAAGAATATTTCCCAAAAGATAAATGAAAACTCAAAATTGGGAAAATTAGAGCTAGAAAACCAAGCCTTGAGGTCAAGGCTAGAAAAACTTGAGAAGACCCTAGCAATAATCACAAATTCAGTTAAGGAGTCTAATGTACAAAAGTCAAGGCCTATGAAACAAGAACGGTCTAAGGGCAAGAAAGGTTTGGGTCACAAACCTATGTCCTATCACAATGTTCCATTTAATTATAGAACAACATCTAGGTCTAGAAAAACCAAGGCTAATAGGGAAGTTATCCCTAAGTCTAGCCATGGTGTTTGCTTAGTGGCTAAGGACTTAAGAAAAATCAAGAAAGCCACTAAGAAGGTCATTGGGGGAGTTACCTCTAGAGTTGACCTAGGAAAGACTCAAAAGACTATGGCTTTAATGTCTAAAAGGGTCATTAGAAAGGTATCTAGGGAAGTTATCCCTAGTGAATACCTTGTTAAACCAAGGAGCTCCAATAGGTATTGGGTTCCTAAAAGCGTAATCGATTCATGCTAAATGGGTTAGGGTGTGTCAACCCTAAGTGGATGGGTAGTTAACCTAGCCATGGTGAGTTGACACATTAGGATGTGCCAATATGCTTTGAGAAGTTAAAAAATGATTAAATTGGCACAATTAGGTCTTAGAGATACTGGTGTGTCATTTTGGGTTTATGGCACACTAGGGGGATAAATGGCTTTAAGGCAAAACGGAATTAATTCCTAGAAATGGCAATTTGGATTTAACACTTAGGTATTTTATACCTTTGTATATTTTTCTTGCCATAATTTATTTTCCTTGCCATGTCATGACATCATTTTCATTTTTACTTCTAAAAATGTAAGGATCATGTTTTAGACTTATCTTTATATGTCATGTATGCTAAAATTTCATTCACATGCCATGACATCATGATTTTGACACATTCTTAAGTTATATCATATATATGCCATAATCATATCATGCATAAAATAAAATGAAATTAAGGACTATGGCATGATTTGATGGGAATCAAATAATATTGCCTAGAAATATGCATGAGACCATTAAAAAATAAAAACCCACATCTCACTAGGTTAATTGACTTGTATGTGTTTTTACACATCTAGATGCAAGTGAGATGTTTAGGAAAAATGAATAAAAGGTTTCAAAAACATTTTGAAAACATTTTGAAAAACCTTGGTGAAGTCTATATTTTGATAGCTATCACCATTGAATGTGATGATACAAAGAAGGCTCAATATTGAAGCTTTTCTTAACTTTTGGACTTTGTATCAATCTCTTAATTTATGGGTAAAATAATCTTTCAATATTTTTCACCCATTATGATTGTAATAAGTAATATACATACCAAATTTCAAGATTTTTCAACATATGTATATTTACTTATGAATTTTGGAAATTCGCCATATGTATCGATCGTGATCGAAATGTGGCAGCCGACTAGTTTCTGAATTCAGTCAACTGCCCATGCTGATTTCGGGTAAACCTTGATGGTTAGGCCTATGTTCAGCTATGTTTTGGTCCCCTAAACACTCCTAACCCTAAGACATGCTTGGGAGAGCATTAGAAAGAATGGAAATCCATTGGACATGGATTAGGGGAAGTGTTTAGGGAGAGTATCAATTTTAAGGTGGATGAGAGTTCCTTGTTAAACTTTGCCTTAATTTTGAATTGGTTAATGTTCCTATTGGCTTAGGGACTCTCCAAGGACATTGTTGGTGCAATGGTCAAGGGGGAGCAAGCCTCTAAGGGGAGGTATCCATCATAGGAAGATGGATATGTATTCCCTCATGGGAGGAAAATTGGGTTGCCTCTCTTTAAGTGATATGAGATCACTAGAAAGATTATAGGCATGTATTCCTCCAAGGAAGAGATTGTAAGATCTCATTGGGATATGAGACATTCATACCCTTGGGGAGGACCTTTTTGATGTAATGTCAAAAAGGGGGAGAAGTTACCAAGTTACAAATTAGGGTGCATTGGAATTCTCATTGGGATATGAGAATTGCCAATATGGGAGAATTGGTAGACTTGAGATGGTAGTTTTGTCAATCATCAAAAAGGGAGAGATTGTTGGTGCAATCATCCTAGGTTGACTCGAGTTTGACTCAAGCAGTACTTTGATAGTATTTTGATGATAGACAAAACTCATGACATGGGATTGTCATGGGAAAGTCCCACATGGTGTTGGCATGGAAAATTCAAGCATGGAGCTTGGTGTGGAAAAGTCCAAAGCATTGTGAAGTCGTGCGCTTGGTGCTTGGTCAAAAATGCATTGCGAAGTCGTGTGTTTGGTGCATGAGGGAAGTCTTGAAAACTTGGCAAGTTCACTAGGCTCGGGGGCCTTGAGTCGGTGAAGGATGGCATTGCGAAGTCGTGAGCTTGGTGCATCCGAGGGACCGTCGGACGAGGAGCGAATGGAGTGAGGCCAAAGGGAAGCATACTTCAAGGGCATGAGATGCGAAGGATGGCGTTACGAAGTCATGCGCTTGGCGTATCCGAGGGATGTAGGCTAAGGGAAGAGAGCTTCGGGTGGGGAACTCCATGAGGGATAAGGTGGACTTTGCCAAGTGGCTAAGATTGAGTGTCGGAGGCTCAAACTTAATGTTTGAGGGTTTATCCGATGGTCGGATGCTCAAACAACTTGGTGTTTGAGGTTTTGCCCGACAGCAGTCAACTGGCATAGGTGCCAGTTCGACTAATCCAAGTCAACTAGGGTTCGACTGGTGTTAGACTTCAATTTTGTGGCTTGCGATCGGCCCCATGGATGGATTGATCGATGTCGATGTCGGCAGATCGATTGAGGATGGCGATGTCGGTGATGGGAATGTTGCGACGCAGCGCTCCAGATTAGTCGATTAGTAGGTGATCCGTTGGAACTTGTCCAACGTGGATCTGGCCGTTGTGAGACAACGACTACAGGGGCAGTCGATTGGGGCCTTTTGGCAGTCGACTACTGGGCACAAAATCAGCTTGATGTAAGTTATAAATGGAGCTCAAGAGGGAGGATTTCGCCAAGACTTTAAGGAAGCTATTGGAGGGGAATTGCTGCTGCATTCCAGACCTTCAAGAGCCATCCAACGCAAGATACAAGCAAAGGGTTCAAAGCAAGCGTTGTAAAGTGTTCTTTACGTGTATTTCGTATTTGTCTTTGTATTGCTTGTATTTCATATTTCTTGTGAGAGGTTTCTCCACCTCCGACGTGTTGTTGAGAAGGAGTGGTTTAGTTAGTGTAGTGCGCATAACTAGAGCTCGATGAGCTCGCCCATGGAGTAGGAACCATTCAGTTCCGAACCACGTATATCGTGTGTGTTTGTGTGATTGCATTTGTTGTTAGTATTCATATTTGTATTAGTATTCCACTGCGCTAACGACAATTGTAGACGAGCACGCAACGAGAATGATCGTATTCCACCGTAAGACGAAAGAGGGCTATTCACCCCCCCCCTCTAGCCGACCAACATATCGACCCCACAGTGAGCCTTTACTTATACTTTACAAGGAACTAATAACATGATCTTTTATGTGACACTACACACCATGTTATCTATAATGTAACGTATCAGACAAATATGCATAACCATAAATATGCAAACAATCATCATGTGATTCTTATTTCAAAAATAAAGATGTTCATACAAAAGATAGACTTTTCAGTATACATCCCAACAATACCTCGACTAGCCTCTAGTCGAGGCGCTGGTTGAGCCCAACTTGCTTCTGTTTGCCTATAAACGAAGCCCAATCGACTGATCCAACCTACCAGTCAACTGTTATACCTCTACAATGAGGTTTAATACCCCAAGTATGATCCCTTTATACTTGATACTCACTCGAAGCCTAGACCTAAGCCTTCAATCCACTTCCATAAACCTCACGTCTCCCAGATCCCTCATGTCTGCGACTCTTCATCCTTGCGCTAGTCTTCTAGTGCTTCCATCGGCTATCGTCATGCTCTCGGGTCTACATTTGCTAAACTCGATCTCCCTGATCAGGCGAGTCTTCCCTTGCCAAGACTCCCTGTCTAGGACTTCATTGCCAAGAGGCCACGCCTCCGGGACTTCACTGCCAAGACTCCTCGTCTGAGACTTCACTGCCAAGAGGCCATGCCCCCGGGACTTCACTACCAAGACTCCTTGTCCGGGACTTCACTGCCAAGAGGTCACACCTCCGTGACTTCACTGTCAAGACTCCCCGTCCGGGACTTCATTTGCCAAGCACGGTCTCCCAGACCTGCTGGGACTTCCCTCTCCAACTCTCCATTGGTATTCACATCACCAAGTGTCCGGTCTCCCTTGACCAACTTGGATTTTCCCTTGCCAAGTATCCATACTTGGACTTCTCCTTGCCAAGTCACCAAACTTTTACTTCTCCAATAGTCTTCCTCATATGACCTTGGATGTCCCATACCATCCACTAGTCATGTGGTCAAACCACATTTTGAATTATTGTCGAACATCAAAACTCTACTCGAGTTCCACTCGAGTCTGGTCAATCATGACCTGAGTCGATTATACCAACAATCTCTCCCTTTTTGATGTTTGACAATACCGTTAAGTTAGGTTATCCCATAAACCCAACTTGACACTTCTTATGCCAAAGCATCACGAAGTGTTCCCAATCTAGAATTTCAAATTTTGAAATTTTTTGGGGTTTTGTGTATATTAGGGTATTCTAAGTTAAACGGTTAGGGTATCCTAAGTTAAAAGCCTAACTTAGGTATCCTAAGTTAAAAGCCTAACTTAAACCCCTTGCATTTTATCTCCCCCTTTTTGATGTTTGACAATACCGTTAAGTTAGGTTATCCCATAAACCCAACTTGACACTTCTTATGCCAAAGCATCACGAAGTGTTCTCAATCTAGAATTTCAAATTTTGAAATTTTTTGGGGTTTTGTGTATATTATGGTATTCTAAGTTAAAGGGTTAGTGTATCCTAAGTTAAAAAGGCTAACTTAGGTATCCTAAGTTAAAAGCCTAACTTAACCCCCTTGCATTTCTCCCCCTTCTTGACACACATCAAAAAGTCCACCAAGGTTCTCAATGTCTCATTTTCTAATGAGATTCTTCCTTCTCCTCCCTGGTCAACATTCATCTTGAATGTCTTCATTCTTCTTAGTGATCTATCACTAGATGAAAATCAAACTTCCATTTTCCCCCTTTTTTGTGATAAACCATCATCCATCATGCCTAGATGGATAATTATCCCCTTAAAATCTTACTCCCCCTAGACCATTGCACCAACAATGTTCTTGGAGAGTTCCTAAGCCAATAGAAACCTTAAACACTAGAAAATTAGGATAAAAGTTCAGATTTGAACTTTCACAACCATGAAATTTTTATTTGTACTCCAATTCATTTCCAATAAAAATCTCACCATTTCAATGCTTGTTTAAGCACATTAGAGGTGTAGGAGTAGTTATCTAGCCTAGGGTTATGATCAGATGGCTTAAATAAACATTGATAAGTCAAAATAGTGCTAACAATCGACTGAGAAAGGCTTCAGTCGAGTGGAAGCAGCTCTAGTTGAGGCGGCACCTCGACTGGTTTCTGAAATTTCAAAAATCAAATTTTCAGACCAACTTCAGAAATGCATAAATAATTCTAAAAAATTAAAAAAATCATGAAATTTCAACCACACATTACTTATGCCAAACACTATTGGGGAAAAATAGTTTTCAATTAAAATAACTTTTAAATTCAAAGAATGAAACAAAGTTCAAAAGCATTTAAACTTTCAATGTTTTAAGCCAACTTTGTTTCAATCTTTTCAATGATGATTGCTATCAAAAGATAGGCTTCACCAAGGTTTTTCAAAATGATTTTTAAATATTTTCAAAACCTTAATTTCAATCATGGTCTATGGGCTAAGTATACATGACTTGTATACTAGCTTTCCTGATGATTTATACCTATGATTGAGATGAGTTTGAGTTCATCTAGATGCAAAACATCTATGCACCTTGATCTTTACTCATTTCCTAGCATCTCACATGTGTCTAGAATGTATCAATACACACACATATCAATTTGATGTGAGATTTGGGTTTTGGTTATACCTATACTAAGGTCTCATGCATTTTCTAGGCAACACTATTTGATTCCCTTATAAATGGGACTTCATATCATGCCATTGTCCTTAACTTAATTTTATTAATGCATGAATGATGATTATGACATAAATGATAGCATAATTAACCATGTGTCAATAATCATGATGTCATGGCATATAAATAAAATTTAAACATACATGACATTAAACATTAATCCAAAGAATGATTATGATATTTTATATGATAAAAAGTAAATATGATGTCATGACATGTATATGACAATCAAAGCATGGCAAATAAAGTATAAAGGTATATAATACCTAATTGTTAAGCCCAAATTGCCATTTGTAGGATCAAATCTATATTTATCATATAACAACTTATCTCCCTAGTGTGCCAAAAACTCAAAATTACACACTATGACCTTTAACCATAATTGTGCCAATTTGATCAAAAAATATTTTTTTTTCAACTTCCATAAATTATATTGGCACATCCTAAAAACCTTTAGGATATAAGATTCAATCTTTTTTTCAAAGTACCCAATTACCTTGGAAATAGCCTAAAGTGACAACATAGCTATGGTTAGGTTAACTACCCCACCAATTCAAGTTGACACATCCTAACCCATTTAGCGTGAATCGATCACGCTCCTAGGAACCCAATATCTATTGGAGCTCCTTGGGTTAACAAGGTATTCACTAGGGATAACTTCCCTAGATACCTTCCTTATGACCCTCCTAGGCTAGGAAACCTTGGTCATTTTTGTCTTGTCAAGGTTCACCCTAGGGATTACTTCCCATGTAACCTTGTTAGTGGCTTTCCTAGATTTCATTGAAACCTTAGCCACTAGACACTTACCATGGTCAACTCTAGGGATGACTTCCTTTGTGACCTTGGCTTTCCTAGACTTAGAACTTATTCCATAACTATATGGAACACTTTGGTAGGTAGGCTTATCTACCTTGGACCTAAGCTTGTGACCCAAGCCTTGCTTGTCCTTAGATGAACCTTGCATCCTATAGCCTAAGTTTTGTTCATTTGACCCATTAATCATATTTTTCATCTTTTGAAGATTCTTTTCTAATTTTTCAAGCCTTGACCTCAAATCTTGATTTTCATCTTCTAATATCTCAAGTTTAAATTTTTCATTAACTCTTGAGATATTCTTTTTCCTAGGCATATGTCTAAACCATTTAGGGTTGATGCCTAGGTTATTGTTCTCTACCTTTATATCCTTAGTTAAGGTTGATCTAGCATTGTCTTTAGTTAAATTGACATGCTTACCACCTAAACAATAAAATCTATTTTTAACATGCATTTTGTCATGATGAATAGCAAGTGCATTAAAGTTATGAGCATGCTTTGTAACATTACGTAAAGGAAGAGCATTATTTAAAATTACCTTAGGGTTTGCCTTAACTCCCCCTACACTTGAACTCTCTCCTTTGCCCTTCCGTGGGTAACTCCCCCGAGGACATTGGCTCTGGTAATGTCCCCGTTTGTGGCACTTGAAGCATACTACATGCTCCTTGCTCTTATGAATTTGGGCTCCGACTTCCTTTGATTTTTCTTTGGCCCTTGGTGTTGGTTGAGCCTTCTTGACTCTTTTTGGGCATTTACTCTTATAGTTCCCTACTTCCCTACACTCAAAACATGTTATATGACTTTTATCTTTAACAATTGCATTTAAATTACCTTCTTGAAAGATTGGAGAACTTTGAACTTCTTCTTCATTTCTCTCAGAGGTAGAGGGCTCCTCCTCTTGTTCTTGTTCCCGGGTTGAAGATCTAAGCTCCCCCTCAAATCTTGAAGTGGAGGCTTCGACTATTTCTTCCACCTCTTCATCGAAAATTTAACATCTATCAACCTCCAAGTCTACATGAGCTTGGGACGAAGATGGACTATCTTCTTCTTGAGGCTCCTCCATTTGTGTGGATGAGGAATCTTCATGAAGCTTGATTACCTTGCTCCATAATTTCTTAGCATCCCTAAACTCACCTAATCTAGACACAATCTCATTAGGTAACAAATTTAATAACAATTGTGTTACCTTATCATTTCTTTTGAATTGTTCTAGTTGCTCCTTTGTCCATTTCTTTTTCTTCAGCATTCTACCCTTCTTGTCCATAGGAACTTCAACTCCTTGCATCAAAAATAAGCCAATTTTCTATTGCACACATTAGAAAATGTTCCATCCTTACCTTCCATTGATCGAATTCTTTAGCTCCATAGAGTTCATATGGAGGAGGCACATTGATGTCCCATCCCAAATCAAAATTTGGCTCCTCCATCTTCCTTCTTCCCTCTAGCGCGCTCTCTTGGTTGTTAATCCTTGAAGAGCGACCTCGCTCTGATACCACTTGTTCGGATCGTTGGCGTCGCTAGAGGGGGGGTGAATAGCTTTTCGCGTTGATTTCGTTTGCTTTATGGATTTCGATCGTCGTGCTTGTCTACAATTGTTAGTGCGCAGTGGAAATACAAATACAAATACAAATACAAACAAAACACAAAGCACAACACGAGGATTTTACGTGGTTCGAAATCCTAGTTCCTACTCCACGGGCGAGCCCTAACGGACTCTAGTGATACACACCACCACTATATCTCTTCTCCTTCTCGGTGAACACACCGGAGGTGGAGGAAGCTCTCACAAGGCTCTTACAATAATAATAACGGAATAAAACAAGAAAATACAACAAATACAAAAGCAAATGAATACACGTTATAGATTTAGGGCTTTTGAATGCTTGCTCTAGATCGCTTTGGGATGACTTTGTGTTAGATCGAGAAGCGTCGCTAGAGGGGGGTGAATAGCGATCATAAATCTTTCGTTCGAATTCGTTCGTTGAGACACAAGTAAACGAGAAAGCACAACGGAAAATAAAGTGACACGTTTATTTTACTTGGTTCACAACCCAGCGGTTGCTACTCCAAGGCCCTATCGGTCCTAGACCGCGTACGGAGGGCAAAGCACTATAACGTCTCCTCCTCGTTGGAGGTAGGAGACAACGATCACAAAATTCGGAAGTACGAGGATGAGGCAACAAGCCTACCTCACCTTGTTACGAATAAAAACAACGAATACAATATTAAAATATATTACTAGATGTTGCTGCCGACGAAGAAGATCTGAGCTTGTTGTCGCATCGGCGTTATGACGGTGTTGGAGCGTTGGCGTTGTAGGAGCACTTGATGAATAAACTTGATGATGATTGGAGTTGGAATCCACCCCTCCTTTTATAGATTTTGGCCTCTGAATTTGTCTCCTTTTTTTTGGAACATATCACGAAGTTGTTCAAATTTTATCGCGAAGTGGTCGCGTCAAACGTTATCCATTTTGACCTAGCGCAAAGGCTGATTCATCGCCATCAGTCGTCTGATGCCTCCCATTAGTCGACTGATGAGCATCAGTCGACTGCCCAACATCCAACAGTCGACTGTCGGCCTGGCCACTTCCCTGCAGTAAGAGGTTAGCTTGGAAAATGACAAATGCGACGATTTCTAACCGTCCGATCTCGACCTAGACCTTCCACAGGAAGTCTTAGTCGGATCGCTGCCTAAGGTCATCCCAGTAAAGAGGACACGACCTTACAATCTCTCGCTCACACGAGCTTTCCTCGATACTTACCTTGTAGCTCTCGCTTCTGGCCTTCCACTCGATTCCTTCGGCTCCCTCCAAAGTCACTCGAGTGTCGCCCGACCACCGCGGCTTCATCCGGGTGTCACTAGCCTTCAGCTCCAGCTTTAGTACTTTTCTGCACACTCGATTTAGCTCGTGATAACGATGTAAACTTAACTTTGTGTCTTCGCCATAATCAAAACATAGGTTCGATTATCTAGTACACCGACACCAACACTTTGAAGGCACTGAAATGCAGCAGCACCCCTCTTCAAATTGCCCCTAAAACCTCCAAGAGATATATCATCGAAGATGCCCTCGATCCTCCTTTTATAAAGCTCCGTCGAATCTTCCAGATTTGCAACGGTCATTTCGCCAGTCGAGGCGCTGCCTCGACTGGGCCTCCAGTCGAGGCACCAATCGAGTCGCCTTGTTTCTGAGCAGCTGTCTTCATACCTATGCTGGAACCAGTCGAGGTGCCAGTCGAGGCACCACCTCGACTAGCCTCCAATCGAGGCACTGGTCGAGTGTGCCTTGCTTTTGTGCCACCATCTAGAATAACTAGTCGAGGCACAAGTCGAGTCCTCCAGTCGAGGCACTGGTCGAGTGCTTTCATAATACTATCTCGACTCCCCAAGTCTAATCGCTCGACTCTACCTTACCAGTCGAGGCGCCACCTCGACTAGCCTCTGGTCGAGGCGCCGCTCGAGGTGCTGGTTGAGCCTAGCTTACTTCTGTTTGCCTACAAACGAAGCCCAATCGACTGATCCAACCTACCAGTCAACTGCTATACCTCTACAACGAGGTTTAATACCCCAGGTATGATCCCTTTATACTTGATACTCAACCTAATGAAAGGTTTTTGCTCAGAACTGAAGCTCTTATTCCACATGAAGGTGGAGAAACTTCGCTTCCCACTTTAACTCAGTCGCTTGTTAATGGTGATCCCATCGATGTCCACGGATTAAAAAAAAAATAATCCTAGACAAAAGGGATCACCCAAGCAAGCGTTTCATCGTCGTGCTATTCGATTAGAGTGGTTACTTGAACAAACTTATTGTTCAAGCAACCAACTACTATTCTACGAATAGCCGTGGAATAGACGATGTACGGATCGTCGACTTTTATGTTTATGTTCGGGGTCCAAGTTATATTAGCAACATACATAAAGTAAACAACCACATACAATATGCACCTAATTGAAGAACAATTATAGACATAATACAAAAGAACACTAATCAAAATACACAAGATTATACCTCTTGTTATACCTCTTGATCTTCTATTGTATGACCTTCCTCCATTCAGACGTCGTGTGGGCGACGATCTACAAAAAGTTGAAGCTCCTAGTTCACCAATCATCCTTCCCTTGTTCACTCCGAACAAAGGAAGATCATAAAACAAAACTCTTTTTCCTATCTAGAACCGGCCACCATGACAATAGACTCGATGTTGCCGTCGGCCAAGGAAGAGAACATGGAGTATGGGAACCGGCCAAAAGAGAATCAATGAGAGCATGGGCGCCGGCCAACACATGGAGAAGAAAAAGGAAACCAATCTTCACCTTGTAGCCGCCCAATACCCTAACCCTAGCCCTCCTAGTTGCTGGCCATGGAAGAGGTGAAGAAGGATAGGTTGAGCACCGGCCAAAGTAGAGGGAAGAAGGATAGGTTACCGGCAACACCTTAGGAAGAAGAAGAAAAGAGCTTCTCCTCTTGATGCCGCCCAATCCAACACCCAAACCCTAGCCGCCCACTCGTAATCCTAACCTAACTAGGATTGCTTTCCGCCCAAGGGAAGCAAACTCTAATCCCCTAAGCCATCAAGCCTTGCCACCCACCTTAATTCTCAATTTATAGAGTTGGGCTCAAGCCTTGTTTTAATCTCCACCATAGGTTCTAGGGATTTAATCTCAACCGTCGGATCTAGAGATTTAATCTCAACCGTCGGATCTAGAGATTTAATCTCTACATTTGGATCTAGAGTTTTGTTTTCATCCATTGGATCTAAGCTTCATGAGGTATTAATAGGCTACAATAGGGACCATGAGGAGGAGTTGGATCTTGGCCACCCAATGGATCAAGCCCACATAAAGTCCGATCCATTAATGATTATCCATTCCACTAGAGGATTATCATTGATCTACCTCACTAACCACCATAAGTTAATATGGGCTCCATATATTATATGTACATTTTCTCCCCGTATTTAAGATCTCGAATATCTACAGGGTTTACATGATGAACCTTATGAGCTCCTCAAGGGGACATCATCATCCTAATATATAGGACACAGTTTCCTCCTATAATCAACGACACACCATATAAATAATATCATTTCCTAACTTACTGAGCCTATCGATTTAATCTATAAATCCCGCCAATTAGTAAATCAAAGAAATGAATACTAAGTTTATGTGCCCGTTATTATATCGGGATTAAGAGCATGTATAATATAATATCTGAGGTCCGATTCGATTATCTAGTCAGTAATAAATCGAATCACCTCTAAATCGGTCCTGCTCAATACACACAAAGTGTACTAGTGTAATTCTATGGTCAAGACAAACCAATACCAAATCACACTACAACCATACCAATGGTTTGTCCAAAGCCATCTAGGTTGTGAGCCTTTACTTATACTTTACAAGGAACCGATAACATGATCTCCCGTGTGATACCACACACCATGTTATCTACAATGTAATGTATTAGACAATTTGCATTACCATAAAAATATGCAAACAATGATCATATGATTCTTATTTCAAAATAAAGATGTTCATACAAAAGATAGACTTTTCAGTATACATCCCAACAATCTCCCACTTATACTAAAAGACTATGCTATCCTCAAACTGCCATACATCTGATCCCCATTCCCTCCACATGGCCATCAAAAGCTCTCACCGGAAGGGCCTTTGTGAAAGGATCTGTCAGGTTATCCTTCGATGCAATCTTGGCCACAACAACTTCTCCTTTCTTTACGATTTCTCGTATCAAGTGGTACTTGCACTCTATGTGTTTTACTTGCCTTATGGGCGTGTGGTTCCTTCGAGTTTGCAACCGCACCACTATTATCACAATAAATTGTGATAGTTCTGAGCAAACCAGGAATCACATCCAAGTCCATCAGGAAGTTCCTGAGCCATACAGTTTCTTTGGCCGCCTCAGAGGCTGCCACATACTCAGCTTCAATGGTGGAGTCCGCCACGCATTTCTGCTTAACACTCCTCCATACAATGGCTCCACCTCCCAAAGTAAACACAAAACCTGAGGTAGACTTACTGTTATCCCTATCTGATTGGAAGTCGGAATCTGTGTAACCCATAGGGAGTAATTGGTCTGCCTGGTAAACTAACATATAATCCCTAGTCCTTCTCAGGTACTTCAATATATGCTTTATCGCAGTCCAATGTCCCTGCCCTGGATTACTCTGATATCTGCTGACCATGCCCACGGCAAAGCAGATATCTAGTCTCGTACATAGCACGTATACATGAGGCTTCCCACTGCCGAAGCATAAGGAACCGCCTTCATCTCCTCTATCTCCTCAGATGTTCTAGGACACATCTCCTTAGATAAAGGAACTCCATGCCTAAAAGGTAGAAAACCTTTCTTGGAGTTTTGCATGCTAAAACGATCCATAATTGTGTCTATGTATGAAGCTTGGGATAAGCACAACATCCTTTTCCTGCGATCCCTTATAACCTTGATCCCAAGGATGTGTCCCACCTCTCCCAAGTCCTTCAGATCAAACTGTTTAGACAACCATACCCTTACGTCCGATAACACCTTGATATTGTTTCCAATCAACAAATGTCATCTACATATAGTACAAGAAATACCACTATGTTTCCGTCACATCTCTTGTATACACAAGACTCATCCGGACTTTGAATAAATCTATAAGACTGGATTACTTCATCAAATCGGATGTTCCAAGACCTCGAAGCTTGCTTCAATCCATAAATTGACCGATTAAGCTTACATACAAGATGCTCTTTGCCCTTCGCAATGAATCCCTCCGGTTGCTTCATATAGATGTTTTCCTCAAGACTTCCATTAAGGAAAGCTGTCTTGACATCCATCTGCCACACCTCATAATCCATATGAGCTGCAATGCATAAGAGAATCTGGATATACTTAAGCATGGCTACCGGCGAAAAGGTCTCCTCATAATCGATACCCTCTTTCTGAGTATACCCCTTCGCAAAAAGCCTCGCTTTGAAGGTCTCAACCTTCCCATCTATTCCTCTCTTTCTTTTGTAGATTCTCTTGCATCCAATGGTTTTTACACCATCGGGTGGTTCTACTAGCTCCCAGACCTGATTTGAATCCATAGATTCAATCTCAGGATTCATTGCACTTCGCCAAGATACTGCATCTTTGTCTTGGATTGCCTCGTTATATGTCCAGGGATCAGGTTCATGTTCGTCAGGGACCAAATCAGAAGGTTCTCCTAAGAACATGAATCTATCAGGCTCTCTCACAACCGTCCCACATGAATCACCTGTGTATCCTCTGTGACATGCGGTGCAGTGACTTGTGGTATATCCTCTAGTACCAGTGGTACTGAAGAAGTGACTTCCCCTTTTATTTTCTCTAGAACAATCTTACTCATGGTCTTATGGTTCATCACATCGTCTTCCTCTAGAAATCTGGCATTCGTGCTAACGATCACCCTATGATCTCTAGGACTATAAAACAAACCACCTTTCGTTCCTCTAGGATAGCCAACGAACATGCATACTTCTGTACGAGGTTCCAACTTACCAACATCCACCTTCAGCACATGTGTTGGACTCCCCCATATCCGAATATGTCTTAGACTAGGCTTTTGCCCAGTCCATAATTCTGTGGGAGTAGAAGGCACTGATTTAGATGGAACCAAGTTCAGAATGTACACCGTCGTATCTAGAACATATCCCCAGAACGAATCTGGCAACTCAGAATAACTCATCATCGATCTAACCATCTCCATAAAAGTCCTATTCCTTCGCTCTACTACACCATTCTGTTGGGGTGTGCCAGGTGCAAACTATTGGGATTGAATCCCAGCCTCTGATAAGTAATTCCTAAACTCTCCCAAGAGGTACTCACCACCACGATCAGATCGTAGTGTCTTAATACTTTTACCTTGACGTTTCTCCACATTACCCTTGAATTCTTTGAACTTGTCAAAGCATTCAGACTTGCAGTGCATCAAGTAAATGTATCCATATCTCGAATAATCATCTATAAAAGAGACGAAATACTCAAAACCACCTCTAGCCTGGATAGACATAGGACCACAAAAATCAGAATGAACCAATTTTAACACATCTTTGGCTCTATACCCCTTGGCCTTAAAAGGTCTCTTTGTCATTTTACCCTCCAAGCAAGATTCACAAGTTGGGAATCTTCCACCACTAATGAACCTAAAGGTCCATCAGCTATCAACCTTTGAATTCTGCTTAGGTTAATATGACTAAGCCTTAGATGCCAAAGATATGTTTGGTTCATCTTCGAAGGTTCTTTTCTCTTATTAGAATTAGAATATGAGTTATTAACTTCTATTTGCATCGTGGGAGCTTTTGGTTCAAGTGTGTATAGATTTCCTATCAATGCACCCGAACAGATAATGTCCCTATTCCTTTTTATAATAACTCTGTCATTAAAAGAAATAGAATATCCCTCCATAAAAATTTAGAAACCGAAATTAAATTCTTTCTAAATAAAGGTACATAAAGTCAATTCTTAAGAACCAAAACTTTATTTTTCTCAAAAGATAAATGAACGTCTCTCACTGCAACTGTCGCCACCTTTGTGGCATCGCCCAAGTACACGGTATTCTCCCCCTTATCCAGTCGTCTGGTTTCTTGGAACCCCTGCAAAGTAGTGCAGACATGATCAGTGGCTCCCGTATCTACACACCAGGTGTCGATAGACAACACCGCTAAACATGTTTCAACGACTAGACCAAAAGATATACCTTTGTTCTACTTGCGGTTGGGGCAGTCCTTCTTCCAGCGTCTAGTCTGCTTACAAGTGAAGTACTTGCCTTTCGGCTTCTTCACTCCTCCCTGAGTTCCTCCCACCGCCTTTGCCCCAGCTTGTTTCTTCTTCTTCTTGCCTTTCGGCTTAGAAGTAGAAACCTTTTGGGTCACCATGGCATGCGCTTGAGCACTCTGACAAAATATCCCCTCTGCCACCTGGAGTTCTGTCAGAAGCTCCGCCAATGAATACAACCTTTTGTTCATGTTGTAGTTCAGGTGAAACTGTTCAAAACTCCTAGGTAGAGACTGGAGAATGATATCGACCTGGGTTTCCCCATCGATCTCAGCTCCAAGGACTTCCAACTCATTCAAATGAGCCATCATCTTGAGAACATGATCCCTCACGGGTGTTCCCTCGATCATGGTGGTCGTCATCAAGTTCCTCATAGCTTCCTGCCTAGCAGCCCGATTCTGATATCCGAAAAGCTCTTTGAGATTGAGCATCATGTCATAAGCAGTGGGCATGGCTTGATGCTGATGTTGCAGTACATTTGACATATATGCCAAAATGTAACATCGCGCCATCTCATCGGCCTTTATCCACTTCTTATAACTCTCTTTCTCCTTTTCCCCAGAATCATCCGTAGGCTTAGGAGGGCACTCTTCGAGGAGTACATATTTGTATTCCTCAGCATTCAAGACAATGTCAAGATTCCTCTTCCAATCAACATAGTTGGGTCCAGTAAGTTTATTTTCTTTCAGTATCACAGCAAGCGGGTTGAAAGTCATTTTGAAAGAAAACCTAAGAATCACATAGATCAAAACATTATATTTCAAAAAATTATTGATTCCTCAAACAATAAAATTTAAAATCAACCAACACCTCAAAACACCGAGAATATCGTATGCCACGATATTGTGGACGTATACGAATTCTACATTTGTAAGAGGAGGTTTTACCCATTAATTTTACTATCTTGTCAACCTAACTTTTTGACAAGTAAAATTAATAGTTGGTTCCTCTTTGTCCCTACAAATAAAAGCAGTGACTCCGATGGGGAGGATACTTATATTTGTATCTAAGTGTTCACCATTACTCGGTACCAAGGTAATTATCTCGGGTTATGTGCCTTCCGATGGGGAAGTACACACGGTCCTTAATAATTTCTTATAACCATATTCGACCTTGTGATCCACAAACAAACTCATCCGATGGGGAGGAAGGCACTCAGAGCCGACGTGCAAGTTTGTTTGCATCACTTGTCAAATCGTAATGGAGGTCGTGGGAATTTATAAAATTTCCCTCCTCCACTTAGTAATTTGAAATTGAGGAATTTTCTAGCCTACGACATGCATATCAAACAATAAGCAATAAATTTGAAAAATAATTTTTTTTCCAACTATTATAGCTTTTGTCTTCAATATGTCTCCCGTCGTATCGCCATCTCATCCGCTCCTTCTACGCCATGTATGAGCCACCCGGAGATCCGAGCCGAGACTAAAATCTATTTTAATTTACATCCATCGATCCTATACTCCACAAGGGAGTGTACATGAAATCTAGATCGAAAGTAAACTAAAATAAAAAGATTGGCTAAACAATGTCGTATCTGATTTACAAAAAATCAAATACTAGTCTCGTCAACCCCGAGGATTCAACAAAATATACATTTACACACATACAATCACATACACACATATGGCCATAATAGTTGGATCCTATGTCTGCAACCAAAGAGTTAACCTACGCATATCCTACTATTATCCGGCACATATAATATATGAAAAGTCCATAAAAGTAACCGAATCCTAAACACACAAAATTGGAAATCGTGGCTCTGATACCACTTGAAAGGTTTTTGCCCGGAACCGAAGCTCTTATTCCACATGAAGGTGGAGAAACTTCGCTTCCCACTTTAACTCGGTCGCTTGTTCATGGCAATCCCATAGATGTCCCCGGATTAAAAAAAAATTATTCTTAGACAAAAGGGATCACCCAAGCAACCGTTTCATCGTCATGCTATTTGATTAGAGTGGTTACTTGAACAAACTTGTTGTTCAAGCAACCAACTACTATTCTACGAATAGACGTGGAATAGACGATATACGGATCGCCGGCTTTTGTGTTTATGTTCGGGGTCCAAGTTATATTAGCTACATACATAAAGTAAACAACCACATACAATATGCACATAATTGAAGAACAATTATAGACATAATACAAAAGAACACTAATCAAAATAAACAAGATTATACCTCTTGATCTTCTATTGTATGACCTTCCTCCTTTCGGACATCGTGTGGGCGACGATCTACCAAAAGTTGAAGCTCCAAGATCACCAATCTTCCTTCCCTTGTTCACTCTGAACAAAGGAAGATCATAAAACAAAACTCTTTTTCCTATCTAGAACCGGCCACCAAGTCAATAGACTCGATGTTGCCACCGGCCAAGGAAGAGAACATGGAGTATTGGAACCGGCAAAAAGAGAATCAATGAGAGCATGGGCGCCGGCCAACACTTGGAGAAGGAAAAGGAAACCAATCTTTACCTTGTAGCCGCCCAATAACCTAACCCTAGCTCTCCTAGTTGCCGGCCATGGAAGAGGGGAAGAAGGATAGGTTGAGCACTGGCCAAAGTAGAGGGAATAAGGATAGGTTACCGGCAACACCTTAGGAAGAAAAGAAAAGAGCTTCTCCTCTTGTTGCCGCCCAATCCAACACCCAAACCCTAGCCGCCCACTCCTAATCCTAACCTAACTAGGATTGCTTGCCGCCCAAGGGAAGCAAACCCTAATCCCCTAAGCCATCAAGCCTTGCCGCCCACCTTAATTCTCTATTTATAGAGTTGGGCTCAAGCCTTTTTTTAATCTCCACCTTAGGTTCTAGGGATTTAATCTCAACCGTCGGATCTAGAGATTTAATCTCAACCGTCGGATCTAGAGATTTAATCTCTACATTTGGATCTAGAGTTTTGTTTTCATCCATTGGATCTAAGCTTCATGAGGTATTAATAGGCTACAATAGGGACCATGAGGAGGAGTTGGATCTTGGCCACCCAATGGATCAAGCCCACATAAAGTCCGATCCATTAATGATTATCCATTCCACTAGAGGATTATCATTGATCTACCTCAACAACCCCCATAAGTTAATATGGGCTCCATATATTATATGTATATTTTCTCCCCGTGTTTAAGATCTCGAATGTCCGTCGATTAATTAATTTACTGACCATTAATTAATCAACATCTAATCCATGAGTAGTACCACTCAACCTTTTCATTATGTCGGACCAAGTCCACCTACAGGGTTTACATGATGAACCTTATGAGCAACTCAAGGGGACATTATCATCCTAATATATAGGACACGGTTTCCTCCTATAATCAACTATACACCATATAAATAATATCATTTCCCAACTTACTGAGCCTATCGATTTAATCTATAAATCTTGCCCATTGGTAAATCAAAGAAATGAATACTAAGTATATGTGCCCGTTATTATATCGGGATTAAGAGCATGTACAATATAATATCTGAGGTCGGATTCGATTATGTAATCAATAATAAATCGAATCACCTCTAAATCGGTCCTGCTCAATACACACAAAGTGTACTAGTGTAATTCTATGGTCAAGACAAACCAATACCAAATCACACTACAACCATTCCAAAGGTTTGTCCAAAGCTATCTAGGTTGTGAGCCTTTACTTATACTTTACAAGGAGCCGATAACATGATCTCCCGTGCGACACCACACACCATGTTATCTACAATGTAATGTATTAGACAATTTGCATAACCATAAAAATATACAAACAATGATCATGTGATTCTTATTTCAAAATAAAGATGTTCATACAAAAGATAGACTTTTCAGTATACATCCCAACACCTAAGCCTAGACCTAAGCCTTCAACCCACTTCCATCAGCCTCATGCCTCCCGGATCCCTCGAGTCTGCGACTCTTCATCCTTGCGCTAGCCTTCTAGTGCTTCCATCAGCTATCATCATGCTCTCATGTCTACATTTTCCAAGCTCGATCTCCCTGATGAGCCGGGTCTTCCATTGCAAAGAATCCCTATCTGGGGCTTCATTGCCAAGAGGCAACGCCTCTGGAACTTCACTGCCAAAACTCCTCGTCCGAGACTTCACTACCAAGAGGCCACGCCTCCTGGACTTCACTGACAAGACTCCTCGTCCGGGACTTCACTGCCAAGAGGTGACACCTCCAGGACTTCACTTCCAAGACTCCCCGTCCGGGACTTCATTTGTCAAGTACGGTCTTTCAGACCTACTGGGACTTCCCTCGCCAACTCTCCGTTGGTCTTCCCATCACCAAGTGCCCGGTCTCCCTTGACCAACTTGGATTTTCCCTTTCCAAGTATCCATACTTGGACTTCTCCTTGCCAAGTCACTAAACTTGGACTTCTCCAATAGTCTTCCTCATATGACCTTGGATGTCCCATACCATCCACTAGTCATGTGGTCAAACCACATTGTGAACTATTGTCGAACATCAAAACTTTACTCGAGTCCCACTCGAGTCTGGTCAATCATGACCTGGGTCGATTACACCAATAGATAGGACTATAACTCGTCAATACTTGGTAACATAGTACCAGGATGCGATGATATGATAGTATGATAGGAAAGTAGAGTCTTGTGTATTCAGGCTAGATAAGGCGTATCTAGTTCGGTGTACTTGACAGAGTGGAACTAGCTGAAGCTACCTCACCGTATCCTAGACTAGTTAGACCAGGAAGTGGTCTTAGGTGAGTCAAGTCTTTATTTTCTTGGAAATGGCTTTGTCTAAGGAAGTGGTCATTTTTTCGATCAAAGAAGGCCTCTGTGCCTCGCCACAACCTGAAAGTCATGATCTTAAAAAGGTGACTTGATGAGTCTAAGGTCAAATCCGAATCTAACGCAGGGTTGACAAGTGTTCAAATCATTAAATTTAAATCAAGTAAAATGGGAAGTAATCTCACAAGAATATATAAGGTTAACATGCTTGATCATGTAGACATGGGTGAGATGATTTAGGTTAATAATTTTCAACCAACCTTTAATAATTCCAATATCCGATCCAACTACCTTGTGTGTAGGATCAATGGATGTTGGACAGTGGTTGCTCTCGACACATGACCGGGGATCAACTCAAGTTTTCGAAGCTTCGATTCAAACGACAAGTATCGGTAGTTTCCGGAAACAACGACATGCTCAAAATCATCGGATTAGGTGATATTGAGCTCAACTCTAACTTTATTATTCAAAATGTCTTATTGGTAGAAAATTTTCAATATAATTTACTTAGTGTAATCCAATTGTGTGATAATAACTATTAGGTTATATTTCTTGAAAATGAATGCATAATTAATACAAATGAAACTTGTAAAACAATTCTTAAAGGAACCAGAAATAACAATATTTATAGTATTAATTTAACCGACTCCTCAACCAAGTGTCTTATGTGACGGCAAGAGGAATCTTGGTTATGGCACCGATGACTCGGTCACTCACACCCAAGACTCATCAACAAGATGAGTCAGAGTAACTTAGTCAGAGGTTTGCCTAACCTCAACAACTTGGATAATAAAATATGTAATGCTTGTCAACAAGGTAAACAATCTAGGCCACAACATCAACTATCTAATCAAGAATGAACCAAAAGTGTTCTTGAGCTCCTACACATGGATCTATTTGATTCACACGAAGCAAAGTCACTTAATGGGAGTCAATTCTGCTTAGTCATAATTGACGACTTTTCTAGATTTACTTGGGTTAGGTTCATCAAACACAAAAGTGATACCCTAGATCAATTAATCAACCGATTTAAACTAATAAAAAATCAACAAAACTTTAAAATCAAAAGACTTAGGAGTGATCATGGTGGTGAATTTGAGAACCACAGGTTTACAGAATTCTATAACCTAAATGGATACCACCATGAATTCTCATGCCCTAGAACCCCACAACAGAATGACCTAGTAGAACGTAAAAATAGAACCCTATAAGAAGCCGCTAGGACAATGTTAAACGAGTATAACCTACCCAATAGGTTTTGGGCGGAAGCCGTTAGTACGGCGTGCTATGTCCAAAATAGGATCCTTATGGTAAAGAGGCACCTTAAGACCTCGTACAAGATTTATCACGATAAAATACCTAACATCAAGTACTTTAGGGTATTTGGGTGGAAGGTACATATCCTAAACACTAAGGATTCCTAGGGAAATTTACATCCAAAACTTCGACCGGAATCTTTCTAGGATACTCGACTACAAGTAGAGCTTATAGAGTATATAACCATGAAACCCTTAGAGTCGAGGAGACTATCAATGTAGTGTTTGATGAAGGACATGAACCAACAAAACCCCCGGCAACCCCAATTACCGAGCCGATTCATACCAGACTCAACTCTGATCCGGAGATCAAGTCTAGTATTAATCTTAACCTAAGTCAACCAAGTCATTCTATCGACCAAGTGATAGATGACTCTAACCCAAATCGAACTAGAACTCAAACTAGTAATCCTATTGACATAGTGATAGATGACTCTAACCCAAATCAAATAGGACTAAAACGAATCATCCTATTGACCAAGTCATAGGTGATCCAAGCCTAGGAGTTCAAACTAGAGCCTCATACCGGAACCTTAGTCAAATCTCCTTGATTTCCAAAATTGAACCCAAAACCATTGACCAAGCTCTTCTTGATCCCGATTGGATTATTGCAATGCAAGAAGAGCTAGCTCAGTTCACTAGGAATGAAGTATGGGAATTAGTACCACCACCTAAAGATAAAACAATCGTTGGAACAAGGTGGGTGTTTAGAAATAAACTTTATAATAAAGGTGAAGTAGTTAGAAATAAAGCTAGATTAGTCGCTAAAGGGTTTAGTCAAGTCGAAGGTTTAGATTACGACGAGACTTATGCCCCAGTAGCTAGATTAGAGTCCATTCGAATGTTATTAGCATATACTACACATCGAGGATTTAAGTTGTTTCAAATGGATGTAAAGTCAGCATTCTTAAATGGATATATTAAGGAAGAGGTTTATGTCAACCAACCCCCCGGTTTCGAAAGTGTAGATAAACCCGACCATGTCCTTAGATTAAAGAAAGCTCTCTATGGACTCAAACAAGCTCCTCGAGCTTCGTACGAGAGGCTTTCGATTTATCTTAAGTCCAAAGGATTTAACCACAGTTTAGTTGACCCAACCCTTTTTCTAAAAGCCGTAGGTAAAGACATATTCATAGCTCAAATCTACATAGATGATATCATCTTCGGAACCACCATCTCGATCCTACTAAACGAATTCATTTCACTTATGGAAAGTGAATTTGAAATGAATTTAGTAGGTGAGTTGAGTTTCTTCTTAGATCTACAAATTAAACAAACTAAAGATGGAATATATCTACACCAATGCAAATATACTAGGGAATTAATTAAACACTTTGGAATGCAAGACGCTAAAATTATTAATACCCCAATGGCAATGAATGTAAATATAGAAGAAGATGTAACTGGAAATTCAATTGACTTAAAATACTATAGGAGCGTGATAGGGAGTCTCCTTTACTTAACTGCAAGCCGACCTGATATCATATTTGCAGTAAGTAAGTGCGCAAGGTTCCAAACATGTGCCAAGGAGTCTCACCTAACTCTAGTCAAGTGTATCCTTAGATATCTAAAGGGTACACTTAATGTCGGTATTTGGTACCCTAGATCTACCAAGTTCGAACTAACCGGCTACTCCGACTCGAACTATGCTGGTAGTAAGCTCGATAGAAAGAGTACGAGTGGTTGTTGTCAACTTCTCAGCTCGATTCTAGTGAGTTGGTGCAGTAGGAAGCAACACTGTGTTGCCTTATCTACCACCAAAGTCGAATACATCGCGATGGGTGAGTGTGTCACTCAGCTTCTTTGGATGAAGCACACTCTCTGAGATTTTAAGTTAGACTTTATGAACACTAAAATTCACGTAGATAACATTAGCTCAATTAACCTAACTAAGAATCCAATATGTCACTTTAGGACCAAACATATAGAGGTCAAACATCATTTCATTCGAGAACATGTGGCCAATGGAGCCATACAACTCGAATACGTCGAATCGAAGTCCAACTTGGTAGACCTATTAATTAAACTTTTACCTGAAGCCGAATTTAGTCTATTAAGACAATAATTGGGCATGTACGTAGTAGAATAGGAATTTACAAATTATATTTTCTTATTACTATTTTTTACTTTTCATTTTCATGGAACTAGCATAGGACATACCTTAGACATCATGCACCTAGAGATTTAAGGAGCCTATACATCTCACAACACATAGGACTATTGTGTTTGTGTTCTTAGCCACGTAGATGGTCATGAGATGTTAGGACCTTATTCCTAGTTTCAGATGTAGAGCTAGTACATCGCCATGAACCACGGAGTATAATCATATATATATTAACCGACTATGACCAGGACTTATTGATCCTTTATATCAATCAAGTCAAATAAGAGTAGAACATTATATAGATTAGCTTATTTTCAGTATATTATTTTCAAAATAATATTGAACATGCTTGGACTTGAAAACTTAAACTTAATACCTATAGTTTCTTCTTTTTCAAACCCCCCCCCTCCCCCCACTCTTTTCGATATATGGCAAAAGGGGGAGAAAAAGGCCAAAGTCAAGAAGAAGGCCAAGTTAAGGGATCATTTTTTTTATAACTTAACTTAAGACTTCATACTTATTCTCATGGCCAAAAGTTAAGTAAATGTTTTCTTTTACTTAACTTTAATTTTTGCAAATTTATTTAAACTTAATTGTTTTAAAATGGGAGAAAGGGCCAAGTTAAGAAGTCTTCTTAACTTAAATTTTCTTACCAAGGCCAACTTTAAGTAATTGTTAATTACTTAAAGTCTTCCTAAATAGCAAACATCAAGGGGGAGGATTAAGATCTTCGTTCAAGACTCACCCTCGATCAAGGGGGAGACTTGGAAGAAAATATCTATTACTCCTACTTAATCTTTATTCTTGATTCTCATGCATATTATTATTCTTCATACTTATTATTTTCTTAACTTTGTATGTGGGATTGCCATAGATCAAAAAGGGGGAGATTGTTGGTGCAGTAGGCGCCTAAGTCGAACTTGAGTTTTGATTATAGCAAATGATACAAAGTTAAGCTCATATTGTTATCTCATGAGTTAAATCGAGTGTGCAGAAAAGTGCTAAAGCTGGAGCTGATGGCTAGTGACACCCGGAGTAAGCCACGGTGGTCGGGCGACACTCGAGTGACTTCGAAGGGAGTCAAAGGAATCCACTGGAAGGCCGGAAGCAAGAGCTACAAAGTAAGTATCGAGGTAAGATCATGTGTGTGAGCGTAAGTGAGGTCGTATCCTCGTTACGGGGATGGTCTTAAGCATAGATCCGACCAAAGACATCCCATGGATGGTCTAGGTCGAGATCGAACGATCGACGACTGTCAAAATAATGTTTTTGTTAAGCTAACTTGTGATTTCAGCTAGCATCAGTCGACTGCCCACAAGAGCCACTCGACTGCTTGAAATCAGTCGATTGCTTAGTGTTGTGACTCGACTGGAGCTGCCATCAGTTGACGGATGATGGCCATCAGTCGACTGATGGTCAAGGATCAACTTGGATGAGTCAAGCCTTATCACCTCATTCCAAGGAGCTTAGTGCCTAAATTTGATTGGTTGAAGATCCCCTCGAGGAGGGACTCAAAGGCTATAAAAGGAGGGCTTCTCCTATGGTTTTTCATCAATTAAAAACGCCTCCAAGTGCTTCCGATAAGCTACGACTCTCTGACATCCCTACAACGAAGTGCTACCGAGACAACGACTAGAGCTTCAACCTCCAACCTTCTAAGTCGTCGATAACAAACGTGTTAATTGTATTTCATTTTACTTGTCTTCTAAAGGTTTCATTATAAAGAGGAGAGGGGGAGTGTCCCTCTACCTCATGCTTTTCGTGGTTTTTGTATCTGATTAACTCCTACCTCTGACGAGGAGGAGTTCGTTAGTGATTTGCCATCCATGAGTGGACAAAGAGCACTAGGGCCTTGGAGTAGTAGCCGAAGGTTACGAACCAAGTAAAAAATTCTATGGTCTCTTTTGTTTAATTTTATCTTCCGCTGTGTCTACTCATGTTTTAACGAACGAAACAAGCGAAAGTTTTTATCGCTATTCACCCCCCCTCTAGCGATCCACTCGATCCAACATCTAGTCTCGAACAATAACATCCACTGAACAAATCAATATTCGAATCTCAGTCCATGTGGGATCGATAATCTTTTTATTACTTGATGACATCTGTGGACTTACGGCCGTTGACTGCGAGCACACGCTTCGAGACTTCGACGGTCTTCATCACGAGATTTGAGGTCGCGTTTGTGTGTATCATCCCTCGAATGCACTAAGCTCATGACTTCTCCCCGTACCATCCTTCATGTCTTGCCCTGAAGTCTGCTTTCTTTGGCTTAACTCCATTGCTCCTCATCCGGCGGTCCCTCGGATGCACTAAGCTCATGGCTTCTCCTCATGCCATCCTTCATCAACTCAAGGACCCGAGCCATGAGATGAGTGAACTTGTCATTGCTTCATCAGGCTACTCATGTGTAATTCACCAAGTCCAACACAACTTAGAACACACATCAAAAGCATAGACATCCTAACTTAATGTTGGGATGTATACTGAAAAGTCTATCTTTTGTATGAACATCTTTATTTTTGAAATAAGAATCACATGATCATTGTTTGCATATTTATGGATATGCATATTGTCTAATACATTACATTGTAGATAACATGGTGTGTGGTGTCACATGGGAGATCATGTTATCAGCTCCTTTTAAGTATAAGTAAAGGCTCACAACCGAGATGGCTTTGGACAAACCATTGGTATGGTTGTAGTGTGATTTGCTATTGGTTTGTCTTGACCATAGAATCACACTAGTGCACTTTGTGTATATTGAGCAGGACCGACTTAGAGGTGATTCGATTTATTGCTAACTACATAATCAAATCGGAACTCAGATATTATTTTGTAGATGCTCTTAATCCTGATATAATAACGGGCACATGTACTTAGTATTCATTTCTTTGATTTACCAATGGGCGAGATTTATAGATTAAATCGATAAGCTCGGTAAGTTGGGAAATGATATTATTTATATGGTGTGTCGTTGATTATAGGAGGAAATCGTGTCCTATATATTAGGATGATGATGTCCACTTGAGGAGCTCATAAGGTTCATCATGTAAACCCTGCAGGTGGACTTGGTCTAGCATGATGAAAAGGTTGAATGGTACTACTCATGGAGTAAGAAGTTGATTAATTAATGGTCAGTAAATTAATTAATCGACAGACATTCGAGATCTTAAACACGGGGAGAAAATATACACATAATATATGGAGCCCATATTAATTTATGGGGGTTGGTGAGGTAGATCAATGATGATCCTCTAGTGGAATTGATTATCATTAATGGATCGGACTTTATGTGGGCTTGATCCATTGGGTGGCCAAGATCCAACTCCTCCTCATGGTCCCTATTGTAGCCTATTAATACCTCATGAAGCCTAGATCCAATGGATGGAAACAAAACTCTATATCCAAAGGTAGAGATTAAATCTCTAGATCCGACGGTTGAGATTAAATCTCTAGATCCGACGGTTGAGATTAAATCCCTTGAACCAATGGTGGAGATTAAAACAAGGCATATCCCTAAACTCTATAAAAGGAGGCTTTAGGGTTGGCGTGGAGAGCAAGAGGCAAGGGGAGAGGCTAGGGTTTTGGGCGGCAAGGAGAATAGGGATTGGAGACACCAAATAAGGAAACTATCTCCTTATCTTCTTCTTCCTCAAGCTTGCCGGCACCCATACAGCCCCTTCCTGACTTTGGCCGGCATCCAAACTCCCTCAATCTCTTCTCCTTGGCCGGTGGAACCAAGGCTTAGGGTCCTCCCTTGGAGCTTTGGACGACATTCATCTTTTCTCCCTTCTCCTTGTTGGCCGGCGGCAAGCAACTTGCTTGTTGCTTGTTGGTTGGCTAAAGGAAGGTGAAGAGTCTTGTTTCTATTCTTCCTCTTGCTTGAAACTAGCTAGGAAGGAAGATTGGTGATCTAGGAGCTTCCACTTTTGGTAGATCGTCGCCCACACGACGTCCGAAAGGAGGAAGGTCATACAATAGAAGATCGAGAGGTATATCGATTCTCTATTTTAATTTGTTACATGTTTATATTTTCTTTTCAATTATATGCATGATATATATTCTGTTTTGTGGCTAAAAATACTTGGACCCCGAACATAAATAGAAAAGCCGGCAATCCGTACATCGTCTATTCCATGGCTATTCGTAAAATAGAGGTTGGTCGCTTGAACAACAAGTTTGTTCGAGAGACTACTCTAATCAAATAACACAACGATGACAAGGTTGCTTGGGAAATCCCTCTTGTCAAGGATAAATTTTTTATAAATTCCCATGGCCTCCATTACGATTTGACAAGTGATGCAAACAAACTTGCGCATCAGCTCTGAGTGCCTTCCTCCCCATTGAATGAGTTTGTTTGCGGATCACAAGGTCGAATATGGTTATAGGGAATTATTAAGGAGTGTGTGTACTTTCCCATCGGAAGGCATATAACCCGAGATAATTACCTTGGTACCGAGTAATGGTGAACACTTAGATACAAATATAAGTATCCTCCCCATCGGAGTCACTACTTTTATTTGTAGGGCCAAAGAGGAACCAACTATTAATTTTACTTGTCAAAAAGTTAGGTTGACAAGATAGTAAAATTAATGGGTAAAACCTCCTCTTACAAATGTAGAATTCGTATACGTCCACACTATCGTGGCATACGATATTCTCGGTGTTTTGAGGTGTTGGTTGATTTTAAAATTTTATTGTTTGAGGAATCAATAATTTTTTGAAATATAATGTTTTGATCTATGTGATTCTTAGGTTTTCTTTTAAAATGACTTTCAACCCGCTTGCTTTGATACTGAAAGAGAATAAACTTACTGGACCCAACTATGTTGATTGGAAGAGGAATCTAGACATTGTCTTCACTGCTGAGGAATACAAATATGTACTCCTCGAAGAGTGTCCTCCTAAGCCTGCAGATGATTATGGGGAAAAGGAGAGAGAGAATTATAAGAAGTGGATAAAGGCTGATGAGATGGCACGGTGTTACATTTTGGCATCTATGTCAAGTGTACTACAACATCAGCATCAAGCCATGCCCACTACTTATGACATGATGCTCAATCTCAAAGAGCTTTTCAGATACCAGAATTTGGCTGCAAGGCAGGAAGCCATGAGGAACCTGATGACGACCACCATGATCGAGGGAACACCCGTGAGGGATCATGTTCTCAAGATGATGGCTCATTTGAATGAGTTGGAAGTCCTCGGAGCTGAGATCGATGGGGAAACCCAGGTTGATATCATTCTCCAGTCTCTACCTAGGAGTTTTGAGCAGTTTCACCTAAACTACAACATGAACAAGAGGTTGTATTCATTGGCGAAACTTTTGACAGAACTCCAGGAAGCAGAGGGGATATTTCGTCAGAGTGCTCAGGCGCATGCCATGGTGACCCAAAAGGTTTCTACTTCTATGCCGAAAGGCAAGAGGAAGAAGAAATAAATTGGGACAAAGGTGGTGGGAGGAACTCAGGGAGGAGTGAAGAAGCCGAAAGGCAAGTGCTTCACTTGTAAGCAGACTGGACACTAGAAGAAGGACTGCCCCAACCGTAAGCAGAACAAAGGTATATCTTTTGGTCTAGTCATTGAAACATATTTAGCGATGATATCTACCAGCACCTGGTGTGTAGATACGGGAGCCACTGATCATGTATGCAATACTTTGCAGGGGTTCCAGGAAACCAGACGACTGGCTGAGGGAGAGATTACCGTGTACTTGGGCGATGCCACGAAGGTGGCGTCTGTTGCAGTGGGAGACGTTCATTTATCTTTTGAGAAATATAAAGTTTTTGTTCTTAAGAATTGCCTTTATGTACATTTATTTAGAAAGAATTTAATTTCAATTTCTAAATTTTTTATGGATGGATATTCTATTTATTTTAATGATAGAGTTGTTATAAAAAGGAATAGGTACATTATCTGTTCTGGTGCATTGATAGGAAATTTGTATACACTCGAACCAAAAGCTCCCACGATGCAAATAGAAGTTAATAACTCATCTTCTAATTCCAATAAGGGAAATTACTTATTAGGGCTAAGATTCAATCATAAATATACACCTCAAGTGTTGCACTCTAAAGAAAGACTATAGATAAAGAGATTGAAATTCAATGAGTTATTCCTGGGAATAATATTTATATGCCTCTAGATATTAAAGGTACATTCAACAAACTAAGGTCTAATCGGTAGAATTATTTATGTTGGTGCACCGCCCGAATACCTTGATGGTATTGATGGATCAAGAATATCATGACATGGGATTGTCGCATGAAAGTCCAACATGGGTAGGTATGATGGTCCAAGCATGGAGCTTGTGGGAAAGTCCAACATGGAAATCGATGGAAAATCCAAGCATGGAGCTTGTGGAAGTCCAACATTTGATGGGAAAGTCCAAGCATTCATGGTGTGCGCATGGTGCTTGGCATGGAAAGTCCAGCATGAGCATTACATGGAAAATCCGCGGTGCTTGGCATGGGAAATCCAAAGCATCATGGCTGCGGCGCTTGGTGTTGGGTGTGAAATGCATTGCGTAGCCGTGCGCTTGGTGCATTTGGGTAGTCTTGAGAAATTGGCTAGTTCACTAGGCTCGGTCCTTGAGTCGGTGAAGGATGGCATTGCGAACCCGCGCGCTTGGTGCATCCGAGGGACCGCCGGACAGGAGCGAATGGAGTGAGCCCAAAGGGAAGCATACTTCTAGGGCATGAGGCGAAGGATGGCGTGCGGCCGTGAGCTTGGCGATCCGAGGGACGAGGCCGAGGGAAGAGAGCTTGGTGGGGAACTCCATGAGGATAAGGTGGACTGGCCATGGCTAAGATCGAGGTGAGGCTCAAACTTGATGTTTGAGGGTTTACCCGACGATCGATACTCAAACAACTTGGTGTTTGAGGTTTTGCGACATCGATCCGCATAGGTGCCGGTCGATCGATCAAGTCGACTAGAGTTCGACCGTGTGTAAGGCTAGGGTTTTGGCTTGCCGATGTATGATGGCAATGATAGTCGACAGTAGTCGATCGCGAGGGATGGCAATGATCGATGGGAGGAGACGCTCGTGAGCCGATCGGCCAACCGGGTCACCAATCGGTGATTCACGATCGGGCATCATGCCGATCGTAGGTGATCCGCTGGAACTTGTCCAACGTGGATCCGCCGCTGTGAGACAACGGCATGGCCGATCGGGCCGATCGGCCGGCTAAGCGCGAAAACAACTCGATGCAGGTTATAAAAGGAGCTCGAGATGGAGGTTTTTGCAATGGTTTTTGTGGAGCTATTGGAGGGTAATTGCTGCTGCATTCCAGTCCTTCAAGAGCCAATCAAAGCAAGCAACAAGCAAAGCGATCAAAGCAATTGTGTAAAAGTTTTCTTTTGTATTGTCTTTGTATTTCTTGTTGTATTTCATATTACTTGTTGTAATAACTTGTGAGAGGTTTCTCCACCTCCGACGTGTAGTCGAGAAGGAGTGTAGTTAGTGTCGTGCGCATAACTAAAGCTCGAGGAGCTCACCCGTGGAGTAGGAACCATTCGGTTCCAAACCACGTATATCTTGTGTTGTGTGATTGTGTATTGTTGTTAGTTTCATTATTATTGTTATTCCGCTGCGCTAACGACAATCGTAGACAAGCAACGCAAGAAGAACGAGTAAATTCTGACATCCATCGTAAGAGGGCTATTCACCCCCCTCTAGCCGGTCGTTCGATCCCCTACAAGTGGTATCAGAGCCGAGGTCGCTCTTCAAGGACTAACCGCCGCGAGAGCACTACAAATGGCTGGCTTCATCCATCCACCGAAATTCGATGGAGATTTTGCTTGGTGGAGGAAACGGATGGAGGTATACCTAGAAACCGATTTTGATTTTATGATTATTATAGAAAACGGTTTTGAAATGCCTAGAGACAAGTACAACAAGCCAATTGAGAAGTCAAAATGTACCCAAGACCAAATCAAAGACTTCAAGACAAATCTCAAGGTAATCAAGTTGATTAGTGATTTGTTACCTAACACTATTTGGTCTAGATTGGGTGATTATAGGGATGCAAGGGAATTATGGAATAAGGTAATGAAATTCCAAGAAAATTCCCAATCGGCACAAGTAGAGGAGAATGTCGAAGAAGAATCACCATCCACTTTTGAAGATGTGGATGACTTGGTGGAGACCTCCACCTCTAGCATTGAGGGGAGGAAAGGATTTCAACTCCGGAGCCAAGCCAAAATGAAGCATCTACCTCCGGAAGAAATGACCAAGAGGCTTCCACCAACTCCCTAGGTAACTCAAGTGTTGTAATTTTAAATAAAAATCACATAAAATGCTTTGAGTGTAGGGAGAAGGGGCATTACAAGAGCAAATGCCCTAAATTGGCTAAGAATAAGGCATCGACACCAAAAGTCAACCCAAAGTCAAACGATGTCGGTGTTCCCAAAATCAAGAGCAAAGAGCACATTGTGTGCTTCAAATGCAATCAAAAGGGACACTACCGAAGCCAATTCCCTAGGGGGAGGAAGAAAGGGCAAGAAGGTGCAATTCATGTAGGGGGAGCTCCTAAAGCTAACCCTAAGGTACATTTAGTTAATGCACCTTTAATTCCTAAAGTCAAAAAGCATGCTAAAAATTATTTTAGTTCTCTTGCTATTATCAATGAAAAGCATGCTAAGAGAAATAATAAGGTGTATTGTCTAGGTGCCAATCATGTTCATATAACTAAGGACAAACCTAGGACTCAAAACACTAGATCTATCCTACCTAGGAAATCAATTAGAAGAATTGAAGAGAATTTGGGTATTAATCCCAAAAAGTCTAGGCACATGCCTAAGAAGAAGAGGTTTTCCCAAAAACCTAATGAAAATTCAAAAATGGGAAAATTAGAGCTAGAGAACCAAGTCTTGAGGTCAAGACTTGAGAGAATGGAGAAAACCCTTAGAATCATAGAAAATTCAATTCTAGGGTCAAATGTCCAAAAGTCATGACCTAAGGTTCACAAACGATCTAAGGGCAAGGAAGGTTTGGATCACAAACCTAAGCCCAAGAAGACTTATCATAATGTTCCATTTAATTATGGAACTATTTCTAGGTCTAGGAAAACCAAGGCTAATAGGGAAATCATCCCTAAGTCTAGCCATGGTATGTGTTTAGTGGCTAACACTTCAAAGAAATCAAATGTAGCCACTAAGAAGGTCAATGGAGGAGTCACCTCTAGAGTTGACCTAGGAAAGACCCAAAAGACTATGGCTTCAAAGCCTAAAAGGGTCATTAGGAAGATATCTAGGGAAGTTATCCCTAGGGAATACCTTGTTAACCCAAGGAGCTCCAATAGATATTGGGTTCCTAAGAGCGTGATTGATTCACGCTAAATGGGTTAGGGTGTGTCAACCCCAAGTGGATGGGTGGTTAACCTAGCCATTGTGAGTTGACACATTAGGGTGTGCCAATATGGTTTGAGAAGTCTAAAAATGATTAAATTGGCACAATTAGGTCTTAGAGGTATTGGTGTGCCATTTTGGGTTTTTGGCACACTAAGAAAATGAATGACATTAAGGCAAAATGAATTTAATTCCTAGAAGTGGCAAATTAATTTTAACACTTAGGTATTCTATACCTTAGTATATTTTACTTGCCATGCTTTATTTGCCTTGCCATGTCATGACATCATTTTCATTTTCATCTATAAAAATGTCATGATCATGTTTAGATGTCATGTATGCTTAAGTTTCATTCACATGCCATGACATCATGATATTGGCATATGTTTTTATCTATATTATATCTATGCCATAATCATATCATGCATGAATTAAAATGGAGTTAAGGACTATGGCATGATTTGATGGGAATCAAATAATATTGCCTAGAAATATGCATGAGACCATTTTAAAGAACAAAAACCCACATCTCACTAGATTAATTTCCTTGAATGTGTTTTACACATCTAGATATTTGTGAGATGTTTAGGAAAATGAAAATAAAGGTTTTGAAAACATTTTGAAAAACCTTGGTGAAGCCTATCTTGTGATAGCTATCACCATTGAATAGGATGATACAAAGAAGGCTTATTATTGAAGCTTTTCTAAAATTTTGAACTTTGTATCAATCTCCTAATTTAATGGGTAAAATAATTTTCCAATATTTTTCACCCATAATGTTTAGGATAAGTAATATGCATATGAAATTTCATGAATTTTAAACTTATGTATATTTACTTATGGATTTCGGAAATCCATTTCGAAAAAATGTAGATCAATGAACGCCATGGATGGCAATCGATCGATGAGGGTGGCAATGATGATTCGATTTCAATGACCGCCAAGTGATTTTGGGTAAATCTTGTTGGTTAGGCCCATGTTCAGCTATGTTTTGGTCCCCTAACCACTTCTAACACTAGGATATGCTTGGGAGAGCATTAGAGAGGGTGGAAATCCATTGGATATGGATTAGGAGTTGGGTTGAGGGTGAGTATCAATTTTAAGGTGGAAGAGAGTTCATTGTTGAACTTTGCCTTAATTTTGATTTGGTTAATGTTCCTATTGGCTTAGGGACTCTCCAAGGACATTGTTAGTGCAATGGTCAAGGGGGAGCAAGACTCTAGGGGGAGGTATCCATCATGGGAAGATGGATGTGTATTTCCTCATGGGAGGAAAATTGGGTTGCCTCTCTTTAAGTGATATGGGATCACTAGAAAGATTGTAGGCATGTGTTCTTCCAAGGGAGAGATTGTAAGATCTCATTGGGATATGAGACATTCATACCCTTGGGGAGGACCTTTTTGATGTAATGTCAAAAATGGGGAGAAGTTACCAAGTTACCAATTAGGGTTCGTTGGAATTCTCATTGGGATATGAGAATTGCCAATATGGGAGAATTGGTAGACTTGAGATGGTAGTTTTGTCAATCATCAAAAAGGGGGAGATTGTTGGTGCAATTGGCCCAGCAATACCTTGATGGTATTTTGATGAGAGACAAAACTCATGACATGGGATTGTCATGGGAAAGTCCAACATCGGTTGGCATGGAAAATCCAAGCATGGAGCTTGGTGTGGGAAAGTCCAACATGGGGTTGGCATGGAGAATCCAAGCATGGAGCTTGGTGTGGAAGTCCAAGGGGGAAGCCTTGGCATGGGAAAGTCCAAAGCATTGCGAAGTCGTGTGGTTGGTGCTTGGCATGGGAAAGTCCAAAGCATTGCGAAGCCGTGTGCTTGGTACTTGGCATGGGAAATTCAAAGCATTGCGAAGTCGTGCGCTTGGTGCTTGGTGAGAAATGCATTGTGAAGTCGTGCGCTTGGTGCATTTGGGAAGTCTTGAGAACTTGGCAAGTTCACTAGGCTCGGGTCCTTGAGTCGGTGAAGGATGGCATTGCGAAGCCGTGCGCTTGGTGCATCCGAGGGACCGTCGGACGGGGAGCGAATGGAGTGAGCCCAAAGGGAAGCATACTTCTAGGGCATGAGACGCGAAGGATGGCGTTGCGAAGCCGTGAGCTTGGCGCATCCGAGGGACGTAGGCCGAGGGAAGAGAGCTTTGGTGGGGAACTCCATGAGGGATAAGGTGGACTTGGCCAAGTGGCTAAGACTGAGTGTCAGAGGCTCAAACTTGATGTTTGAGGGTTTACCCGACGATCAGATACTCAAACAACTTGGTGTTTGAGGTTTTGCCCGACATCAGTTGACTGGCATAGGTGCCGGTTCGACTGATCCAAGTCGACTAGAGTTCGACTGGTGTAAGGCTAGGGTTTGGCTTGGCCGATCACATGGATACGGCATGATGATCGATCGACAGCAATGACCGCCGAGGGATGGCAATGATCGATGATGGGAGTGTCGTGAGCATTGATCGCTCAGAGCCGATCGGGCCGACCATTGAGTCGGTCATGATCGATGGGCATCATCACGACCGGTAGGTGATCCGCTGAACTTGTCCGATGATCCGCCGCAAGAGACAACGCATGTGGGCAATGATCGGGCCTTTGGCAATGATCATAGCGCGAAAACAACTCGATGCAGGTTATAAAAGGAGCTCGAGATGGAGGTTTTTGCAATGGTTTTTGTGGAGCTATTGGAGGGGAATTGCTGCTGCATTCCAGTCCTTCAAGAGCCAATCAAAGCAAGCAACAAGCAAAGCGATCAAAGCAATTGTGTAAAAGTTTTCTTTTGTATTGTCTTTGTATTTCTTGTTGTATTTCATATTACTTATTGTAATAACTTGTGAGAGGTTTCTCCACCTCCGACGTGTAGTCGAGAAGGAGTGTAGTTAGTGTCGTGCGCATAACTAGAGCTCGAGGAGCTCACCCGTGGAGTAGGAACCATTCGGTTCCGAACCACGTAAATCTTGTGTTGTGTGATTGTGTATTGTTGTTAGTTACTATGTGATGAACCACAAACCCATGAGTAAGATTTTTCTGGAGGAAATAAAAGGGGAAGTCACTTCTTCAGTACCACCGGTACAAGAGGATATACCACAAGTCACTGCACCGCATGTCACAGAGGATACACAGGTGATACCTCATCGTAGTGGGAGGGTTGTGAGACAGCCTGATAGATTCATGTTCTTGGGAGAATCTTCTGATTTAGTCCTTGACGAACATGAACCTGATCCTTGTATATATGACGAGACAATCCAAGATAAAGATGCAGCATCTTTGCAAAGTGAAATGAATACTGAGATTGAATCTATGGATTCAAATCAGGTATGGGAGCTAGTGGAACCACCCGATGGTATAAAAACCATTGGATGCAAGTGGATCTACAAAAGAAAGAGAGGAATTGACGGAAAGGTTGAGACCTGTTAGTAATATATGAGAGATGTCCTAAGGCAATCGCCTTATGTATGAACCATTTATATGATAAATGAAGATTCACTATTTGAGAATACATGTTTTATGTATTTGATTGGATCTTAAACTCATTTACTGAATGTCCACGATACGATTCACAGCATGAGAGAATTTGTGATTGGATCACAACTAGTGAGTATCTCTACATGTGTAATTGTGATGTATCTAATTATCCTAGTCGATGAATTGATGAATGGACAGACACCATCAATTCTCGGAGACTAGCACGAGGTATACTCCTTGGTGTATCCAAGCAGCTGATTCTCACTGGCTGGAGACATAGTGATGTCCGGAGTTAATCGTGGATGCTAGTTATGGTAACTAGTTCATTGGAGTGATCAGCCGTAAGACTTCATATGGTTCTTTGCATATATAGATATGTCAATGAAGTTCTTACTGTGGCTTAAGTGCGATGTTCCTTTGACTTGCGGTATTCAAGTCATCTTGATCATGGAGACTTATGCTTTGACATCTTAAGCAAACATCTCTAAGGAGATGTGGACCCGGATGATTGGGTATAAGGGTATGATCAAGGTGTTTGAATAGCCTATAAAGGATTCACCACTCCTTGCGAGGAGATGTATACCCATGGCCTCTCGTCGGATTGTTACTAAAGTCTTTGGCCAAAGCATTACATGTTTAGAGTAAGGTACTCTTCAATACATGTGGAGTAACTAGAATCCGTAGGACGAGGAAATGATACTTGGGCTAGGTGTGACGTAGTCAGCCTAGTGGGGACTGACACAATAGACCATGTCCTAAACCAAGTGGGTATAAGATGAGTGAAGGGAATGGGGCACGATTCATTCGAGCCATCAAGGGTTTCGTAAATAGTTCGATCAACCGCTGATCTTTTCGTTAATTGGGGATCATGATGTACTACTAGGTGCCACTCATGATCGCTTCTATAATTAATGGTTAATTATAGACGGCCAACATAAACCGAGAACCTATTTGGTCACACGCACAACGAGTGTAATCCAAAGGATTTAAAACGAGCTTGAGAATGAGATTCTCAGACCGAGAGAAACTATGTTTGGTTGGACCAAACATAAAGCGAGCATGAAATTGTTTCAGTCGCAATGGAAGCGTGGATGGGCTGCGTCTTATGAAGACGTAATGGATGGACCAAAATGGTTTGGTTCTAATCCAAAGGATAAGAATAAACCAAAGGGTTTGGTTTATTTTAAACGAATGAACCAAAAGTTGGTTCGGTTCGTTTTAACTTAAAATAAACCATCATGGTTTGGTTTATTTTAACTTATCTTAATGGAGCGGGTTAACGGGCTTTATGGATATGATCCATTAACCATTAAGAGAATTAGTTCTCTATAAAGAGCCGCCTAACCTCCTTGCCGCCGCCCAACTTTGTGCAGCTGCTTGCCAAGCTCCTTGCCGGCCCAAGCTTCACCGGTGAACCTCCGCGACCCTCCGTGATCTCCTATAGGTTTGGCATCAAGGTGAGGCTTTTCTCTCCTTGTTTTGGCCGGCGCCTACTCCTCCACCACGCTGTCCAGTTTTCTGGACAGCTTCTTCTCCTCTCGTCGGAGCGTCGTTTGGACGACGGTTAGAGCTCCGACAGCGGCTAACTGACCGGGGATTCGATCTCCGGTAATCCTCTGAGGTGGAGGACGAAGGATTCGTCAATTGGTTGACGAATACCTCTCCGGAGAAGCGAGTTTTGAGAACTCGTATTAGGATCCGAATTTGGATTCGGATCGTGATCATCTCTCGATCACGCCGCCTTCAACACGAGGCTAGTAACCCGCACGAAGACGAAGCTCTGACTTAGCAAGTCATCCCGAGGAGCTCGGGCGTGGATACGGATAGAGACGATTCTTACGAGGATCGCCCGCTGATGCCGTTTCTTCGCTACACGCCATACGAAGGTATAACGAGTTTAATTTCCTTTTATTGCAATTTTAATTTACGGTTATGTCTACACTTGTTGTAATAGCATGCGTGTGTTGTGTGTGTTGTAATAAATAGAGTATTTATTATTTTTATTGCTTCACTGTGCTCATGTTTACGAAACATGATCGAACACACACGCCATGCGGTTCTAAACCCAACAAAGGGTATCAGAGCCCAGGTTGTGTTTCACATAATCGTAAAATGGTTTTATGCGATAGTCATAATGTATTTCTGGAAATTTTCTAAATTTTGGAAATTTAGAAGTATTTATGGAAATTTTTCAATTTTGGAAAGTCTAGAAGTATTTATGAAATCTTCCACTTTTGAAAGTTGAAGTATTTATGGAAATTTAGATTTTCCATAAATAAAATATTTGATTAGATTCTGGAAATTTGTTTCCTAATTTAATCATGATTTGATTTGGGAAATCAAATCTTAAAATATTTATTTTCCATAAGTAGTTTTAAAGATTTAGGAAATTGGTTTCCTAAATAGATTTTCCTTAATCAAATAATTCCATGAATAAAATATGTGATTAGATTTGGAAATTTGTTTCCTAATTTAATTATGATTTGATTTGGAGAATCAAATCTTAAACATATTTTATTTCCATAAATAGTTATGACATATAAGGAAATTACATACATGACATAATTGTATGCCATGTAATTGCATTAGATGCATAACATTATGCCATGCGTGTCGTGACATGTAGATGTATGCCATGTATGCCATGCCATGTAGATAATAGTTATTTGCATGCAAAGAGGATGAGACATAAAAACCCTTAATCAATATTAAAGCCTACACCTTCCATTAATATGGTTAGAACCAGAGTTCTGTTTCTTGTTTGGGTTGTTGGACTCTCTCCAAGCCCAGCTCGAACCTGAATATGTTCAAACCATGGAATAGTTTAATACTAATATGGTAAGAGTCAGAGGTCAATCGTTAGCTTTGGTTGTTGGACTCTCTCCAAGCTGGGCTAATTGGTTGAATGCGCTCTAACCATATTAAAACTATGTCCGATTAATGGGTTGGCTTTAACCTGGAGCATCGGCTTGTTGGACTCTCTCCAAGGTCGATGTAAGGGAGGTGAAGTTGGGTGCTATGCATATGATGCATACTTGTTAATGTGTTAACAACCCGATGTATGTGTGAACATTCAATTAGTTGATAGCACATTGTGATAGTTGCATATACGTGATATGCAATCGGTATAGAAGTTACCTACCGTCGTAGTTATGAATGGCTTGTTGGACTCTCTCCAAGGTTGTTCATAACTATGATGGATATCAGCCCATTCGGAGATGGACCTACGATCTCCCGAAGTGATTTTGGGGTTTTTGAAATTCGAAAAAAAAATGAATGGGATTTATAAATGTATATTGATGCATTTTTAAAATTATCTTTCTCATATATGCTCATTTTGTATTTCTAAGTTAATATATTGATCATGATGTGTTTGAATTTGCGTTCCATTTTGGATTCAAATAAATTGACTGGGCCGAACTTCTTGGACTGGCTTAGAAACTTGAGAATTGTTCTCAAGGTGAAAAACTTATGTATGTCCTCGAAGCACCTCTTCCCGGCCGTCCTAGTGACGATGCAACTTTGGACCAATTGTTGGCCTATCAGAAACATGTGAGTGATTCTGAACAAATGAGTTGCATCATGCTAGCCGCGATGGAACCCAAGCTACGAAAGCAACATGAGCATATGGATGCTCATATCGTAGTCCTTCATCTTTGTGAGTTGGTTGATGAGCAAGTGAGATTCAGCGTTCAAGTCTCAAAGCCTCTTCACCTCCGAGATGCTAGGAGGTTCATCTGCGGTATCGCTTTCAATATGTCAAGACTGTGGAGTCTTCTCGAGAAGCATGAGCAGGGACTGTTGTTAGTTGATTCCTCAAGAAAGGTTCTAAGAGGAAGTCAAAGGAACAAAGAAGGGAAAGAAGAGAAGGCTAAGAAGGTAGAACTAGCAAAAAGGAAACTTGCCATCATTATGGCAAGGAGAGCCATTTGAAGAAAGTGCAAGATTTATCTTGAGTCCGTGAAGAAGGATAAGGCATCGGATGCCCCATCTTCTTCTGTAAATCTTCTTTATTGATTGTCATTCTATTTCCTGTAAACACTTGGGTATTTGATATCGGTGTGGCTCACATATATGTAATGACATACATGGGCTAAGGAATAGAAGAAGACTCACAAGGGAGAGTCAAATTTACGTTGGGAATGGAGCAAAGGTTGCCGACTCGCCATCTGAACGATTTGTTGAACTCCTGTAGACTTGTCTTAGAATCGACAATTGCTTTTATGTTCCTTCGCTGATAAAGAACATCATTTCTATTTCTTGTTTAAATAGAAATGGGTTCCATTTGACTTTAGTAACAATTGTTGTTACATAACTTTGAATGGAGTTCTTTATGGGATTGGAACTTTAAGCAATGGTGTTTATACGCTGGACGATCCAAAGGATATTTCAATATCGGGCGAGCAACACGTGCTCGAAAGGATAATCAAATAGACTCCTATATGTGGCATTGTCGTCTGGCCATATAAGCAAGAAACGCATGTCCGAATTACACCGATGTGGAATTTCGAATCGCTTGAATTAGATTCATACGATACATGCAATCATGCTTAAAAGGCAAGATGACTAAGTTACCTTTACCGAAAAGGTGAACGAGTGGGAGAGTTACTAGGTCTAATACATACCGATGTATGTGGACCTATGTCAACTCAAGCTTTAGGAGGCTATAGCTACTTCATTACCTTCACCGATGATCACTACGGTTTGGGTATGTGTTCTTGATGAAACACAAGTCCAAGCCTTTGAAAGGTTCAAAGAATTCAGAAATGAAGTAGAGAAACAACATGACAAGAGTATTAAAATACTGATCGGATCGAGGTGGTGAATACTTAAGTCAAGAGTTTCTTGATTATCTAAGAGACAATGGCATATTGTCTCAATGGACTCCGCCATATACACCACAAAGATAATGGTGTATCCGAGAGGCGAATCGACCTTGTTGGACATGGTCGTCAATGATGAATCATGCAACTCTTCCCAAGTCCTTTGGGGTTATTCACTTCGCATACAATTGTTTACTTGTTAAATGTAATGCCTACTAAGGTAGTCTCAACTACTCCATATGAGATATGGAATGGTAAGAAACCTCATGTATCTTACTTGAAGATATGGGGTTGTCTCCGCTTATGTGAAGCGGATCAGATCGCATAAATTGGATGCTAAGTCCGATAAATGTCTATTTATTGATACCCTAAGGAAACAAGGTTACCAATTCTATCATCCCGGAACAAAAGGTGTTTGTTTCAAGGCATGCTGGTTTCTAGAGAAAGAGTTTCTCTGCAAGAAAACAAGGGGAGTGTCGTCGAGCTTGAGGAGGCTCGAGAGACTCAAATAGACATTAATGAGATACCTGGTGAAGCACAACATAACAACTCATAGTGATGAGCAATCTACTGATTTATCAGAACACCACATCTTCAGTAGATCCGTAGAACACGCAATATTCCCGAGAGATATGGATTTCTCGTAAGTGAATCGAACGACGTGTTACTCATTGATGATGAGGAGCCTACCAGCTTATGAAGAAGTGCCGACAAGTTCGTAGAAGGGATAAGTGGCTTGGTGCCATGAAGTCGAAATGGATTCCATGTACGAAAACCAAGTTCGAACTTGGTTGACCCACCAAGGCATAAAGCCTATAGGGTGCAAGTGGTTTTCAAGAAGAAAACCGACATGGATGGTAATGTGATTACCTATAAGGTTAGATTGGTAAAGGATATCGCCAAAAACAAGGTGTTGATTATGACGAAACCTATTCACGTAGCTATGCTTAAATCCATTCGATGCTCCCGCCATAGCCTCCATTATGATTATGAGATATGGCGAGATGGATGTGAAAACAACTTTCCTTAATGGAAACTCGCTCGAGGACGTGTATATGATACACCGAGGGTTTCACATCGGTTGATAAAACCAAGGTATGCAAGTTGCGACGATCCATTTATGGATTGAAGCAAGCATCCAGAGTCGAATATCCGCTTTGATGAGACGATCAAAAGTTTGATTTCTCACAAAATCCGCGAACCTTGTGTGTACAAGAAGGTTAGTGGGAGGCAATGTGTTCCTAGTATTGTATGTCGATGACATATTACTTATAGGAAACAATGTGTCAATCTTACACTTAAGGTTTGGTTATCCAAGACATTCTCCATGAAAGACGGGAGAAGCAACCTACATCCTTGGGATTAAGATCTATAGAGATAGATCGAAACTTGCTTGGTCTTTCGCAGCTACATATATATAGACCGAGCAAAGAGGTTTAGCATGTCGGAATCCAAGAAAGGTTTCTACCCATCGTGCATGGGGTACACCTTTCAAGTCTATGTGTCCGCGACGTAAGACGATAGGATTTGCATGAGTAAGATTCCCTATGCATCCGCAATAGGATCTATCATGTATGCTATGTTATGTACGAGGCCCGATGTATCGTATGCTCCGAGTGTCACGAGCAGATACTACCGATCCAGAATGGATCATTGGGTGTTAAGACGATCCTTAAGTACTTGAGAAGAACTAAGGATGTGTTCCTAATATATGGAGAAGGGTACATGGTATTGGATGCGTGCATGCATAAGGATGATTCCATGTCTGTCCGTATGTATTCACCTAGAATGGAGGCGCAATAAGTTGGAAAGGTTCCAAGCTTGACACTATAGCGGATTCTCGCCACTAAGGCAATACATTGCAACGGAAGCAAAAAGGAAGCGGTTTGATCAAGAAGTTCATCTCAACTTGATGTGGTCTCATCAATGATCCAAACATGTGCTTCGCCGCTATCATCTTATCGAGAGATCATAAGTAGGGAACGAAATACAAATCGAGAAAATTCCCACCGAAAGGAACTTAGCGGATCCTTTGACTAAAGCATTACCTCAAAGTAAGTTTGAGGGTCATGTTAGAGCTTATGGTATTGGATACCGTAGCGATTGGCATTAGGCCAAGTGGGAGTCTGTTAGTAATATATGAGAGATGTCCTAAGGCAATCGCTTATGTATGAACCATTTATATGATAAATGAAGATTCACTATTTGAGTATACATGTTTTATGTATTTGATTGGATCTTAAACTCATTTATCAATGTCCACGATACGATTCACAAAGATGAGAGAATTTGTGATTGGATCACAACTAGTGAGTATCTCTACATGTGTAATTGTGATGTATCGAATTATCCTAGTCGATGAATTGATGAATCTGGACACCATCAATTCGCTGAGACTAGCACGAGGTATACTCCTTGGTGTATCCAAGCAAATGATTCACCGGAGACATAGTGATGTCCGAGTTAATCGTGGATGCTAGTTATGGTAACTAGTTCATTGAGTGACCACCGTAAGACTTCATATGGTTCTCGCATATATAGATATGTCAATGAAGTTCTTACTGTGGGCTTAAGTGCGATGTTCCTTTGACTTGTGTATTCAAGTCATCTTGATCATGGAGACTTATGCTTTGACATCTTAAGCAAACATCTCTAAGGAGATGTGGACCCGGATGATTGGGTATAAGTCAAGTGATCAAGGTGTTTGAATAGCCTATAAAGGATTCACCACTCCTTGCAGGAGATGTATACCCATGGCCTCTCGTCGGATTGTTACTAAAGTCTTTGGCCAAAGCATTACATGTTTAGAGTAAGGTACTCTTCGATACATGTGGAGTAACTAGAACTGTGAGGGACGAGGAAATGATGATACTTGGGCTAGGTGTGACGAGTCACTTAGTGGGGATCGACACAATAGACCATGTCCCAACCAAGTGGGTATAAGATGAGTGAAGGGAATGGGGCACGATTCATTCGAGCCATCAAGGGTTACAGAAATAGTACTGGATCAAACGTTGATCTTTTCGCTTAATTGGGGATCATGATGTACTACTAGGTGCCACTCATGATCGTTCTATAATTAATGGTTAATTATAGACTGCCAACATAAACCGAGAACCTATTTGGTCACACGCACAACGAGTGTAATCCAAAGGATTTAAAACGAGCTTGAGAATGGGATTCTCAGACCGAGAGAAACTATGTTTGGTTGGACCAAACATAAAGCGAGCATGAAATTGTTTCAATGCAATGGAAGCGTGGATGGGCCGTGTCTTATGAAGACATAATGGATGGACCAAAATGGTTTGGTTCTAATCCAATGGATGAGAATAAACCAAAGGGTTTGGTTTATTTTAAACGAATGAACCAAAAGTTGGTTCGGTTCGTTTTAACTTAAAATAAACCATCATGGTTTGGTTTATTTTAACTTATCTTAATGGAGCGGGTTAACGGGCTTTATGGATATGATCCATTAACCATTAAGAGAATTAGTTCTCTATAAAAGTGGGCTTAAGGGATTGTTAAGCCAACCGCCCAACCTCCTTGCCGCCCAGCTGATTGTGCTGCCATCTCCTCCTTTGCCGGCGCCCAAGCTTCAGCCGGTGAACCTCCGCGACTCCGTGATCTCCTATAGGTTTGGCATCAAGGTGAGGCTTTTCTCTCCTTGTTTTGGCCGGGCGCCTACTCCTTCCACCAAGCTGTCCAGTTTTCTGGACAGCTTCTTCTCCTCTCGCCGAGCCGCTTGACGACGGTTAGTGCCGACAGCGCTAACATACCGGGATTTGATCTCCGGTAATCCTCTGAGGTGGAGGACGAAGCGATTCGTCCAAACGGTTGACGAATACCTCCGGAGAAGCGAGTTTTGAGAACTTCGCTTTGGATCCGAATTTGGATTCGGATCGTGATCATCTCTCGATCACGCCGCCTTCAACACGAGGCTAGTAACCCGCACGAAGACGGCTCGTGACTTAGCGAAGTCATCCCGAGGAGCTCGGCGTGATACGGATAGAGACGATTCTTACGAGGATCGCTCCGCTGATGCCGCTCGCTACACGCCATACTAAAGGTATAACGAGTTTAATTTCCTTTTATTGCAATTTTAATTTACGGTTATGTCTACACTTGTTGTAATAGCATGCGGTGTTGTGTGTGTTGTAATAAATAGAGTATTTATTATTTTTATTGCTTCGCTGTGCTCATGTTTTTAAACATGATCGAACACACACGAAACCCAACAAAGGGTATCAGAGCCTCAGTTGTGTTTCGACATAATCGTAAAATGGTTTTGCGATAGTCATAATGTATTTCTGGAAGTTTTCTAAATTTTGGAAATTTAGAACTATTTATGGAAATTTTTCAATTTTGGAAAGTCTAGAAGTATTTATGGAAATCTTCCACTTTTGGAAAGTTGAAAGTATTTATGGAAATTTATATTTTCCATAAATAAAATATTTGATTAGATTCTGGAAATTTGTTATCTAATTTAATCATGATTTGATTTGGGAAATCAAATCTTAAAATATTTAATTTCCATAAGTAGTTTTAAAGATTTAGGAAATTGATTTCCTAAATAGATTTTCCTTAATCAAATAATTCCATGAATAAAATATGTGATTAGATTTGGAAATTTGTTTCCTAATTTAATTATGATTTGATTTGGAGAATCAAATCTTAAACATATTTTATTTCCAAAATAGTTGCGACATATATGAAATTACATACATGACATAATTGTATGCCATGTAATTGCATTAGATGCATAACATTATGCCATGTGTCGTGACATGTAGATGTATGCCATGTATGCCATGCCATGTAGATAATAGTTATTTGCATGCAAAGAGGATGAGACATAAAACCCTTAATCAATATTAAAGCCTACACCTTCCATTAATATGGTTAGAACCAGAGTTCTGCTTTCTTGTTTGGGTTGTTGGACTCTCTCCAAGCCCTGGCCAACCTCAATATGTTCAAACCATGGAATAGTTTAATACTAATATGGTAAGAGTCGAGGTCAATCGTTAGCTTTGGTTGTTGGACTCTCTCCAAGCTGGGCTAATTGGTTGAATGCGCTCTAACCATATTAAAACTATGTCCCGATTAATGGGTTGGCTTTAACCTGGAGCATCGGCTTGTTGGACTCTCTCCAAGGTCGATGTAAAGGGAGGTGAAGTTGGGTGCTATGCATATGATGCATACTTGTTAATGTGTTAACAACCCGATGTATGTGTGAACATTCAATTAGTTGATAGCACATTGTGATAGTTGCATATACGGATATGCAATCGGTATAGAAGATACCTACCATCGTAGTTATGAATGGCTTGTTGGACTCTCTCCAAGGTTGTTCATAACTATGATGGATATCAGCCCATTCGAAGATGGACCTACGATCTCCCGAAGTGATTTTGGGGTTTTTGAAATTCGAAAAATGAATGGGATTTATAAATGTATATTGATGCATTTTAAAATCATCTTTCTCATATATGCTCATTTTGTATTTCTAAGTTAATATATTGATCATGATGTGTTTGAATTTGCGTTCCATTTTGGATTCAAATAAATTGGCTGGGCCGAACTTGGACTGGCTTAGAAATCTCGAGAATTGTTCTCAAGGTGAAAAGCTTGTGTATGTCCTCGAAGCGCCTCTTCCCGCCCGTCCTAGTGACGATGCAACTTTGGACCAATTGTTGGCCTATCAGAAACATGTGAGTGATTCTGAACAAATGAGTTGCATCATGCTAGCCGCGATGGAACCCAAGCTACGAAAGCAACATGAGCATATGGATGCTCATATCGTAGTCCTTCATCTTTGTGAGTTGGTTGATGAGCAAGTGAGATTCGAAAGGTTCGAAGTCTCAAAGCTCCTCTTCACCTCTGAGATGCTAGGAGGTTCATCTGTGGTACTGCTCAATATGCTGAAGACTGTGGAGTCTTCTGAGAAGCATGAGCAGGGGACGGTGCTGTTAGTTGATTCCTCGAAGAAAGGTTCTAAGAGGAAGTCAAAGGAACAACAGAAGGGAAAGAAGAGAAAGGCTAAGAAGGTAGAACTAGCACAAAAGGAAACTTGCCATCATTATGGCAAGGAGAGCCATTTGCGAAGAAAGTGCAAGATTTATCTTGAGTCCGTGAAGAAGGATAAGGCATCGGATGCCCCATCTTCTTCAGAAATCTTCTTTATTGATTGTCATTCTATTTCCTTAGACACTTGGGTATTTGATACTGGGTGTGGCTCACATATATGTAATGACATACATGGGCTAAGGAATAGAAGAAGACTCGTCAAGGGAGAGTCAAATTTACGTGTTGGGAATGGAGCAAGCTGTCCGCACTCGCCATCTAACGCATTTGTTGAACTCGTAGGACTTGTCTTAGAACTGGACAATTGCTTTTATGTTCCTTCGTTGATAAAGAACATCATTTCTATTTCTTTTCTAAATAGAAATGGGTTCCATTTGACTTTTAGTAATAATTGTTGTTACATAACTTTGAATGGAGTTCTTTATGGGATTGGAACTTTAAGCAATGGTGTTTATACGCTTGACGATCCAAAGGCGATTTTCAATATTGAAGCGAGCAACACGCGTGCTCGAAAGGATAATCAAATAGACTCCTATATGTGGCATTGACGTCTTGGCCATATAAGCAAGAAACGCATGTCCGAATTACACCGATATGGAATTCTGGAATCGTTTGAGTTAGATTCATACGATACATGCGAATCATGCTTAAAAGGCAAGATGACTAAGTTACCTTTTACTGGAAAAGGTGAACGAGTGGGAGAGTTACTAGGTCTAATACATACTGATGTATGTGGACCTATGTCAACTCAAGCATTAGGAGGCTATAGCTACTTCATTACCTTCACCGATGATCACTCACGGTTTGGGTATGTGTTCTTGATGAAACACAAGTCCAAGCCTTTGAAAGGTTCAAAGAATTCAGAAATGAAGTAGAGAAACAACATGACAAGAGTATTAAAATACTGATCGGATCGAGGTGGTGAATACTTAAGTCAAGAGTTTCTTGATTATCTAAGAGACAATGGCATATTGTCTCAATGGACTCCCCTATACACCACAAAGATAATGGTGTATCGAGAGGCGAATCGGACCTTGTTGGACATGGTCGTCAATGATGAATCATGCAACTCTTCCCAAGTCCTTTGGGGTTATTCACTGCATAAATGTTTACTTGTTAAATGTAATGCCTACCAAGGTAGTCTCAACTACTCCATATGAGATATGGAATAGTAAGAAACCTCATGTATCTTACTTGAAGATATGGGGTTGTCCTGCTTATGTGAAGCGGACTGTATCAGACAAATTGGATGCTAAGTCTGATAAATGTCTATTTGTTGGATACCCTAAGGAAACAAGGGGTTACCAATTCTATCATCCTGTGGAACAAAAGGTGTTTGTTTCAAGGCATCGTGTTTCTAGAGAAAGAGTTTCTCTTGCAAGAAAATAGTGGAGAGTGTCGCCGAGCTTGAGGAGGCTCGAGAGACTCAAATAGACATTAATGAGATACTGGTGAAGCACAACACCGACAACTCATAGTGATGAGCAATCGGACTGATCTATTGTAACACCACATCTTCAGAGATCCGGTAGAACACGCAATATTCCCGAGAGATATGGATTTCTCGTAAGTGAATCGAACGACGTGTTACTCATTGATGATGAGGAGCCTACCAGCTTATGAAGAAGTGGCCGACAAGTTCAGAAGGATAAGTGGCTTGGTGCCATGAAGTCGAAATGGATTCCATGTATGAAAACCAAGTTTGGAACTTGGTTGACCCACCAAGGCATAAAGCCTATAGGGTGCAAGTGGGTTTTCAAGAAGAAAACCGACATGGATGGTAATGTGATTACCTATAAGGCTAGATTGGTGGCAAAGGATATCGTCAAAACAAGGTGTTGATTATGACGAAACCTATTCGACCAGTAGCTATGCTTAAATCCATTCGGATGCTCCCGGCCATAGCACTCATTATGATTATGAGATATGGCGATGGATGTGAAAACGCTTTCCTTAATGGAAACTTGCTCGAGGACGTGTATATGATACACCGAGGGTTTCACATCGGTTGATAAAACCAAGGTATGCAAGTTGCGACGATCCATTTATGGATCAAGCATCCAGAGTCGGAATATCCGCTTTGATGAGACGATCAAAAGTTTGATTTCTCACAAAATCCGCATTTAACCTTGTGTGTACAAGAAGGTTAGTGGGAGGCAATGTGTTCCTAGTATTGTATGTCGATGACATATTACTTATAGGAAACGATGTCAATCTTACAGCTTAAGGTTTGGTTATCCAAGACATTCTCCATGAAAGACTGGGAGAAGCAACCTACATCCTGGGATTAAGATCTATAGAGATAGATCGAAACGGTTGCTTGGTCTTTCGCAGCCTACATATATAGACCGAAAAGCAAAGAGGGTTTAGCATGTCGGAATCCAAGAAAGGTTATCTACCCATCGTGCATGGGGTACACCTTCAAGTCTATGTGTCCGCGCACGTAAGACGAGAGGATTTGCATGAGTAAGATTCCCTATGCATCCGCAATAGGATCTATCATGTATGCTATGTTATGTACGAGGCCCGATGTATCGTATGCTCGAGTGTCACGAGCAGATACCACCGATCCAGAATGGATCATTGGGCTGGTCATTAAGATGATCCTTAAGTACTTGAGAAGAACTAAGGATGTGTTCCTAATATATGGAGAAGGGACATGGTATACGGATGCGACTTCACAAGGATGATTCTGTGTCTCACGGATACGTGTTCACCTTGAATGGGGCGCAGTGAGTTGGAAAAGTTCCAAACAAGAGATCAGAGCGGATTCTACCATCGAGGCAGTAATATATTGCAGCAAAAGGCGGTTTGGATCAAGAAGTTCGCTCATGAACTTGGTGTGATTCCGCCATTGTTGAAGCAATACCGGTCTCATGCGACAACAATGGAGCAATTGACGCGAAAGAGCCAAGGTCTCATCGACGATCCAAACATGTGCCGCCGCTATCATCTTATCGAGAGATCATAAGTAGGAACGAAATACAAATCGAGAAAATTCTACCGAAAGGAACTTAGCGGATCCTTTGACTAAAGCATTACCTCAAAGTAAGTTTGAGGGTCATGTTAGAGCTTATGGTATTGGATACCGTAGCGATTGGCATTAGGCCAAGTGGGAGTCTGTTAGTAATTTATGAGAGATGTCCTAAGGCAATCGCCTTATGTATGAACCATTTATATGATAAATGAAGATTCACTATTTGAGTATACATGTTTTATGTATTTGATTGGATCTTAAACTCATTTACTGAATGTCCACGATACGATTCACAAAGATGAGAGAATTTGTGATTGATCACAACTAGTGAGTATCTCTACATGTGTAATTGTGATGTATCGAATTATCCTAGTCGATGAATCGGATCTGACACCATCAATTCGGAGACTAGCACGAGGTATACTCCTTGGTGTATCCAAGCAGCTGATTCTCACTGGCTGGAGACATAGTGATGTCCGGAGTTAATCGTGGATGCTAGTTATGGTAACTAGTTCATTGGAGTGACCAGCCGTAAGACTTCATATGGTTCTTTGCATATATAGATATATCAATGAAGTTCTTACTGTGGCTTAAGTGCGATGTTCCTTTGACTTACGGTATTCAAGTCATCTTGATCATGGAGACTTATGCTTTGACATCTTAAGCAAACATCTCTAAGGAGATGTGGACCCGGGATGATTGGGTATAAGTCGAAGTGATCGAAGGTGTTTGAATAGCCTATAAAGGATTCACCACTCCTTGCGAGGAGATGTATACCCATGGCCTCTCGTCGGATTGTTACTAAAGTCTTTGGCCAAAGCATTACATGTTTAGAGTAAGGTACTCTTCAATACATGTGGAGTAACTAGAATCCGTAGGACGAGGAAATGATACTTGGGCTAGGTGTGACGTAGTCAGCCTAGTGGGGACTGACACAATAGACCATGTCCTAAACCAAGTGGGTATAAGATGAGTGAAGGGAATGGGGCACGATTCATTCGAGCTACTGAAGGGTTTCAGAAATAGTTCTGGATCAACCGTTGATCTTTTCGGTTAATTGGGGATCATGATGTAATACTAGGTGCCACTCATGATCGTTCTATAATTAATGGTTAATTATAGACGGCCAACATAAACCGAGAACCTATTTGGTCACACGCACAACGAGTGTAATCCAAAGGATTTAAAACGAGCTTGAGAATGGATTCTCGCATCGAGAGAAACTAGGTTTGGTTGGACCAAACATAAAGCGAGCATGAAATTGTTTTCACGCAAATGGAAGCGTGGATGGGCCGTGTCTTATGAAGACATAATGGATGGACCAAAATGGTTTGGTTCTAATCCAATGGATGAGAATAAACCAAAGGGTTTGGTTTATTTTAAACGAATGAACCAAAAGTTGGTTCGGTTCAGTTTAACTTAAAATAAACCATCATGGTTTGGTTTATTTTAACTTATCTTAATGGAGCGGGTTAACGGGCTTTATGGATATGATCCATTAACCATTAAGAGAATTAGTTCTCTATAAAAGTGGGCTTAAGGGATTGTTAAACCCTAATCCAAAATCAAAACCCTAGCCTCCCCAACCTGGTTGTGCCGCCAACCTCCTTGCCGCCTACCTTGATTGCTGCCGCCGTCAGCTCCTTGCCGGCGACCAAGCTTCAGCCGGTGAACCTCCGGCGACCCTCCGGTGATCTCCTATAGGTTTGGCATCAAGGTGAGGCTTTTCTCTCCTTGTTTTGGCCGGCGCCTACTCCTCCACCAAGCTGTCCAGTTTTCTGGACAGCTTCTCCTCCTTTCGTCGGAGCGTCGTTTGGACGACGGTTAGTGCTCCGACAGCGGCTAACATACCGGGGATTTGATCTCCGGTAATCCTCTGAGGTGGAGGACGAAGGATTCGTCAAACGGTTGACGAATACCTCTCCGGAGAAGCGAGTTTTGAGAACTCGTTTTGGATCCGAATTTGGATTCGGATCGTGATCATCTCTCGATCACGTCGTCTTCAAAACGAGGCTAGTAACCCGTACGAAGACGAAGCTCGTGACTTAGCGAAGTCATCCCGAGGAGCTCGGCGTGGATACGGATAGAGACGATTCTTACGAGGATCGTTCCGGTTGATGCCGTTCCCGCTACACATCATACGGAAGGTATAACGTAGTTTAATTTCCTTTTATTGCAATTTTTATTTACGGTTATGTCTACACTTGTTGTAATAGCATGCGTGTGTTGTGTGTGTTGTAATAAATAGGAGTATTTATTATTTTTATTGCTTCCGCTGTGCTCATGTTTACGAAACATGATCGAACACACACACGCCGCGGTGCCGGAAACCCAACAAGACCTTCAAAGCAAGGCTTGTTGCGAAGGGGTATACTCAGAAAGAGGGTATCGATTATGAGGAGACATTTTCGCCGGTGGCCATGCTTAAGTCTATCCGGATTCTCTTATGCATTGCAGCTCATATGGATTATAAGGTGTGACAGATGGATGTCAAGATAGCTTTCCTTAATGGAAGTCTTGAGTAAAACATCTATATGAAGCAGCCAGAGGGATTCATTGCGAAGGGCAAAGAGCATCTTGTATGTAAGCTTAATCGGTCCATTTATGGATTGAAGCAAGCTTCGAGGTCTTGGAACATCCACTTTGATGAGGTAATCCAGTCTTATTGATTTATTCAAAGTCTGGATGAGTCTTGTGTATACAAGCGATGTGACAGAAATGTAGTGGTATTTCTTGTACTATACGTAGATGACATTTTGTTGATTGGCAACAATATCTAGGTGTTATCGGACGTAAGGGTATGGTTGTCCAAACAGTTTGATATGAAGGACTTGGGAGAAGTGGGACATATCCTTGGGATCAAGGTTATAAGGGATCGCAGGAAAAGGATGTTGTGCTTATCCCAAGCTTCATACATAGACACGATTATGGATCGTTTTAGCATGCAGAACTCCAAGAAGGGTTTTCTACCTTTCAGGCATGGAGTTCCTTTATCTAAGGAGATGTGTCCTAGAACATCGGAGGAGATAGAGGAGATGAAGGTGGTTTCTTATGCCTTGGCAGTAGGAAGCCTCATGTATGTGATGCTATGTATGAGACCAGATATCTGCTTTACCATGAGCATGGTCAGCAGATATCAGAGTAATCCAGGGCAGGGATATTGGACTGCGGTAAAGCATATATTGAAGTACCTGAGAAAGACTAGGGATTATATGCTAGTTTAATAGGCAGACCAATTTCTCCCTGTGGGTTATACAAATTCTGACTTACAATCAGATAGGGATAATAGTAAGTCTACCTCAGGTTTTGTGTTTACTTTGGGAGGTGGAGTCATTGTATGGAGGAGTGTCAAGCAGAAATGCGTGGCGGACTCCACCATGGAGGCTGAGTATGTGACAGCCTCTAAGGCGGCCAAAGAAGCTGTGTGGCTCAGAAATTTTCTGATGGACTTGGATGTGATTACTAGTTTGCCCAGAACTATCACAATTTATTATGATAATAGTGGTGCATTTGCAAACTCGAAGGAACCACGAGCCCATAAGGAAAGTAAACACATAGAGCGCAAGTACCACCTGATACGAGAAATCGTAAAGGAGGTAGAAGTTGCTGTCGATTAGATTGCATCAGAGGATGACCTGGTAGACCCTTTCACTAAGGCCTTTCTAGCGAGAGCTTTTGATAGGTATGTGGAGGGAATGGGGATCAGATGTATGGCAGTTTGAGGACAGCATAGTCTTTTAGTATAAGTGGGAGATTGTTGGGATGTATATTGAAAAGTCTATCTTTTGTATGAACATCTTTATTTTTGAAATAAGAATCACATGATCATTGTTTGCATATTTATGGATATGCATATTGTCTAATACATTACATTGTAGATAACATGGTGTGTGGTGTCACATGGGAGATCATGTTATCGGCTCCTTGTAAAGAATAAGTAAAGGCTCACAACCGAAATGGCTTTGGACAAACCATTGGTATGGTTGTAGTGTGATTTGGTATTGGTTTGTCTTGACCATAGAATCACACTAGTGCACTTTGTGTGTATTGAGCAGGACCGACTTAGAGGTGATTCGATTTATTGCTGACTATATAATCGAATCGGACATCAGATATTATTTTGTACATGCTCTTAATCCCGATATAATAACGGGCACATATACTTAGTATTCATTTCTTTGATTTACCAATGGGCGAGATTTATAAATTAAATCGATAGGCCCGGTAAGTTGGGAAATGATATTATTTATATGGTGTGCCGTTGATTATAGGAGGAAACTGTGTCCTATATATTAGGATGATGATTTGCCCTTGAGGAGCTCATAAGGTTCATCATGTAAACCCTGCAGGTGGACTTGGTCCGGCATGATGAAAAAGTTGAGTGGTACTACATATGGAGTTAGATGTTTATTAATTAATGGTCAGTAAATTAATTAATCGATGGACATTCGAGATCTTAAACACGGGGAGAAAATGTACAAATAATATATGAAGCCCATATTAATTTATGGGGGTTGGTGAGGTAGATCAATGATGATCCTCTAGTGGAATGGATTATCATTAATGGATCAGACTTTATGTGGGCTTGATCCATTGGGTGGCCAAGATCCAACTCCTCCTCATGGTCTCTATTGCAGCTTGTTAATACCTCATGAAGCCTAGATCTAATGGATGGAAACAAAACTCTAGATCCAAAGGTAGAGATTAAATCTCTAGATCCGACGGTTGAGATTAAATCTCTAGATCCTACAGTTGAGACTAAATCCCTAGAACCATTGGTGGAGATTAAAACAAGGCTTATCCCTAAACTCTATAAAAGGAGACTTTAGGGTTGGCGTGGAGAGAAAGAGGCAAGGGGAGAGGCTAGGGTTTTGGGCGCCAAGGAGAATAGGGGTTGGCGGCACCAAATAAGTAAACTATTTCCTTATCTTCTTCTTCCTCAAGATTGTCGGCGCCCGTACAACCCCTTCCTGACTTTGGACGGCATCCAAACTCTCTCAATCTCTTCTCCTTGGCCGGTGGAACCAAGGCTTAGGGTCCTCCCTTGGAGCTTTGGCCGGCATTCATCTTTTCTCCCTTCTCCTTGTTGGCCGGCAGCAAGCAACTTGCTTGTTCCTTGTTGGTTGGCTAAAGGAAGGAGAAGAGTCTTGTTTCTATTCTTCCTCTTGGTCGGAACGAGCTAGGAAAGAATATTGGTGATCTAGGAGCTTCAACATTTGGTAAATCGTCGCCCACACGATGTCCGAAAGGAGGAAGGTCATACAATAGAAGATCGAGAGGTATATCGATTCTCTATTTTCATTTGTTACATGTTTATATTTACTTTTCAATTATATGCATGATATATATTCTGTTTTGTCGCTAAATATACTTGGACCCTGAACATAAACACAAAAGCCGGTGATCCGTACATCGTCTATTCCGTGGCTATTCGTAAAATAGAGGTTGGTCGCTTGAACAACAAGTTTGTTCGAGAGACTACTCTAATCGAATAGCACGACAATGACAAGGTTGCTTGGGCAATCCCTCTTATCAAGGATAAATTTTTTTATCCGGGGACGTAGAAGGGATCGCCATGAACAAGCGACCGGGTTGAACTGGGAAGCGAAGTTTCCCCTCCCTACACTTAATTCTTTGACACACACATCAAAACTATGATCATTCTTGGGTTGATTTCCCTAACAATTCCATAAATATGATCCAATTGTCAATGTCTATCATGAAGAAATTTTCCATCCTTGATCTTTAATATTTGAATCTTCCCAATTTGTAAAGTAGAGGTACTCGAATGTCGTATATGAATCCATCATTAAACTACGTTTGCTCCCTTCAAATCTGAAGCTATTATCTTTTACCTCTAACTTTGTGCTCCATTAGTGGTTAGTGAAGTGAAGAGTAACCTTGCTCTAATACCACTTGTTGAGACCGTAATGTCACTAGAGGGGAGTGAATAGCATTCACGACTTGTCACACGTGCGTGTGCTCACCTACAATAGTTAATATATGCAACAAAAATAAAACACAAAATAAGTATTAGCATCACAAACACAAAATGTTTGACATGGTTCAAAATTTCTAGTTCCTACTACATGGCTTAGCTCCTGGCGAAAAATCCACTATACTTTCTTCTTGTCAGATACATTTTTGGAGGCTGAGTGTTGGTTGATGATGAAGAAGCAATATATACTTTACTTCTACTTTGTGGGAATAGAATATACCTTGGTTGGTTGTGATGCACAAATCTTCAGTACACAAAAATATTTTGATCACGAACTGCTCGTTGTCGGGATTATTAGAACGTTGATGATCGCTAGAGGGGGGATGAATAGCACGTTCGTTGCTTTGATGGAATTTGTTTGTGTTTGATCGTCTACACTCTTGTTAGCACAGTGGAATAATAATGATAAATACAAATAACAAAAAACATAATCACAGCGCACAAATATAATGTGGTTCGGAACCTCAAGGTTCCTACTCCACTGGTTGGGCTCGAATGAGCCCTAGCAATGTAAATACCACCACTAATCACAAATACTCCTCAATAACAAGTCGTAGGTGGAGAAACCTCGTACAAGGATTACAAAGGTAATACATGAAGTAAACAAGAAAATACAACTAAAATACACAAAAGAATGTAAAAAACACTTTACAAAAGATATTTTGAAAGCTTGCTTGTTGATTGCTTGAATCGTGCTTGAAGACCCTGACTTGCACCAGCAAATCACTTCAAAAATGGCCAAGAAATCGTTTTAAAATCGCTGCTGAAATCCCTTCCGTCGAGCTCCTTTTAAGCCTCCTCACGACCAAGATTTTCGCCTGGCAATTGACTGCCATAAGGCCCCAGTCGACTGCCAACAGTGTCGTTGTCTCACAACGGACTTAATCCATGTCAGCATTCAAGCCAACATATACATCGATGCCGATCGCCATTATCCATCGACCAAATGACAAGGTCGTAGCTAATCGATCACGATCGATCGAGCATTCTCGCTTCCCACAACCTCGACTTGCAATTGACCGCCATTAGTCATCAGAAGGCCATTTACATGTCGAACACCGCCGACTCGGCAGCTTCAACTGCCATAATCGATCGACTACCAAGAGTCAACTCGACTGCCAAGTGTCAAGATACTTGACCAATCGACTGGTCCAAAGCCCCAGTCGATTGATAATCTCAACCATGAGGTTTAGCCCAAAGTATAATGCCCTCATACATGCTAGACCACCCTTATCCTAGACCTAAACCTTCTTGCCACCACCATCAGCCTCACACCTATTGGATCCCTCCAAGTCATCCATGACTTGTTCATCCATATGCTAGCCTTCTGGTTCTTCCATCAGCTATTGTCATGCTAACATGGTCTATCCCGCTAAGTCACATTGGGCTTACGCTTCCAAGACTACTGGTTTGACTTTACGTCGCCAACCATTGGACTTATGCTGCCAAGACTTCACCCTTGGGCTTTACGCCGCAAATATCACCCCTTGGACTTTCTTTGCCAACCCATGTTGAACTTTCCATTTGCCACGACTCAAGCTTAGACTTTCCCTTTCTAAGACCCATGATTGGACTTTCAATGGCAACCCATGTTGGACTTTCCCATTGCAAAGTGTCTCACTTGGACCTTCCTTGCCAAGTACCCATGACTTGGACTTTCCAATGCCACTTACTCAAGACTTGGACTTTCCATTGCCAAGTACTCAAGACTTGGACTTTCCCATGACAATCACGTTGTCATACATTTTTTCGAATATCAATGTCAAACATCAAAACACTACTAGAGTCAAACTCAAGTCCGGTCAATCGTGACCTAGGATGATTGCACCAACAATCTCCCCCTTTTTGATGTTTGACAAAAAACCAACATCTTTGAGTTAGAACACTAACTCAATCCAATCCTCCCAATTTTCCAAATTGGGAATCTCAAATTTTCCCCTTTTTGACATACATCAAAAAGCTTCTCCCCAAGGGTGTTAATGTCTCATATCCCAATGAGATCTTACAATCTCCCCTTTTGTCCAAAAGCACCTAGGATGTCTTCACTCTTCCTAGTGATAAGTTACATATCACTAAAGAGAGACACTCCTTCAAACTCTCCCAATTCTCAAAATTCTCTCTCTCATGAGGAAGAACATATCCATCATCTCATGATGGATAACCTCCCTCTAAAGGCTAGCTCCCCCTTGACCATTGCACCAACAATATTCTTGGAGAGTATCTAAGCCTATAGGAACACTAAACCATTAAAATTAAGGTTAAAAGTTCAACCTTGAACTTTCACACACTTTAAAATTGATACACACCCTAAACAACTCTCCTAATTCATATCCAATGGATTTTCACCCTTTCTAATATTTTCCAAAGCATATCCTAGGGTTATGAGCAGTTAGGGTAGCCTAACATAGCTGAAATCAAGCTAAACAAACTTTGTTTACCTGAAATCAGGCCTGCCAGTCGACTCTGACAGTCATCATTTGACTGCCCTTGACGCCAGTCGACTGCCATAAGCGGCAATCGACTAATTTCTGCAAATGCAGAAATTCAATTTCAGAATCCGAATTTTAGAAATTCATAAGTAATTATACATAATACGAAAAATCACAAAAATTCATATGTATAATACTTATGTCAATCATTATGGGTAAAAAATATTTGAAAAATAAAATACATATAAAATAATGAGGTTGACACAAAGTTTAAAACCATTAAAAATTTAAATGTTTTGGCCATACTTTGTATCAACTCTCTCAATGGTCACTTCTATCAAAAGATAGACTAGACCAAGATTTTCTAAAATAATTTTATAGTGTTTTTGAAAACTTATATTGGATCATCATCAATGGGCTCAATGCACATGACTTGCACATTAGCTTTCCCCATAATCCACCTATTGTATAAGATGAATTTAAGTTCATCTAGATGCAAAAACTATGCACCTTGAACTTAGCTCATTTCCTAGCATCTCACATATGTCTAGGGTGTTTGAAAACATACACATATCAATGTAATGTAAGATGTGAGTTTTGGTTATACCTATACTAAGGTCTCATGCATTGTCTAGGCAACACTACTTGATTCCCTTATATATGGGACTTCAAATCATGCCATAGTCCTTAAATCAATTTTAATTAGTGCATGGAATGATCATTGCATAAATGATAACATAAATAAGCATGACCAATGATCATGATGTCATGTCATATGATTAAATTTAAATATACATGACATAAAAGATAAGCCCTAAGCATAATCATGACATTTATATGATTTAAATGAATATGATGTCATGACATGGTATATGGCAATCAAGGCATGGCAAATAAAATATAAAGGTATACAATACCTAAATTTTAATATTGATTGACTTTTGTTATGATTAAATTCATTTTTCCATATATAACACTTATTCCCCAGGTGTGTCAAAAACCCAAAATGGCACACCATGACCTTTAAACCTAGATTGTGCCAATTTAACTGATTTTTCATAATTCTCAAAATATATTGGCACATCCTAAAATCTTTTAGGATATAAATTCAAACTACATTTCCAAGGTACCCATAACCTTGAAAAATGACCTAAAGTGTCACCTTTGTCATGGTTAGGTTAACTACCCATCCATTTAAAGTTGGCACACCCTAACCCATTTAGTGTGAATCAATCACGCTCCTAGGAACCCAAAACCTATTTGAGCTCCTTGGGTTTAAAAGGTATTCCTTAGGGATAACTTCCCTACATACCCTCCTAATGACCCTCCTAGGCTTGGTAGCCTTGGTCATTGTGGTCTTGCCTAGGTTAACTTTAGGGGTGACTCCCCTTGTAACCTTCTTAGTGGCTTCCCTATGTTTCCTTGAAACCTTAGCCACTAGACACACACCATGGTCAACTCTAGGGATGACTTCTCTTGTGACCTTGATTTTCCTAGACCTAGAACTAGTTCCATAATTGAATGAAACATTGTGATAGGTAGACTTAATTATCTACCTTGGACTTAGGCTTGTGGCTCAAACCTCTCTTGCCCATAGATGAGCCTTGCCTCCTAGACTCTAGGTTTTGACTCCTAGACCCTTTGATTGAATTTATCATTCTTGCAAGGGTGTTTTTAAGTTTCTCAAGTCTTGACCTCAAGGCTTGATTCTCTAACTCCAATTTTTCTATTTTGGTGGGCCCATTGTTCCTTTTAATTGATTTGTTTTTTTAGGCATATGTCTATGATTTTTGGAATAAATGCCTAGATAGTCTTCTATCTTCCTAATGCTTTCCTTAGGTAACATTTTTCTGGGGACATTAGTCCCAAATTTTTCCTTAGTTGAAATAGGTCTAGAGTCATTATTTCTAGACTTATCCTTATACCTAAAATCAACATGTTTAGCCCCTAAGCAAAAAAGCCTATTTCTAGCATTCTCTTTATGATAAATTGCAAGTGAATAAAAGGCATGCTTTTGCCTATTACTTAAAGAAGGTGCATTATTGAATTTTACTTTAGGGTTTGTCTTAGAGGCTCTCCCTACATGTGATGCTCCCTCTTGAGTCTTCTTCCTTCCCCTAGGGCATTGGCTTCTATAGTGCCCCTTTTGATGGCATTTGAAGCACACCACATGCTCCTTGCTTTTATGTGGTGGGGCACCGACATCTTTGACCTTTGATTCCGGTCAAGGCTTCTTGACCTTCTTTGGACACTTACTCTTATAGTGTCCAGATTTCCTACACTCAAAACATATTATATGATTCTTATTTTTAAATGTAATTCTTGAGTTACCTAGGTCAATAGGGAAATTTTGATCTTGTCCTTGGCTCCCGGAGGTAGAAGCTTCTTCTTGATCCGGCATGTAAGGTGATCTCTCCTCCTCCTCTAACCTAGAGGTGGAGGCTTCTTCCACCTCTTCTACCTCTTCTCCATCGCACGTTGATGGCCTCTCAACCTCCAATTCTTCACACTCTTCTCTTGACCCAGATGTTGACTAATCTTCAACTTCTGAATTCTCACTTTCTTGTGAGGAAGAGCTTGCTTCTTCGGTCTCCTTGTCCAATTGAGCCGAAGAGCATTCTTGTTCCTTGGGCTCCCCTATCTCTTGAGCCGTTGAGGGTTCTTCATGATATTTTGTCAACTTGCTCCAAAGGTCCTTGGCGTCTTTACAATCTCCTATCTTGATCAAAACATCATTAGGGATTACACTAAGTAATATACCCATTACCTTATTATTTATGTTGTAGTATCGGAGTTGTTCTTGGCTCCACTTCTTCTTAATCCTTTTTCCTTCTTCATCCTTAGGAGCATCAAACCCTACTATCACGCTAATCAAATTATCATAATCACACATTAACAAGTATTTCATTCTTACTGCCCATAGCTCAAAATCTTTAACTCCATAATGTTTGTATGGTGGTGGCACATTGATATCATCCCCCAATGTTTCTTTGATCACCATTTTCTCTAGAGCTTTTGCTCCCTCAAATGTGAAGCTGATGAAGAGTGACCCGCTCTGATACCAATTGTTGGAACATTGATGACCACTAGAGGGGGGGTTAAATAGCATGTTCATTGCTTCGATGGAATTTGTTAGCGTTTGATCGTCTACACTCTTGTTGGCATAGAGGAATAATAATAACAAATACAAATAACAAGAAACACAATCAAAACGTACAAATATAACATGGTTCGGAACCTCAAGGTTCCTACTCCATGGGTTGGTCTCGAATGAGCCATAGTGATGCAAACACCACCACTAATCACAAATACTCCTTCTCGACAACAAGTCGTAGGCGAAGAAACCTCATACAAGGATTACAAAGGTAATACACGAAGTAAACAAGAAAATACAACTAAAATACACAAAAGAATGTAAAGAACACTTTATAAAAGATCTTTTTGGAAGCTTGCTTGTTGATTTCTTGAACCGTGCTTGAAGACCCTAATTTACATCAATAAATCGCCTCAAAAATGCCCAAGACATCGCTTTAAAATCGCTGCTAAAATCCATCCCATCGAGCTCCTTTTAAGTCTCCTCAGGACCTGGATTTTCTCCTGGCAGTCGACTGCCATAAGGCCCTAGTCGACTGTCAAGAGTGTCGTTGTCTCAAAATGGACCAATCAACATTAGTATCGAGGCCCGATCGACTACCATCGAGCATTCTACTCCTACAAACCTGACCAACAGTCGATTGTCCTCCATGGAAGTCAACTGCCATCAGTCGACTGCTCAATTGTGTCAGTTGACTACCAGCCCATTTCTTCAGTCGAACACTAGCCGACTCTGAGCAGTTCGACTGGCCATAATCCCAGTCGACTGCCAAGTGTCAAAACACTTGACTAATCGACTGGTCCAAAGCCCTAGTCAACTGATAACCTCAACCATGAGGTTTAACCCCAAGTATGATGCCCTCATACTTGCTAGATGACCCTTAGCCTAGACCTAAAACTTCTAGCCACCCCCATCAGCCTCACGCCTATCGGATCCTTCCAAGTCATCCATGCCTTGTTCATCCATATGCTAGTCTTCTGGTGCTTCCATTGTCTATTGTCATGCTAACGTGGTCTATCCCGCAAAGGCACATTGGGCTTAGCCTGCCAAGACTATCGCTTGGACTTTACGCCGCCAACCATTGAACTTATGCTGCCAAGACTCCACCCTTGGACTTCACGCCGCCAATATCACCCCTTGGACTTTCCTTGCCAACCCATGTTGGACTTTCTATTTTCCAAGACTCAAGCTTGGACTTTCCCTTGCCAAGACCCATGCTTGGACTTTCCATGCCAACCCATGTTGGGCTTTCTCATTGCCAAGTGTCCCACTTGGACTTTCCATGCCAAGTACCCATGACTTGGACTTTCCATTGCCAAGTACTCATGACTTGGACTTTCCATTACCAAGTACTCAATACTTGGACTTTCCCATGATAATCACGTTGTCATACATTTTGTTGAACATCAATGTCAAACATGAAAACACTACTCGAGTCAAACTCGAGTCCGGTCAATCGTGACCTGGGTCGATTGCACCAACAGGGATGATAATCACGATGATCGAACTATGACCACAAAATCATAACGTCACAACTCTCAACTCGGTGATGTGTGTCGATTGATATCTTGTTCTTTTCCACAAGATGAGAATGTTCCAACCTCTCTTCTTCTCAACAAGAAGTATGACTTTCACCTCTTCCTTGACTTCTCATCCCCCCACATACTTCTCACAAGAAGTATGGTTGTATAGGAAAAGATGAAGGATATGAATAGTCATCTCATTTGGTGGATACTAACATGCATTTATGTTAATGGATTCATGAGCTAATGGGTCACCTCATTATCTCAGTTTTGAATGCCTCATAGTGGGCATTTATCCTTCCTTGGGATAATGGGTGACTCCTCCCTTACCCATGTTGAATGTCTTTTAGTGGGCATTGCTAACATCTCCCACTTGTACACGAGGGCATTCTACTTTCGTCATAGGATCACAACTCATGTTACCCATCACATCATCGTTCTGGATTTTCATACATGGTTGGACAACGTGCAACTTGCGAGTACACTTGCAAATATAAACTGCTCAATACACTTGTTAGGATGATTGAGTAGTCGTCATTGTATCATAAGATACAAAATCTCGCTGCACCCTAGGTCCAAGATTAATTATATCCATTGAGCTTCTTTCCTAATCGAAAGTAATCCTTAGATTTTGTTCAATTTTATATATTTACTAATATGTGTAATCGCTACACGGATAAACATAAAAGATTAGTCGGTGAATATTTCATAATGATGTATTGTCAATCAGTCTTCTTTTTCCTAACCATGAATCTTTTAGTCTCAACTCAACTGCTTTCGTAGACCTATCCCTCAGACCTCAATTTATCTTCTGGGCCATTGATAAACAGACTAAAGTAGCAAAAACTGAATCATGACCTCAAGAAATGACCGAAAGTAATAAGGGTAAAAGGGATCCCACCTAGAGGACCTCGAATCTCATATAGTGGGGCTCGGGGATATTCATTTACTATCTCATGTAATATGGCTCTAACTTTCCCTAGTTGATTTATCACTATGATATGAAATATGTGCCACAGTATTACTCTCCATTTCTCATAAGGGCATATATCAGATTTCTCTAACACTGTGTAGGTATGGAAATCAGTTTATACATAAGAATCTACCCAGAGATCTCAGAGAGAGTATCTTAAAAGATAATATCACAAATCACAAGTGATATCTGAGATCTCAAACCTGGCTACTTACAAGCAACATATATGTGACTACGTCCATGTCGATCATGTCACACATGATCTCATCATGAACATATATCATGGTGACTTAAGTTCTAGCAGGGTTACTCTCAAAACCTCTTACATCTAGAAATCATCTTATCTCCACTCATGGTGGTGGTCACTCATGTGTGAGAGTTGACCTTGTCTCTCTAACATATCTATTATATCACATAACATCTGTATAACTAATGCATTACTTAAAATATCAATGTGACCAATTAATGCACAAGAAGTTATATATTTCATTAAGCATCTGCTGTTAATAAAGTACAAGTTGAGAAATTTCATAAAATACTCAATCCCAATGACTCTCTATATCCCACAAAGGAATCTTTAGTGATAGGTTTGGTAAAGAGATCAGCCACTATGTTGTGTGTTGAAATATACTTGAAAGTTACTTCATTCTTCTCAATGATATCTCTCAGAAAATGATATTTAGTATCAATGTATTTGGTTCTACTATGAAACTTAGGGACTCTAGTGTAAATAATGGTTACCTGATTATCACAATAAATCATTACTAGTCTCCCACTATCCGCTACAACTCATAAGTCATCTAATAGTCTTCTGAGCCAAATACTCTCCTAAACTGCTACTGAGCATGCCACAAACTCAATCTCTATCATAGATAGAGCAACACAGGTTTGCTTCTTACTGCTCCAAGAGATGGCCCTACCATTGAGCAACAATGCAAAATTTGATCTTGATTTGCATTTATCCAGATCACCTCACCAATCGACATCCGAATAACCCACTAGTCGTAAATTACCTCCTTCATAACACTAAGTGTAATATATCGAAAAAATATTTAATTAATAATATACTAAAATTTAAAACAAAATAAATAAATAAAATAAATTTATTCAATAAAAATGAAATTTAGTTATTTATTAGTATTTTAGTTGATAATTTTAGGAAAAAATTTTATTAGATTTGGTTAAGCCTAATTATTTTATCTGAAAGATTGATTAGGTCAATTAACCTAGGTTATATAACTTAAATCCTAGGTTAGGATTGGAGGAAAGGTCCAAGTTAGGAAAGGGATTTAATCCCACTATTTTCTTTTTCTCCCCTCCGTTCCTCTTCTTGCGTTGGCCTCCCACGGGTCGCCCGTCGCTCTTTTACGCCGTGTTTCCACCGTGGCGCATCTGCTATCGTGCATCAGTCGTCATCGCCCAGAGTCTCCGGCTAGCCTCTCCCCATAGTGTCACACAAGCCATCGCAGTAGGTGTCACCGCACGGACAGCATCACCACACGACAAGTGTCACTCGCCACCCCCGTGGACAACGCCCCCGTCGACTGTTAACACTCTCACAGCACTGCCACCTTCTTCCTAGCCACAAACCATGCCACCAACCCTGCCACCACCTTTCGCCAGACCATAGACAAAGTTCGGCTACTATTGTCAGCCATTGAGATTCGTTTCCGACAATGAATGTGGTAAGGGAATTTGATTAAATGACATTTGATTAATTGATTAATCGGGTTAAAATAGGAGATGGATATGGTTGATTAAGGTTTAAGTGGTTTGATTATGGATTAATCTGCTTAGTCCGCCTAAAGCTGTTTTGATTTGATTTTAGATATCCTTAATTAATTCATTGATTAAGTTGATTAATCCTTTGATTAATTTGGGTTTAAATCAATTATTAATTTCGATTAATTAATCTATTTAATTGATTAATTAAGTTGGTTAATTAGCTTTAGGGTAATTAATCAAAATCTGGATTTAATTAAGTAAATTGGGTTAGATTAAAAAAACCTGTTGGTTAATTTATTTGTGTTAGAGTAATTAAATTTGAGTATAATTGATTTATTCGGTTAGATTAATTATTCTGATTAATTAATTAAGTAGTGTTATATAAAATAAATCTAAGCTCAATCAATTAATTAGATTAGATAAATTAATCTATTATTAACGAGATTAATCAGTATAATTAATTGAGTTAATTATAGGTAATTAAATAGGGTTGAAATTAATCAGTTAAATTAATTAAACTAAGTGATTTTGTTTTAATTAATCTGTTAGTTTGATTAATTAATTAAGTTTTTAATATAATTAATCTAATTAATTAGATAAGTTTAGAATTAATTAATTAATTAGGTTCGTATAATTAATTAATTATGTTAATTGAATAGGTTTTGATTAGTCTATTAGTTGGATTAATTACTTAATCATATAATTGGTCTTATCAATTAAGTTATGTTGGTTTAATTGTAAAATGGATTGATTGATTAAGTTCAGCTAACTTCTTAGACGTGAAATTATTCATTAATGAAATAAGTAAATAATTAAATAATAAGATTCATAGATTAATTAGATAATTAGTTAAGTTATTGATAGTTGAATTAATTATAACAGAGGTGGAAGATAAAGTAAATCCTCAGATTTAGAGATAGCTGGCGTTCAACAATCAGAGGTGGGGGTTCCTTCTTTAGTCTCTTTAGATTTTAGTACATGATTATTTTGGTTACATTATTTATTTAGGTTATATTATCTTTCCACTTTATGTTCTTTCTAGTATTGCTTTGACCCTATATTTGCTTGACCTTTTATTACTTACTCTATTTGACTTGTGGGCTATTTGATTTCCATTATTAGTATATGAATGTTTATGCTATTGTTAAATGGATATTATTGTTATATGTGCTTATTTATATACTATTTCGGTTGATACCATGATTGAACTGATAGAAATAGTATAATTTAGACAAGATTATTCTTTAGAAATGAATCTAAGGAATGAAACAATATTAATTGAACCCTAGGTGTTGCAACCCTAGGCTTAATAACATTGATGTGCTTATTAGTAGATTGGTTATTTTATCGGCCTTGATAGGCATTTTGTTGGGTTTCTGGCACCATGACGAGTGTGTGTTCGAACGTGTTTCATAAACATGTGCACAGTGGAAAAAATAAAATAATGAATCTAATTTATTACAACACACACATCACACGGATGCATAGTACAATATATGTAGACATAACCATAAATTCAAATTTTACAATAAAAGGAAACTTAAACTACGTATACCTGAAGTATCACGTGTAGTGGGAAAGACATCAACCGGAACGATTCTCGCTAGAAACGTCTCTATCCGTATCCACGCCGAGTATCTTCGGGATGACTTCACTAAGTCACGAGTCTCGTCTTCGTACGGGTTACTAGCCTCGTGTTGAAGACGATGTGATCGAGAGAAGATCACGATCCGAATCAAAATTCAGATCCAAAATGAGTCCTCAAAAACACGCTTCTCCGGAGAGGAATTCGTCAACTGTTTGACGAATCCTTCGTCCTCCACCTATGAGGATTGCCGGAGATCGAATCCCCGACAAGGGAGGCGCTGTCTGAGCTCCAAACGTCATCCAAACGATACTCCGACAAGAAGGAAACAAGCTATCTAGAAAACTGGACAGCTTTGGTGGAGACCTTGCGCCGGCCAAATAAGGAAAGCAATGTGCACACCTTGTCTCTAGAGCCAAGGATGATCACCGGAGCTCATCCGGCAGCAGCTCGACGCCGACAAGTGGAGAAGACGGCAGCAGCTGGTCGTCGATTAGAGGAGTTGGGCGGCGGCAAGGAGTTGGCGCCGACTAGATGGAGAGGAGGGAGAGGTTGGGCGGCCACAATTAGGTTAGGGCTTTCGATTAGGGTTTTCTCAATTATGGTTTAACAAAAACCCTTAAGCCCTATTTTATAGAGAACAAATTCTCTTAATGGTTATTGGATCATAACCATAAGGCCCGTTAACCCGCTCCATTAATTTAAGTTAAAATAAACCAAACCATGATGGTTTATTTTAAGTTAAAACGAACCGAACCAACTTTGGTTCGTTTGTTTAAAACAAACCAAACCCTTTGGTTTATTCTCCTCCATTGGATTAGAACCAAACCATTTTGGTTCGTCCATCATGTCTTCATAAGACACGGCCCATCCACGCTTCCATTGCGACTGAAACGATTTCATGCTCGCTTCTTGTTTGGTCCAACCAAACCTAGTTTCTCTCGGTCTGAGAATCTCATTCTCAAGCTCGTTTTAAATCCTTCAGATTACGCTCGTTGTGCGTGTAACCAAATAGGTTCTCAGTTTATGTTGGTCATCTATAATTAACCATTAATTATAGAACGATCATGAGTGGCACCTAGTAGTACATCATGATCCCCAATTAACTGAAAGGATCAACGGTTGATCCAGAACTATTTCTGAAACCCTTCAGCAGCTCGAATGAATCGTGCCCCATTCCCTTCACTCATCTTATACCCACTTGGTTCAGGACATGGTCTATAGTGTCAGTCCCCACTAGGCTGACTATGTCACACCTAGCCCAAGTATCATTTCCTCGTCCTACGGATTCTAGTTACTACACATGTATCAAAGAGTACCTTACTCTAAACATGTAATGCTTTGGCCAAAGACTTTAGTAACAATCCGACGAGAGGTCATGGGTATACATCTCCTCGCAAGGAGTGGTGAATCCTTTATAGGCTATTCAAACACCTTCAATCACTTTGACTTATACCCAATCATCCCGGGTCCACATCTCCTCAGAGATGCTTGCTTAAGATGTCAAAACATAAGTCTTTATAATCAAGATGACTTGAATACCGCAAGTCAAAGGAACATCGCACTTAAGATGCAGTAAGAACTTCATTGACATATCTATATATGCAGAGAACCATATGAAGTCTTACGGCTAGTCACTCCAATGAACTAGTTACCATAACTAGCATCCACGATTAACTCCGGACATCACAATGTCTCCAGCCAGTGAGAATCAGCTGCTTGGATAGACCAAAGAGTATACCTCGTGCTAGTCTCGATAGAATCAATGGTGTCCAAATCCATCAATTCATCGACTAGGGATAATTCTGATACATCACAATTACACATGTAGAGATACTCACTAGTTGTGATCCAATCACAAATTCTCTCATGCTGTGAATAGTATCGTGGACATTCAGTAAATGAGTTTAAGATCCGATCAAATACATGAAACCATGTATACTCAAATAGTGAATCTTCATTTATCATATAAATGGTTCATACATAAGGCAATCGCCTTAGGACATCTCTCATATATTACTAACAAACTCCCACTTGGCCTAATGCCAATCTCTATGGTATCCAATACCATAAGCTCTAACATGACCCTCAAACTTACTTTGAGGTAATGCCTTAGTCAAAGGATCCGCTAAGTTCTTTTCAGTGGGGATTTTCTCGATTTGTATTTCCTTCCTACTGATGATCTCTCTGATAAGATGATAGTGGCGAAGCACATGTTTGGATCGTTGATGAGACCTTGGCTCTTTCGCCTGTGCAATTGCTCCATTATTATCGCAGTAGACCGGTATTGCTTCAACAATGGCTGGAATCACAGCAAGTTCATAAATGAACTTCTTGATCCAAACTGCTTCCTTTGCTGCTTCCGAAGTTGCAATGTATTCTGCCTCAGTGGTAGAATCCGCTACAGTGTCTTGTTTGGAACTTTTCCAACTCACTGCGCCCCCATTCAAGGTGAACACGTATCCAGACTGAGACCTGGAATCATCCTTGTCTGTCTGGAAGCTGGCATCCATATACCTGCGTATCACCATGTCCCCTTCTCTATATATTAGGAACACATCCTTAGTTCTTCTTAAGTACTTAAGGATCGTCTTAACAACCACCCAATGATCCATTCCTGGATCAGACTGGTATCTACTCGTGACACTCAGAGCATACGATACATCGGGCCTTGTACATAACATAACATACATGATAGATCCTATTGCGGATGCATAGGGAATCTTACTCATGCAAATCCTCTCGTCTTTTGTGCGTGGACACATAGACTTCGAAAGGCGTACCCCATGCCTGATGGGTAGGAAACCTTTCTTGGATTCCGACATGCTAAACCTTTTTAGCACTCGGTCTATATATGTAGACTGCGAAAGACCAAGCAACCATTTCGATCTATCTCTATAGATCTTAATCCCGAGGATGTAGGTTGCTTCTCCCAGGTCTTTCATGGAGAATGTCTTGGATAACCAAATCTTCACTGACTGTAAGATTAAAACATCGTCTCCTATAAGTAATATGTCATCGATATACAATACTAGGAACACGACTGCACTCCCACTAACCTTCTTGTACACACAAGGTTCGTTTGGATTTTGTGAGAAATCAAACTTTTTGATTGTCTCATCAAAACGGATATTCCATCTCCTGGATGCTTGCTTCAATCCATATATGGACCTTTGCAACTTGCATACCTTGGTTTTATCAACCGATGTGAAACCCTCAGGTTGTATCATATACACATCCTCGAGCAGGTTTCCATTAAGGAAAGTTGTTTTCACATCCATCTGCCATATCTCATAATCATAATGAGCCGCTATGGCCAGGAGCATCCGAATGGATTTAAGCATAGCTATAGGCGAATAGGTTTCATCATAATCAACACCTTGTTTTTGACGATATCCTTTTGCCACTAATCTAGCCTTATAGGTAATCACATTACCATCTATGTCGGTTTTCTTCTTGAAAACCCACTTGCACCCTATAGGCTTGATGCCTTCAGGTGGGTCAACTAAGTTCCAAACTTGGTTTTCATACATGGAATCTATTTCCGACTTCATGGCATCAAGCCACTTATCTCTTTCTGAACTTGTCAGCACTTCTTCATAACTAGTAGGCTCCTCATCATCAATGTGTAACACGTCGTTCGATTCACTTACGAGAAATCCATATCTCTCAGGAATATTGCGTGTTCTACCAGATCTACGAAGATGTGGTGTTACAATAGGTCCAGCCGATTGCTCATCACTATGAGTTATCGGCTGTTGTGCTTCACCAGGTATCTCATCAATGTCTATTTGAGTCTCTCGAGCCTCCTCAAGCTCGACAACACTCCCACTGCTTTCTTGCAAGAGAAACTCTTTCTCTAGAAACACAGCATGCCTTGAAACAAACACCTTTTGTTCCACAGGATGATAGAATTGGTAACCTCTTGTTTCCTTAGGGTATCCAATAAATAGACATTTATCAGACTTAGCATCCAATTTGTCTGATATAGTCCGCTTCACATAAGCAGGACAACCCCATATCTTCAAGTAAGATACATGAGGTTTCTTACTATTTCATATCTCATATGGAGTAGTAGAGACTACCTTGGTTGACATTCTGTTTAACAAGTAAACAGCTGTCTGAAGTGCATAGCCCCAAAAGGACTTGGGAAGATTCGCATGATTCATCATTGACCTGACCATGTCCAACAAGGTCCGGTTACGCCTCTCAGATACACCATTATGCTGTGGTGTATATGGCGGAGTCCATTGAGACAATATACCATTGCCTCTTAGATAATCAAGAAACTCTTGACTTAAGTATTCACCACCTCGATCCGATCGAAGTATTTTAATACTCTTGTCATGTTGTTTCTCTACTTCATTTCTGAATTCTTTGAACCTTTCAAAGGCTTCAGACTTGTGTTTCATCAAGAACACATACTCAAACCGTGAGTGATCATCGGTGAAGGTAATGAAGTAGCTATAGCCTCCTAATGCTTGAGTTGACATAGGTCCACATACATCAGTATGTATTAGACCTAGTAACTCTCCCACTCGTTCACCTTTTCCTGTAAAAGGTAACTTAGTCATCTTACCTTTTAAGGATGATTTGCATGTATTGTATGAATCCAATTCAAACGATTCCAGAATTCCACATCGGTGTAATTCGGACATGCGTTTCTTGCTTACATGGCCAAGATGACAATGCCACATGTAGGAGTCTAAGTGATTATCCTTTCGAGGATGATTGTTGCTCGCTTCGATATTGAAAATGTCACTGGATACGTCCAACGTATAAATGTCATTGCTCAATGTTCCAGTCCCATAAAGAACTCCATTCAAAGTTATGTAACAACAATTGTTACTAAAAGTCAAATGGTACCCATTTCTATTTAAACAAGAAATAAAAATGATGTTCTTTATCAACGAAGGAACATAAAAGCAATTTTCCAGTTCTACGACAAGTCCTGCAGGGAGTTTCAACAAATACGTTCCGATGGCGCGTGCAGCAACCTTTGCTCCATTCCCAACACATAAATTTGACTCTCCCTTGACGAGTCTTCTTCTATTCCTTAGCTCATGTATGTCATTACATATATGTGAGCCACACCCAATATCCAATACCCAAGTGTCTGACGAAATAGAATGACAATCAATAATTAAGATATATGAAAAAGATGGAGCATCTTATGCCTTATTCTTCTTCACGGACTCAAGATAAATCTTGCAATTTCTTCGCCAATGACCCTACTTGCCATAATGATGGCAAGTGCCCTTTTGAGCTGGTTTTGCCTTTTTAGCCTTTTTCTTCTTCCTCTTCTGTTGTTCCTTTGACTCCCTCTTAGAACCTTTCTTTGAGGAATCAACTAACAACACCGTCCCCAACTCATGCTTCTCAGAAGGCTCCACAGTCTTCAACATGTTGAGCAGTACCACAGATGAATCTTCTTGCATCTCAGAGGTGAAGAGGAGCTTGGAGACTTCAAACCTTTCGAATCTCACTTTCTTATCAAACAACTCATAAAGATGAAGGACTACGATATGAGCATCCATATGCTCATGCTGCTTCCGTAGCTTAGGTACCATCGTGGCTAGCATGATGCAACTCGTCATTTCAGAATCAGTCACATGTTTCTGATAGGCCAGAGTTGCATTGTCACTAGGACGGGCGGGAAGAGGTGCTTCGAGGTCATTTGCAAGCTTTTCAACATTGAGAACAATTCTCAAGTTTCTAAGCCAGTCCAAGAAGTTCGGCCCAGTTAATTTATTCGAATCCAAAATGGAATGCAAATTCAAAGACATCATGATTAATCTTAGAAATACAAAACGAGTATATATGAGAAAGATGATTTAAAATGCATCAACATACATATAAACTCTGCCCATGATAAGTTAACCTTGTCGTGGCCGGTCCAAAGCCCGGATAAAGGAGGAGGGTTGCGTTAGGTTGCCAGTCAGCGTTAAACTAAGGCAAATGTTCAATGAATGGATCAATAAAACTATTGTGCTAATGCTAGGTTGTTCCCCGGAAGGAACGCGTTACAGGGTCCGACTGTAATGTCTCGGCAAGGACCGCTACATTTTCAGAACTCGGGTGTAGTGAAAAATATGCTAGAGTTCACGTTGCAGGGTCCGACTGCAACGTATCGGCAAGGACCGCAACATCTCCATGAGAACTTGGGTGTAGTGTTAAATAAGCAAGAGTTCTCACACCATAGGTTGGGTAAGAACAAATATTATAGAAAAACTAGTAGTCTAAGATTTGGTACATGGAACATAGGAACCCTCACTGGTAAAACAATGGAGATAGTAGATACGATGATTAGAAGAAAAATTAATATTGTATGTGTACAAGAGACAAAATGGGTTGGTGAGAAGGCAAAGATGATAGATAACTCGGGTTTTAAGTTATGGTATACAGGCAAGAGTAAAACAAGAAATGGAGTGGGTATTATTGTTGATAGTTCGTTAAAGGATGAAGTTGTAGAAGTAATTAGAAAGGGGGATAGAATTATAGCTCTCAAAATAGTAGTGGAGAAAGAAACTATAAACGTAATTAGTGTATATGCATCTCAAATAGGATTAGATGAAAATACCAAATTAAGGTTTTGGGAGGACTTGGATGAAGTATTACAAAATATTCCGTCAAATGAGATGATTTTAATAGGAGGTGATTTAAATGGGCATGTCGGAGTGAAAAATGACGAATATGAGAGGGTGCATGGGGGTTATGGGTTTGGAACAAGAAATGAAGAAGGTAAAACTATATTGGATTTTGCAATAGCATATGATCTTATACTAGCTAATACATTTTTTAAGAAAAGAGAAGAACACTTAGTCATGTTCAAAAGTGGAAATAATAAATCACAAATTGACTTTCTTATGGTTAGGAAGAGAGATAGAAAGATTTGTAAAGATTGTAAGGTTATTCCTGGAGAAAGTTTAACTACTCAACATAGGTTAGTAGTATTGGATATACGCCTCAAACATAGTATTAATAGAAGAAAAATATACACGGCCTAGAATTAAGTGGTGGAAGTTAAAGGATGAGAAACTAAATATATTCAAAGAGAAGGTAGGAGTACAAGTATTAGATGACATATACAGTGACCCTAATACAACGTGGGATAAGATGGTATCAAAATTGAAAATAGTGGCTAAGAGTGTACTCGGTGAGTCAAAGGGACATGCACCACCAAGTAAAGAATCTTGGTGGTGGAATGGAAAAGTGCAAGAGAAAGTCAAGGAAAAACGAATAGCATATAAGAAATTAAATATTTGTAAAAATGAGGAAAATTTGAAAAAATATACAATAGCCAAGAAAGAAGCTAAGAAAGCAAGGAATGAAGCTAAGATCAAACTTTGAACAGTTATATCGAAAATTAGATACAAAAGAAGGGGAAAGAGACATTTATAGAATAGCTAAAGTGTGAGAGAGGAAGACAAAAGATCTTAATCAAATAAGATGTATTAAAGATGAATGCAATAGGGTACTAGTAAATGATGAAGAAATAAAAGAGCGGTGGAAGAGATATTTTTATCAACTTTTTAATGAAGGTTTAGGAGACCAACTTAATTTAGGTAATTTAAGTAGGTCAAATGAGTATAGAAATTTAAATTTTTATCGTAGAATTCAAATTTCAGAAGTAGAACAAGCTTTAAATGGAATGCAAAATGGAAAAGCCATTGGACCAGATGATATTCCGATAGAGGTATGGAAGTGTCTAGGGAAACAAGGTATTGAATGGCTTACAAAATTATTTAACATGATATTGAAAACAAAAAGGATGCCTGATCAATGGAGGATAAGTATCCTAATTCCCTTATATAAGAATAAGGGAGACATACAAACTTGTGAAAACTATAGGGGTATTAAACTAATGAGTCATACCATGAAACTTTGGGAAAAAGTAATAGAAAAAAGATTATGGAAGGAGACCATGGTTCTCGAAAATCAATTTGGATTAATGCCAGGAAGGTCGACAATAGAAGGTATACATCTTCTCAGACAACTAATTGAAAAGTATAGAGAGCAAAAGCAGGATCTACACATGGTATTCATTGATTTAGAAAAATGATAGAGTTCCAAGAAATAATATGGAGAATTTTAGAAAAAAGAGGTGTTAGTGTAACATATATTGAACTAATTAAGGATATGTATAAGGAAGTAACGACCAGAGTGAAGACTTCAGGTGGATTAACTGAAGCATTTCCAATAAAGATAGGGTTACATCAAGGATCAGCTTTAAGTCCCTATCTTTTTACACTAATCATGGACGAACTCACTGGACACATTCAAGACACATTACCGTGGTGCATGTTATTTGCAGATGATATTGTTTTAGTAGATGAGACACGTGAAGGAGTAAATGCTAAACTAGAATCTTGGCGGGAAACACTAGAAGTGAAAGGTTTTAAGCTTAGTAGAGTAAAGACAGAATATATGGAATTTAAATTTAGCAATATTAGACGTAATGAGACAAGTGTTAAGATAGGAGATGATGAGTTATCTGGAATTGAGAGCTTTAAATATTTAGGATCATTTTTGCAAGATGATGGAGGGATTGAGAGAGATGTCTTACATAGAATACAAGCAGGATGGTTGAAATGGAGGAAAGCATCGGGTATTTTATGTGATCGTAAAGTGCCTCTAAAACTTAAAGGGAAGTTCTACAAAACAGCAATTAGACCTGCTATGTTATATGGAGCTGAATGTTGGGCTACGACTCGAGCATATGAGCAAAAGATGAGAGTTGCAGAGATGAGGATGTTAAGGTGGATGTGTGGACATACGAGGATGGACAGAATAAGAAATGAGAGCATTAGAGAAAAAGTTGGTGTTGCATCTATTGAAGGAAAGCTCCGAGAGACACGTTTAAGGTGGTACGGACATGTATTTAGATGACCAATAAATGCTCCAGTTAGGCGATGTGAAACGATACCAAATATACACATTAAACGAGGAAGAGGAAGACCAAAAAAGACTTGGTTAGCAACAATAAAACAAGATAAAATTTATTTAAATATAGATGATGATGTAGTAGGGGATAGAGTCCAATGGCGTAGAAGGATCCATATAGCCGACCCCACCTAGTGGGATAAGGCTTTGTTGTTGTTGTTATTGTTGTATTCATTTTTCGAATTTCAAAAACCCCAAAATCACTTCGGGAGATCGTAGGTCCATCTCCGAATAGGCTGATATTCATCATAGATATGAACAACCTTGGAGAGAGTCCAACAAGCCATTCATAACTACGATGGTAGGTATCAAATATACCGATTGCATATCACATATATGCAACTATCACAATGTGCTATCAACTAATTGAATGTTCACACATACATCGGGTTGTTAACACATTAACAAGTATGCATCATATGCATAACACCCAACTTCACCTCCCTTTACATCGACCTTGGAGAGAGTCCAACAAGCCGATGCTCAAGGTTAAAGCCAACCCATTAATCGAGGAATAGTTTTAATATGGTTAGAGTGCATTCAACCAATTAGCCCATCTTGGAGAGAGTCCAACAACCAAAGCTAACGATTGACCTCTGACTCTTACCATATTAGTATTAAACTATTCCATGGTTTGAACATGTTCAGGTTCGAGCCAGGCTTGGAAAGAGTCCAACAACCCGAACAAGAAATGGAACTCTGGTTCTAACCATATTAATGGAAGGTGTAGGCTTTAATATTGAATTAGGGTTTTTATGTCTCATCCTCTTTGCATGCAAATAACTATTATCTACATGGCATACATCTATATGTCACGACACACATAACATAATGATATGCATCTAATACAATTATATGGCATACAATTATGTCATGTAGAATATTTCCTTATATGTCATAACTATTTATGGAAATAAAATATGTTTAAGATTTGATTCTCCAAATCAAATCATGATTAAATTAGGAAACTAATTTCCAAATCTAATCACATATTTTATTTGTGAAGATAGGTGATTAAGGAAAGTCAATTTAGGAAACAAATTTCCTAAATCATCAAAACTACTTATGAAAATAAAATATTTTTAAGATTTGATTTCCCAAATCAAATCATGATTAAATTAGGAAACAAATTTCCAAAATCTAATCAAATATTTTATTTATGGAAAATATCAATTTCCATAAATACTTCCAACTTTCCAAAAGTGGAAGATTTCCATAAATACTTCTAGACTTTCCAAAAAATGAAAAATTTCCATAAATACTTCTACCTTTCCAAAAGTAGAAAATTTCCAGAAATATCATTATGACTATCGCAAAATAATTTTACGATTATGTCGAAACACAACCTGGGCTCTTATACCACTGTTGGGTTTCCGGCACCGCGGCGAATGTGTGTTCGAACATGTTTCGTAAACATGTGCACAGCGGAAGGAATAAAATAATAAATCTAATTTATTACAACACACACATCACACGCATGTATAGTACAACATGTGTAGACATAACCGTAAATTCAAATTTTGCAATCTAAGGAAACTTAAACTACGTATACTTGACGTATCACGTGTAGCGGGAAAGACATCAACCGGAATGATTCTCGCTAGAATCATCTCTATCCGTATCCACGCCGAGTATCTTCGGGATGACTTTACTAAGTCACGAGCCTCGTCTTCGTATGGGTTACTAGCCTCGTGTTGAAGACGATGTGATCGAGAGAAGATCACGGTCCGAATCAAAATTCGGATCCAAAACGAGTCCTCAAAAACTCGCTTCTCCGGAGAGGAATTCGTCAACAGTTCGATGAATCCTTCATCCTCCACCTATGAGGATTGCCGGAGATCGAATCCCCGGCAAGGGAGGCGCTGTCGGAGCTCCAAACATCGTCCAAACGACGCTCCGACAAGAAGGAAACAAGCTGTCCAGAAAACTGGACAGCTTTGGTGGAGACCTTGCGCCGGCTAAATAAGGAAAGCAATGTGCCCACCTTGTCGCCGGAGCCAAGGATGATCACCGGAGCTCCTCCGGCAGCAGCTCGACACCGGCAAGTGGAGAAGACGGCAGCAGCTGGTCGCCGGTTGGAGGAATTGGGCGGCGGCAAGGAGTTGGCACCGACTAGAAGGAGAGGAGGGAGAGGTTGGGCGGCCACAATTAGGTTAGGGCTTTTGATTAGGGTTTTCTCAATTAGGGTTTAACAAAAACCCTTAAGCCCTATTTTATAGAGAACAAATTCTTTTAATTGTTATTGGATCATAACCATAAGGCCCGTTAACCCGCTCCATTAATTTAAGTTAAAATAAACCAAACCATGATGATTTATTTAAAGTTAAAACGAACCGAACCAACTTTGGTTCATTCGTTTAAAACAACCAAACCCTTTGACTTCGTTTCCAGTTACATGTTGCTCTGGGATGATCATCTATTTTTTCCTAATAGTCTCCTAGGTAGAAATTGTTGATAGGGACAGTAGTCCCAAATTTTCTCCTGGTATTTCTAAAGTTAACATGTTTATCTCTAAACAAGTGGTATAAGATCGTGAAGGGAAAGGGAGCGATTCAATGGCTAGAAGGAGTTCGGAATTATTCTTGAATCAATAGGTTCTCGGTTTATGTTGGCCATCTATAATTAACATTAATTATAGAGCGATCATAGTGACACCTAGTAGTACATCATGATCCTAATTAGCAGAAAAAGATCAGCGGTTGATCGAGAACTATTTGAAACCCTTGCTCGAATGAATCGTGCCCCATTCCCTTCACTCATCTTATACCCACTTGGTTGGGACATGGTCTATAGTGTCGATCCCACTAATTGACTCGTCACACCTAGCCCAAGTATCATTTCCTCGTCCTACGGATTCTAGTTACTACACATGTATCGAAGAGTACCTTACTCTAAACATGTAATGCTTTGGCCAAAGACTTTAGTAACAATCCAACGAGAGGCCATGGGTATACATCTCCTCGCAAGGAGTGGTGAATCCTTTATAGGCTATTCAAACACCTTCAATCACTTCGACTTATACCCAATCATCCCGGGTCCACATCTCCTCAGAGATGCTTGCTTAAGATGTCAAAGGATAAGTCTTTATGATTAAGATGACTTGAATACCGCAAGTCAAAGGAACATCGCACTTAAGCTGCAGTAAGAACTTCATTGACATATCTATATATGCAGAGAACCATGTGAAGTCTTACGACTGGTCACTCCAATGAACTAGTTACCATAACTAGCATCCACGATTAACTCCGGACATCACAATGTCTCCAGCCAGTGAGAATCAGCTGCTTGGATACACCAAAGAGTATACCTCGTGCTAGTCTCAACAGAATCAATGGTGCCCAAATCCATCAATTCATCGACTAGGGATAATTCTAATACATCACAATTACACATGTAGAGATACTCACTAGTTGTGATCCAATCACAAATTCTCTCATGCTGTGAATCATATCGTGGACATTCAGTAAATGAGTTTAAGATCCGATCAAAAACATGAAACCATGTATACTCAAATAGTGAATCTTCATTTATCATATAAATGGTTCATACATAAGGCGATTGCCTTAGGACATCTCTCATACATTACTAACACATTTCATGATAGATGTTTTGGAACCCTAATTGTAACAAACTAAAATAGTTAACTGCCCATGAGACCCATTCGTTGTAGCATGTGGTTACGTGTAGACAATAACTAAATAGTTATATACTCTATCTACCCATGAGATCCATCCGTGGTAGCATGTCGTTGCCCACAGACATTGAGTCTTTATATTGCCTATCTACCCATGAGACCCATTCGTCGTAGCATGGCATTGTCTTCAAACATTGAGTCTTTATATTGTCTATCTGCCCACGAGACCCATTCTGGTAGCATGTCGTTGTGTGTAGATAGTGCTCTGTATATTTTCTATCTTCCCCCATGTCCCATTCGTGGTAGCATGTTGTTGCCTGTAGAGAGTACCCCTTGGTATTACCTTGAGAGTCATGTAGGATCATGATTCTTCGAGAGAGGGGGTGAATCTTGGAGATTATAATTTTAATTAAAATTTTAAAACAATTAGAATATTTTCAAAATGATTATGAGTATGCAGCGGAAATAAAAATGAGTATACTTGTTTTACTTGGTTCACAACCCTAACTGGGTTGCTACTCCAAGGCCCGTAGCTCTTCCGAGAGCTACCTCGATAGGCAATCACTAAATACCCTCCGACTCGAGAACTCTCGACTTTGGAAGATTTCACTTTTTACAAAGATTAGAGATGAATAACACACTATCCACTCTTGAATTTAAGCACACAGCAAAAAATGAAATGAACAAAACAAGAACGTTATACTGATACTAAATGAATTGTTGAAGTTGTAGTGGAGTGTCGGAAGATCACCTTGATGTGGAATATGCGCTTTTGTGGACGAGCAAGAATTTTGACAACACTTCGATGTAGAGTCAACTGAACCAAATAGAGTCGACTGGACCTCAGTCGACTAGAGTACATTCAGCCGACTGATACCTGCAAAACGAGATTAGAAAAAATACATAAAATCAAATGTGATAGTAGTAGTAATACTGCTCAATCTCGACTACTAAGTCCCACGCGGACTTTCCGTCGGATCGATGCCTAGCTTTGTCCCCCTACATAGGACTCAGCCTCACCTCTTCACTTGAGGCTTACCTGTAGGCTACCTGCCGGACTTACCACTCTTGACATCCGATATAACCCATCAGGGCTTCCACCAGCTGTCCGATCTACCTGATCCAGCTGGACTTTTTGTCGATTGTCCAGTCTCCTGACCCAACCAGTCTTCATGCCAAATGTATGGTCCATGCGACCCATCTGGACTTCATGCCTGGTGTCCGATCCTCGTGATCTGTCAAGTCAACTGCCTAGAATCCGATCAACATGACCTACTAGGACTTCCTGTTAAGTCTGCACACTTAACACTCTTTTTAGAACACAAGTAATTTCTTAACTTTAACTATGGTTCATACATCAAAACCAAGGAGTGATGTTTACTGCATCAATAAGTCATGAGGTTGTATTGTGGTACCTTGATATTTATTGCTTACAGGTTTACAGCTAGTCACAGGTGTATTTATCATATTGCTAATCAGGTTAGTTGCAAATTGATATTGGTACTCTAAGGTTTGGGTTACCCGGGTTTACATCCTTTGAAGTCCATTTTATTTTTGTTATCATGCATTATTCTTCTAAACACCCATTGAGTAATTTGTACTCACTCCCTATTTTCTTTGGCCTCTAGGTTAGCTGATAGAGGATGTATCTTGTTGACTACCTTCACGTCACTCAGAGAGTCCCTTGCTATGCTGGTCCCACTGCATCATTGAGATGTTAATTTTCTTTCTTTATCATTTTCAAATTTTATTTAAACACTTTGGATTTTTTAGCAATTTGATTTGGTGTCGTAAATCTATTTTACTTGTAATGGACTTATATTTTAGTCATGCATGTATGCAATTAAAAAGTATAATTTTATTTTTTTGGTTATTTTGAAAATTTAGCCATATCTGGTTCCAGGAATGTATTTTAGAATATTGTCACTAAAGGGTTATTCCATCATTTGAATGACGAATATGTCCCCGAGATGTGACAATTTTATTTGTACTAGAGCCTAGGTTTGCAATTTCAATTTGTGGATTTTGTGTTTCGAGGTTTTCTTTTCCTTTGTTTTTGAAGTTCTTATGTTTTGGGACCATGCAGCCTGAAGGGCATCTCTGAGTTATAGGAAAAGTAGTTATCTTTAATGGTGACTGTACTTTCCTTATGTAATAGGAAGTTATCATTATGCTTTTTGCTAGATACTTACATATTTGGTCATAGTAGGAAATGCTACCTAGTGAGACTACCCCAACACATGGTCATGGATGAGGTCAACCTTGAAAGTGACATGTTGACACAGCGGGACCTAATCCTGATATTGGAAATGTAGACTCTTTTGAGGTGTCGACTGATGTCGAGTTAGGAAGCCAGGGTTAGGCACGCCAGCCACCCATTGGAGGTCAAGGAGTAACCCCTCAAAAAGTACCAGTCCCTACGACTACCGATTGAGTCATCAACAAGGCACGTATACCTAAACTTGCCAAGATGATGAAGGATTGTTTTACCTTATTTTGGGGGGATACTGATCCATGGATTGCACGTGCATGGATGGGCAATCTAGAAGAATCATTTGGAGACATAACCTACATGGATGCAGAGAAGGTGGAGCTTACGGTGTATCACTTACGAGGTCAGACCATCATATGGTGGAAAATGTAGCATATGATTTTCAAAGAATAGAGCATCAAGTGGAGACTATTCTGGGAGGCTTTTGAGAGACAATAATTCCCTGCCTTTTCCATGTTGGGATGTATACTGAAAAGTCTATCTTTTGTATGAACATCTTTATTTTGAAATAAGAATCACAAGATCATTGTTTGCATTTTTATGGATATGCAATATTGTCTAATACATTACATTGTAGATAACATGGTGTGTGGTGTCACACGGGAGATCATGTTATCGGCTTCTTGTAAAGTATAAGTAAAGGCTCACAACCGAGATGGCTTTGGACAAACCATCGGAATGGTTGTAGTGTGATTTGGTATTGGTTTGTCTTGACCATAGAATCACACTAGTGCACTTTGTGTGTATTGAGCAGGACCGACTTAGAGGTGACTCGATTTATTGCTGACTACATAATCGAATCGGACCTCAGATATTATTTAGTACATGCTCTTAATCCTGATATAATAACGGGCACATATACTTAGTACTCATCTCTTTGATTTACCAATGGGCGAGATTTATAGATTAAATTGATAGACTCGGTAAGTTGGGAAATGATATTATTTATATGGTGTGTCATTGATTATAGGAGGAAACCGTGTCCTATATATTAGGATGATGATGTCCCGTTGAGGAGCTCATAAGGTTCATCATGTAAACCCTACAGGTGGACTTGGTCCGGCATGATGAAAAGGTTGAGTGGCACTACTCAAGAAGTTAGATGTTGATTAATTAATGGTAAGTAAATTAATTAATCGACGGACATTCGAGATCTTAAACACGGGGAGAAAATGTACAAATAATATATGGAACCCATATTATCTTATGGGGGTTGGTGAGGTAGATCAATGATAATCCTTTAGTGGATTGGATTATCATTAGTGAATCGGACTTTATGTGGGCTTGATTCATGGGTGGCCAAGATCCAACTCCTCCTCATGGTCCCTAATGTAGCCTATTAACACCTCATGAAGCTTAGATCCAATGGATAGAAACAAAACTCTAGATCCAAAGGTAGAGATTAAATCTATAAGATCCGATGGTTGAGATTAAATCTCTAGATCCGACTGTTGAGATTAAATCCCTAGAACCAATGGTGGAGATTAAAAGGAGGCTTATCCCTAACTCTATAAAAGGAGGACAAGGGGTTGGCGTGGAAAATCAATTAAGAGAAGCTAGGGTTTTGGAGTTGGCGGCAAGAATAGGAGCTTGGGTTTGGGCTTGGGCGGCACCTAATAAGGAAAGATTTTCCTTGTGTTGTTCTTCTTCCACAAGCTGTCAGCGCCCATTGGAGCTCTTCCAACCCTTGGCCGACATCCAAACTCCCTCATCTCCTTCTCCTTGGCTGGTGGAACAAAGGCTTAGGGTCCTCCCTTGAAGCTTTTGGCCGACAACCATTAATCTCCTCCTCTTTCTTTGTCGGAGGCAAGCTCCATCCTTGGAGGTTGTTGGTTGGCTGAAAGAAAGAATAGAGCTTTGTTTCTATTCTTCCTCTTGCTCGGAACGAGCAAGGAAGGAATATTGGCGATCTAGGAGCTTCAACTTTTGGTAGATCGTCGCCCACACGACGTCCAAAAGGAGGAAGGTCATACATTGGAAAATCGAGAGGTATATCTATTCTCTATTCTCATTTGTTACTTGCTTGTATTTGTTTTTCCAATTATGAGCATGATTTATTCTGTTTGTGGCTAAATAATACTTGGATCCTGAACATAAATACAAAAGCCAATGATCCGTACATCGTCTATTCCGCGACTACTCCTAGAATAGAGGTTGGTCGCTTGAACAACAAGTTTGTTCAAGTGACCTCTCTAAACGAATAGCACGACGATGACTTGATTGTTTGGGAAATCCCTTTTATCTAGGATTAAATTTTTTTTAATCTTGGGAAATTGATGGGATCGCCATGAACAAACAACCAAGGTGAAGTGGGAAGCGAAGTTTCCCCTCACGGACTCGATAAGCAAAACCCTGCAATTGGTATCAGAGCTAAGGTTTCCGGTTTTGTGTGTTTAGGATTCGGTTAATTTTTTTACACTTTTCATATATTATATGTGTCGGATAATAGTAGGATATGCATAGTTTAACTCTTTGGTTGCAGGCATAAGATCCGACTATTATGGCCATATGTGTGTATGTGATTGTATGTGTATATTTTGTTGAATCCTTGGGGTTGACGAGGCTAGTATTTAATTTTTATAAATTAGATACGACATTGTTTAGCCACTCTTTTTATTTTAGTTTGCTTTCGATCTAGATTTCATGTACACTCCCTCGTGGAGTATAGGATCGATGGATGTAAATTAAAATAGATTTTAGTCTCGGCTCGGATCTCCGGATGGCTCGTACATGGCGTAGGAGGAGCGGACGAGAAGGTGATGCGACGGGAGACATATTGAAGACAAAAGCCATAATAGTTGGAAAATAATTTATTTTTTATATTTATTGCTTTTTGTTTGATATGCATGGTGTAGGCTAGGAAAATTCCTCAATTTCAAATTACTAAGTGGGAGAGGGAAATTTTTATAAATTCCCACGGCCTCCATTACGATTTGACAAGTCATGTAAACAAACTTGCGCGTCGGCTCTGAGTGCCTTCCTCCCCATCGGATGAGTTTGTTTGCAGATCACAAGGTCAAATATGGTTATAGGGAATTATTAAGGAGCGTGTGCACTTCCCCATCGGAAGACACATAACCCGAGATAATTACCTTGGTACCGACTAATGGTGAACACTTAGATACAAATATAAGTATCCTCCACATCGGAGTCACTGCTTTTATTTGTAGGGCCAAAGAGGAACCAACTATTAATTTTACTTGTCAAAAAGTTAGGTTGACAAGATAGTAAAATTAATGGGTAAAACCTCCTCTTACAAATGTAGAATTCGTATACGTCCACACTATCGTGGCATACGATATTCTCGGTGTTTTGAGATGTTGGTTTATTTTAAAATTTTATTGTTTGAGGAATCAATAATTTTTTGAAATCTAATGTTTTGATTTATGTGATTCTTAGGTTTTCTTTCAAAATGACTTTCAACACACTTGCTGTGATACTGAAAGAGAACAAACTTACTGGACCCAACTATGTTGATTGGAAGAGGAATCTAGACATTGTCTTGACTGTTGAGGAATACAAATATGTACTCCTCGAAGAGTGCCCTCCTAAGCCTGCAAAAGATTCTGGGGAAAAGGAGAGAGAGAGTTATAAGAAGTGGGTAAAGGCCGATGAGATGGCGCGGTGTTACATTTTGACATCTATGTCAAATGTACTACAACATCAACATCAAGCCATGCCCACAACTTATGACATGATGCTCAATCTCAAAGAGCTTTTCAGACACTAGAATCGGGTTGCGAGGCAAGAAGCCATGAGAAACTTGATGACGACCACCATGATCGAGGGAACACCCGTGAGGAATCATTTTCTCAAGATGATGGCTCATTTGAAAGAGTTGGAGGTCCTTAGAGCTGAGATCGATGGGGAAACCCAGGTCGATATCATTCTCCAGTCTCTACCTAGGAGTTTTGAGCAGTTTCGCCTGAACTACAACATGAACAAGAGGTTGTATTCGTTGGCGGAACTTCTGATAGAACTCTAGGCGGCAGAGGGGCTATTTCGTCAGAGTGCTCAGGCACATGCCATGGTGACCCAAAAGGTTTCTACTTCTAAGCCGAAAGGCAAGAAGAAGAAGAAACAAATTGGGGCAAAGGCGGTGGGAGGTACTCAGGGAGGAGTGAAGAATCTGAAAGGCAAGTGCTTCACTTGTAAGCAGACTGGACACTGGAAGAAGGACTGCCCCAACCGCAAGAACAAAGGTATATCTTTTGGTCTAGTCATTGAAACATGTTTAGCAGTGTTATCTACCGGCACCTGGTGTGTAGATACGGGAGCCACTGATCATGTCTACAATACTTTGCAGGGGTTCCAGGAAATAAGATGATTGGCTGAGGGGGAAATTACCGTGTACTTGGGCGATGCGATGAAGGTGGCGACTGTTGCAGTGGGAGATGTTCATTTATCTTTTTAGAAAAATAAACTTTTGGTTCTTAAGAATTTCTTTTATGTACCCTTATTTAGGAAGAATTTAATTTTGATTTCTAAATTGTTTATGGATGGATATTCTATTTCTTTTAATAACAGAGTTGTTATAAAAAGGAATAGGGACATTATCTGTTCGGGTGCATTGATAGGAAATTTATACACACTTGAACCAAAAGCTCCCACGATGCATATTGAAATTAATAACTCATCTTCTAATTCCAATAAGAGAAAAGAACCTTCGAAGATGAACCAAACATATCTTTGACATCTTAGGCTTGGTCACATTAACCTAAGCAGAATTCAAAGGTTGATAGCTGATGGACCTTTGGGTTCATTAGTGGTGGAGGATCTCTCAACCTGTGAATCTTGCTTGGAGGGTAAGATGACCAAGAGGCCTTTTAAGGCCAAGGGGTATAGAGCCAAAGATGTGTTAGAATTGGTTCATTATGATTTGTGTGGTCCTATTTCTATCCAGGCTAGAGGTGGTTTTGAGTATTTCGTCTCTTTTATAGACAATTATTCAAGATATGGAAACATTTACCTGATGCGCCGCAAGTCTGAATGCTTTGACAAGTTCAAAGAATTCAAGGCTGATGTGGAGAAATGTCAAGGTAAAAGTATCAAGACACTATGATCTGATCGTGGTGGTGAGTACCTCTTGGGAGAGTTTAGGAACTACTTATCAGAGGATGAGATTCAATCCCAATTGACTGCACCTGGCACACCCCAGCAGAACGGTGTAGCAGAGCAAAGGAATAGGACTCTTATGGAGATGGTTAGATCAATGATGAGTTATTCTGAGTTGCCTGATTTCGTTCTGGGGATATGCTCTAGATACGGCGGTGCACATTCTGAACCTGGTTTCATCTAAATCAGTGTCTTCTACTCCCACAGAATTGTGGACTGGGCGAAAGCCTAGTCTAAGACATATTCTGATATGGGGGAGTCCAGCACATGTGTTGAAGGCAGATGCTAGTAAGTTGGAACCTCGTACAGAAGTACGCATGTTCGTTGGGTATCCTAGAGGAACGAAGGGTGGTTTGTTTTATAGTCCTAGAGATCAGAGGGTGATCGTTAGCACGAACGCCAGATTTCTAGAGGAAGACTATGTGATGAGCCACAAGCCCAAGAGTAAAATTGTTCTGAGGAATTAAAAGGGGAAGTCACTTCTTCAGTACCACCGGTACAAGAGGGTATACCATAAGTCACTGCACCACGTGTCACAGAGGATACACAGGAGATACCTCATCGTAGTGGGAGGGTTGTGAGACAGCCTGATAGATTCATGTTCTTGGGAGAATCTTCTGATTTGGTCCCTGGCGAACATGAACCTGATCCCTGGACATATGATGAGGCAACCCAAGAAAAAGATGCAGCATCTTGGCAAAGTGCAATGAATACTGAGATTGAATCTATAGATTCAAATCAGGTCTGGGAGCTAGTAGAACCACCCGATGGTGTAAAAACCATTGGATGCAAGTGGATCTACAAGAGAAAGAGAGGAATAATTGGGAAGGTTGAGACCTTCAAAGCAAGGCTTGTTACGAAGGGGTATACTCAGAAAGAGGGTATCGATTATGAGGAGACCTTTTCGCCGGTAGCCATGCTTAAGTCTATCCGGATTCTCTTATGCATAGCAGCTCATATGGATTATGAGGTGTGGCAGATGGATGTCAAGATAGCTTTTCTTAATGGAAGTCTTGAGAAAAACATCTATATGAAGCAACCAGAGGGATTAATTGCTAAAGGAAAAGAGCATCTTGTATGTAAGCTCAATCGGTCCATTTATGGATTGAAGCAAGCTTCGAGGTCTTGGAACATCCGTTTTGATAAGGTAATCCAGTCTTATGGATTTATTCAAAGTCCGGATGAGTCTTGTGTATACAATAGATGTGATGGAAACGTAGTGGTATTTCTTGTACTATACATAGATGACATTTTGTTGATTGGCAACAATATCAAGGTGTTATCAGATGTAAGGGTATGGTTGTCCAAACAGTTTGATATGAAGGACTTGGGAGAGGTGGGACATATCCTTGGGATCAAGGTTATAAGGGATCGAAGGAAAAGGATGTTGTGCTTATCCCAAGCTTCATACATAGACACGATTATGGATCGTTTTAGCATGCAGAACTCAAAGAAGGGTTTTCTACCTTTCAGGCATAGAGTTCCTTTATCTAAGGAGATGTGTCCTAGATCATCTGAGGAGATAGAGGAGATGAAGGCGGTTCCTTATGCTTCGGCAGTAGGAAGCCTCATGTATGCGATGCTATGTACGAGACAAGATATCTTCTTTACCGTGGGCATGGTCAGCAGATATCAGAGTAATCCAGGACAGGGACATTGGACTACGGTAAAGCATATATTGAAGTACCTAAGAAGGACTAGGGATTATATGCTGGTTTACCGGGCAGACCAATTACTCCCTGTGGGTTACACGGATTCTGACTTCCAATCTGAAAGGGATAACAGTAAGTTTACCTCAGGTTTTGTGTTTACTTTGGGAGGTGGAGTCATTGTATGGTGGAGTGTCAAGCAGAAATGCATGGACGACTCCACCATGGAAGCTGAGTATGTAGCAGCCTTTGAGGCGGCCAAAGAAGTTGTATGGCTCAAGAATATCCTGATGGACTTGGATGTGATTCTTGGTTTGTCCAGAACTATCACAATTTATTGTGACAATAGTGGTGCAATTGCAAACTCGAAGGAACCACGAGCCCATAAGGCTAGTAAACACATAGAGCGCAAGTACCACCTGATACGAGAAATCGTAAAGAGAGGAGAGGTTGCTGTGGCCAAGATTGCATCGGAGGATAACCTGACAGATCCTTTCACGAAGGCCCTTCCGGTGAGAGCTTTTGATAGGCATATGGAGGGAATGGGAATCAGATGTATGACAGTTTGAGGACAGCATAGTCTTTTAGTATAAGTGGGAGATTGTTGGGATGTATACTGAAAAGTCTATCTTTTGTATGAACATCTTTATTTTGAAATAAGAATCACATGATCATTGTTTGCATTTTTATGGATATGCAATATTGTCTAATACATTACATTGTAGATAACATGGTGTGTGGTGTCACATGGGAGATCATGTTATCGGCTCCTTGTAAAGTATAAGTAAAGGCTCACAACCGAGATGACTTTGGACAAACCATCGGAATGGTTGTAGTGTGATTTGGTATTGGTTTGTCATGACCATATAATCACACTAGTCCACTTTGTGTGTATTGAGCAGGACCGACTTAGAGGTGATTCAATTTATTGCTGACTACATAATCGAATCGGACCTCAGATATTATTTTGTACATGCTCTTAATCCCGATATAATAATGTGCACATATACTTAGTATTAATTTCTTTGATTTACCAATGGGTGAGATTTATAGATTAAATCGATAGGCTCGGTAAGTTGGGAGATAATATTATTTATATGGTGTGTCATTGATTATAGGAGGAAACCGTATCCTATATATTAGGATGATGATGTCCCCTTGAGGAGCTCATAAGGTTCATCATGTAAACCCTGTAGGTGGACTTGGTCCGGCATGATAAGAAGGTTGAGTGGTACTACTCATGGAGTTAGATGTCGATTAATTAATGGTCAGTAAATTAATTAATCGACGGGCATTCGAGATCGTAAACACGGAGAGAAAATGTACAAATAATATATGGAGCCCATATTATATTATGGGGGTTGGTGAGGTAGATCAATGATAATCCTTTAGTGGATTGGATTATCATTAGTAGATCGGACTTTATGTGGGCTTGATACATTGGTGGCCAAGATCCAACTCCTCCTCACGGTCCCTAATGTAGCCTATTAACACCTCATGAAGCTTAGATCCAATGGATAGAAACAAAACTCTAAATCCAAAGGTAGAGATTAAATCTCTAAGATCCGACGATTGAGATTAAATCTCTAGATCCGACGGTTGAGATTAAGTCCCTAGAACCAATGGTGAAGATTAAAAGGTGGCTTATCCCTAATTATATAAAAGGAGGACAAGGGGTTGGCGTCGAAAATCAATCAAGAGAAGCTAGGGTTTTGGAGTTGGCGGCAAGAATAGGAGCTAGGGTTTGGGCTTGGGCGGCACCTAATAAGGAAAGATTTTCCTTGTGTTGTTCTTCTTCAACAAGCTGCCGGCGCCCATTGGAGCTCTTCCAACCTTTGGCCGGTGTCCAAACTCCCTCTTCTCCTTCTCCTTGGATGGTGGAACAAAGGCTTAGGGTCCTCCCTTGAAGCTTTTGGCCGGAAACCATTAATCTCCTCCTCCTTCTTGGCCGGCGCAAGCTCCATCCTTGGAGGTTGTTGGTTGGTTGAAAGAAGGAATAGAGCTTTGTTTCTATTCTATCTCTTGCTCGGAACGAGCAAGGAAGGAAGATTGGCGATCTAGGAGCTTCAACTTTTCGTAGATCGCCGCCTACACGACGTCCGAAAGGAGGAAGGTCATACATTAGAAGATCGAGAGGTATATCTATTCTCTATTCTCTTTTGTTACTTTCTTGTATTTGTTTTTCCAATTATGAGCATGATATATTCTGTTTGTGGCTAAATAATACTTGGATCCCGAACATAAATACAAAAGCCGGTGATCCGTACATCGTCTATTCAGCGACTACTCGTAGAATAGAGGTTGGTCGCTTGAACAACGAGTTTGTTCAAGTGACCTCTCTAAACGAATAACACGACGATGACTTGATTGTTTAGGCAATCCCTTTTGTCTAGGATTAAATTTTTTTAATCTGGGGACATTGATGGGATCGCCATGAACAAACAATAAATGTGAAGTGGGAAGCGAAGTTTCACCTCACAGACTCGATAAACAAAACCCTACATTCCATACGTGGTCTTCAGAAATTTTTGAACCTTAAGTAAGGCGATCAAAGCATCATGCAGTACAATTTAGAGTTTATTCGACTTATAAAAGTTTTTGTTGGATCGATTTGAGTGCTAGAGGGGGGTGAATAGCGCAAGACAATTCTTTTCATTCATTTGTTGGATTGTTTATAGTCACTAGAGGGGGGGGGGGTGAATAGAAAAAGACAAAATTCGTTCATTCGTTCGATATAAAATGCGAGTGAGAGTAAATGCAGCGGAAAAAAAATATGACTCGTTTGTTTTTTACTTGGTTCACAGCCTTTGGCTGCTAGTCTAAGGCCCTAACGGTCCTAGACCGCATACGGAGGTCAAAGCACTAAAACACTCCTCCTCGTTAGAGGTAGGAGTAAGTGAATACAATCGATATGAAAAAGCTCAAGGTAGAGGGACACTCCCCCTCTCCTTGTTACGATTAAAACTCGATAAGTAAGAAACAAAATAACAATATACCAATGACTTATATAAGAATGAAACTTAATCTCTTGTTATCGGAGATGCGGTAGCACTTCGTCATCGAAAAAACGTCATAGAAGAGTATCGTAACACGAGCACTTTTGAGCACTTGGAATTGATCAAAATGGTGTGGAAGAGGCCATCTTTTTTAGTATTCATAACCCTAGACGTTCAAAATTTCCTCCAATGAGATTTAGCCACCTAGCCCCCAAGAAATGGAGATAAGTCTTCACTCTCCTCGAGGATGAGATTTGACCAACAGTCGATTGTTCACTCTAGCAGTCGACTGATATAAAAAACAATCGACTGATGAAAGCTGGCAGTCGATTGTTGCCAGGGTTTCTACCTGTAATACAAGTTAGCTCGAAAATAAATGATTTTGACGGCAACCAACCGTCTGATCTCGACATAGACCTTCCATGGGAGGTCTTGGTCGGATCGTTGTCTAAGAATGTCCCCGTACAGAGTACACGACCTTCCTTGTGCACACTCACACGAGCTTACCTCAACATTTACCTTGTAGCTTCTGCTTCCGGTCTTCCACCCGATTCCTTCGGCTTCCTCTGAAGTCATCCCGGTGTCGCCCGACCACCACGGCTCCCTTCGAGTGTCGCTGACCTTCAGTTCTAGCTTTAACACTTTTTTGCACACTTGATTTAGCTCGTGAGATAACAAAAATGAGCTTAACTTTGTATCATTTGCTATAATCAAAACTCAAGTTCGACTTAGGTGCCTACTGCACCAACAATCTCCCCCTTTTTGATCTATGGCTAACCCATACACAGTTAAGGAAATAAAATGCATGAAGAATCAAAGATTAAGTAGGAGTAATAGAAATCTTCTTCCAAGTACTCCCCCTTGAGGAAACCTCCCCCTTAACCGAGGGTGAGTCTTGAAAGAAGATCTTAATCCTCCCCCTTGATGTTTGCTAGTTAGGAAGAGTTTAAGTAATTAATAGTTACTTAAAGTTGGCCTTAGTATTAAAAAATGTTTAAGTTAAGAAGATATCTTAACTTGGCCTTTCTACCCCTTTCTTCAGTAAAATATTAACGTTTGTCCATAAGAATATAAAATTAAGTTACTAAGTTAAGTTATAAAAAAAATGATCCCTTAACTTTGAACTTTTCTCCCCCTTTTGCCATAAATCGGAAAGTGGGGTTTTGAAAAAAAAATATAAGTATTAAGTTTAAGTTCCAAGTCTAAGCATGTTCCACATTATTTTGAAAATAATATACTAAAAATAAGCTCATCTATTAAATGTTCAACTCTTTTTTTGACTTGATTGATATGAAAGATCAACAAGTCCTGGTCAAAGTCGGTTAATATATATGATTATACTCCGTGGTTCATTGTGGATCACTAGCTCTACATCTGGAACCAGGAGTAAGGTCCTAACATCTAACGCCCATCTACGTGGCTAAGTACACAAACACATTAGTCCTATGTGTTGTGAGATGTATTGGCTCCATAAATCTATAGGTGCATTATATCTAGGGTAAGCCCTAAGCTAGTTCCATTAACATGAAAAGAGAAGTGAATACTAGAGTATATAAAAAGAATGAAAGTCCTACTCTATTACTCACATGCCTAATTTTCGTCTTAGTAGACTAAATTCGGCTTCGAGTAGTGGCTTGGTAAAAATATCGGCTAGGTTTGACTTTGATTTCACATATTCGAGTTTAATGGTTCCGTTAGCTACATGTTCTCGAATAAAGTGGTGTTTAACTTCTATATGTTTGGTCCTAGAATGGAAAATGGGATTTTTGGTTAAGTTGATGGAGCTAATATTATCTATGTAAGTTTTAATGTTGTTGATGTTTAAGTTAAGTCTTGGAGAGTGTGCTTCATCCAAAGAAGCTGAGCTACACACTCACTCATCGCGACGTATTCGGCTTCGGTGGTAGATAAAGCAACACAATGTTGCTTCCTACTGCACCAACTCACTAGACTTGAGCCGAGAAGTTGACAACAACCACTCGTGCTCTTCCTATCGAGTTTACTACCGGCATAGTCTGAGTCAGAGTAGTCGATTAGTTTGAACTCGGTAGATCTAGGGTACCAAATTCCTACGCTTAGCGTGCCCTTTAGATACCTAAGGATACGCTTAACTAAAGTTAGGTGAGACTCCTTGTCACAGGTTTGAAACCTTGCGCACATACTTACCGCGAATAAATGTCGGGTCGACTCGCGGTTAAGTATAGAAGACTCCCTATCGCACTCCTATAGTATTTTAGGTCGATGGGCTTTCCTTCTAAGTCCTCTCCTATATTGACATTCGTTGCAATGGGTGTATTGAGCTTTTAGCATCTTGTATTCCAAAACATTTAATTAATTCTCTAGTATATTTTTGTTGATGTAAGTATATTCCATCCTTAGTTTTTTTAATTTGTAGTCCTAGAAAGAAACTCAATTCACCTACTAAATTCATTTCAAATTCACTTTCCATAAGTGAAATGGATTCGTTTAGTAGGATCGAATTGGTTGTTCTGAAAATGATATCGTCTATGTAAATTTGGGCTATGAAGATTTCGTTACCTACGGTTTTTACAAAGAGGGTTGGATCGACTAGGCCTTGGTTAAACCCTTTAGACTTAAGATAAATTGAAAGTCTCTTGTACCAGGCTCGAGGAGCTTGTTTGAGTCCATAGAGAGCTTTCTTTAGTTTAAGGACATGGTCAGGTTTATCTAGGCTTTCGAATCCGGGGGTTGGCTAACGTAATAAGGCCATTTAAAAATGCTGACTTGACATCCATTTGAAATAACTTAAATCCTCGATGTGCAGCGTAGGCTAACAACATTCGGATGGATTCTAGTCTAGCTACGGGGGCATAGGTTTCATTGTAATCTAATCTTTCTACTTGACTGAAATTTTTGGCGACTAACCTTGTTTTATTTCTAACTACTTCACCTTTGTCATCAAGTTTATTTCGGAAGACCCACCTTGTTCCAATAACTGATTTATCTTTTGGTGGTGGCACTAATTCCCAAACATCATTCCTGGTGAATTGAGCTAGCTCTTCTTGCATTGCAATAATCCAATCGGGATCAAGAAGCGCTTGTTCAATGATTTTGGGTTCGATTTTCGAAATCAAGGAGATTTGACTAAGGTTTCTATAAGATGATCTAGTTCGAACACCTAAGCTAGGATCATCTATCACTTGGTCGATAGGATGATTTGTGTGAATCCTAATTTGACTTTGTTTAGGGTCACCTACCACATGGTTAACTAGATGACTCATTAGACTTGGGTTAGGATTAATACTAGACTCGATCTCAGGGTCGAAGTCAAATCTGGTATGAGTCAGTTCGGTAGTTGGTGTTGCTACGGGTTTTGTTGGTTCGTGTCCTTCATCGAACACTACATTAATAGTCTCTTCAACTCTAAGGGTGTCATGGTTGTCTACCCTATAGGCTCTACTTGTAGTCGACTATCCTAAGAAGATTCTGGTAGAGGTTTTGGAGGTGAACTTTCCTAGGTAATCCTTAGTGTTCACGATATGTACCTTACATCCAAATACCCTAAAGTACTTGATGTTAGGTACTTTTTCGTGATAGATTTCGTACGAGGTCTTAAGGTGCCTCTTTACCAAAAGTATCCTTTTTTGGACATAGCAAGTCGTACTCACGACTTCTGCCCAAAACCTATCAGGTAGGTTATACTCATTTAGCATTGTCCTAGCGGCTTCTTGTAGGGTTCTATTTTTACGTTCGACTAGACCATTTTTTTGTGAGGTTCTAGGACACGAGAATTCATGGTGATATCCATTTAGGTTACAGAAATCTGTAAACCTGTGGTTTTCGAATTCAGCACCGTGATCGCTCCTAAGTCTTTTTATTTTAAGGTTCTTTTGATTTTCGATTAATTTAAACAAGTTGATGAGTTGATCTAGGGTATCACTTTTATGTTTGATGAACCTAACCCAGGTAAACCTAGAATAGTCATCAATTATGACTAAGCAGAATTTACTACCATTAAGTGACTTAGCTCCATGTGAATTGAATAGATCCATATGTAGGAGCTCAATAACACTTTTGGTTCGTTCTTGATTAGTTAGTTGATGTTGTGTCCTAGATTGTTTACCTTGTTGACAAGCATTACAAATTTTATTGTCTAATTCGTTAAGGTTGGGCAAACCTCTGACTAACCAACTCTGACTCATCTTGTGGACGAGTCTTGGGTGTGAGTGACCGAGTCGTCGGTGTCACAACCAAGATTCCTCTTGCTATGTCATAAGACACTTGGTTGAGGAGTTAGGTAGATTAATAGTATAGATGTTGCTATTCCTAGTTCCTTTAAGGATTGTTTTAGAGGTTTCATTTGTTTTAATTGCGCATTCATTTTCTAGGAATATGACCTTATAGTTATTATCACATAGTTGACTTACGCTAAGTAAATTATATTCGAAATTTTCAACTAGTAAAACATTTTGAATGATAAAGTTTGAGTTGAGCTCAATATCACCTGATCCGATGATTTTGAGCTTGTCGTTGTTTCCAAAGGCTACCGATCCTTGGCGCTTGAATCGAAGCTTTGAAAACATAAGTTGGTCCCCGGTCATGTGTCGGGAGCAACCACTATCCAACATCCATTGATCCTACATGCAAGGTAGTTGGATCGGATATTGGAATTTAAAATTTTCTTGTAAATTATTAGACCTAGATCATCTCACCCATTTCTACATGATCAAACATGTTATCCTTATATGTTCTTGTGAGATGAATTCAATTTTACTTGATTAATTTTAATGAATTGAAACTAGTCAATCTTGCGTTAGATTCGGATTTGACCCTAAGCTCATCAAGTCACCTTTTCACGATCTTGGCTTCCAGGTCTTGGCGAGGAATAGGGGCCTTCTTTGATCAGAAAAATGACCACTTCCTTAGACAAAGGCAATTTCGATAAAATAGTAACTTGACTTACTTAAGACTGTAGAAGATTTGAGGCCGCTAGAGGGGGGGTGAATAGCGTTTGACCGTACGTAGATGGAATTCGTTCGCGATCGTCTCTACAAAACTCGTTATGCACAGCGGAATAGAAATAATAAAAGCAATAACGAAAAGATACAATCACGAACACAAGGATATAACGTGGTTCGGAACCGAACGGTTCCTACTCCACGGATTGAGCTCTAAAGAGCCCTAGTGATGTACACACACTCACTAATCACAAATACTCCTTCTCGACACAAGTCGGAGGTTGAGAAACCTCGTACAACAGTTTACAACAATAAACTAAGTAGATACAAGCAAATACAATGAGATACAATGCAATATGAGTAAAGAAAAAGCTTTACAAATGCCTTTTGATTGCTTGCTTGTTGATCGCTTGAACCTTGGTTGAAGACCCTGATTTGCAGCAGCAAATCGCCTCAAAAACGTCCAAGAAATCGCTTGCAAAAACCCTCCCATCGAGCTCCTTTTATCTTTGCGCGCGACCTGGATTTCCGCCAATCAGTCGACTGCCATAAGTCACCAGTCGACTGATGCCACTGTTGTCGTGAGACAACGGGTCGATCCACGTTGGAAAAATTCCAACGGATCTCTTGGCAGTCGACTGCCAACATTGGCAGTTGACTGCCAATGCCCGTAGTCGATGATCGGCTCTGGCGTTAATGCTCGACCGAGAACTTAGCGATCGATCGCGTAGACATCGATCGATCGCTCCAATGAGCGGCCCGCGAGTAGTTCCAGCTCTTAAACGGCAGTCGAACTCAAGTCGACTCACAGCAGTCGAACCGGCCATAATGCCAGTCGACTGCCAACCTCAAAGATGAGGTTTTAACCCAAGTATGGTGCCCCCATACTTGCTAGATCACCCTTAGCCTAGACCTAAGCCTTCTAGCCACCTCCATCAGCCTCACGCCTCTCGGATCCCTCCAAGTCATCCATGACTTGTTCATCCATCGTGCTAGCCTCCAGGTGCTTCCCTCGGCTATGTCATGCTAATGGTGTCTACACCGCCAAGGCACATTGGACTTACTCCGCCAAGACTCCGCTTGGACTTTACGCTGCCAATATCAATCCCCTTGGACTTCCCAAATGCCAAGACTCAAGCTTGGACTTTCCCTTGCCAACCCATGTTGGACTTTCCATGCCAAGACCCATGCTTGGACTTTCCATTTGCCAAGACCCATGCTTGGACTTCTCATTTGCCAAGACCCATGCTTGGACTTCTCATGCCAAGTACTCAAGACTTGGACTTTCCCAAAAGCCAAGTACCCATGACTTGGACTTTCCATGCGCCAAGTGTCCCACTTGGACTTTTCATGCCAAGTACCCATGACTTAGACTTTACTAAATGCCAAGTGTCCCACTTGGACTTTCCATGCCAAGTACCCATGACTTGGACTTTACCTTGCCAAGACCCATGCTTGGACTTTCCCATAATCACATGGTCAACCCCAGTCAACCATCAAGGTCTTCCTCGAGTCAAACTCGAGTCCGGTCAAACATGACCCGGGTCAATTGCTCCAATAATCTCCCCAACATATTAACCGACATTAATGTCAAAAATCAATGCCAAACGACTTTGTCAAATCCCTTTGTCAAACATCAAAACATCACTCGAGTAAAACTCTAGTCTGGTCAATCGTGACCTGGGCCGATTGCACCAACAATCTCCCCCTTTTTGATGTTTGACAAAAACCAAACAAATCATCTGAGTTAGACCACTAACTCAAATCCCTTACCAATTATCCCAAATTGGTAAACCATCTCCAAATGTTCTCCCCCAAACATTCTCCCCCTTTTTGACTAACATCAAAAAGGTTTTCTCTCCAAGGAGGTCAATGTCTCATGTCCCAATGAGATCTTACAATCTCCCCCTTGATCCAAAAATAAATACCTAGGATGCCAACCATCTTCTTAGTGATAATTCACATATCACTCAAGAGAGACAATCCTATACTCTCTCCCAATTTCTAAATTGGGTATCAAAAACCCATCAATTTTCCCAATTGATGATACTCTCCCAATAACTTCTCCTCTTCAAGGAGAAAAACACATCCATCATCCCAAGATGGATACCTCCCCCTAAAGGCTTGCTCCCCCTTGACCATTGCACCAATGTCCTTGGGAAGCCCCTAAGCCAATAGGAACTCTAAACCATCAAAATTAAGGTTCTAAGTTCAAACTTGAACTTTCCATACCCTAAATTTGATATTTTGACCTAACACTTCTCCTAATCCATATACAATGGATTTTCACCCTTTATAATGCTTCCCAAAGCATATCCTAGGGTTAGAAGTGGTTAGGGACCTTTACCATGGCTGAAAATGGGCTAAACAAACCTTATTAACCCAAAATCAGACACTGGCGATGACTCGATAGTAATCGATCATTGCCACTCTATCGATTAGCGCCACAGGGCAGTCGATTGATAACTGAAAATCTCAATTTTCAACTATCAGAAATAAATTTTGAAAATTCATAAATAATTATACGTAATTCGAAAAATCATGAAAATTCATACGTATAATACTTATGACACACACAATGGGTGAAAAATATTTGAAAATTATTTTACCCATAAAATAGTGAGTTTGATACAAAACTCAAAACCATTGAAATTTTCAATGTTTTGGCCCTATTTTGTATCAACTCTATCAATGGTGATTGCTATCAAAAGATAGACTTCACCAAGGTTTTTCAAAATGTTTTCAAAATCTTATTTTGGATCATATTCCTTGGGCTCTATGTACATGACTTGTACACATGCTCTCCCAATGATCCACGAATGAAACAAGATGAGTTTTAGTTCATCTAGATGCAAAAAATATGCACCTTGAACTCAACTCATATCCTAGCATCTCACATGTATCTAAGGTGTATAAATACACATACATGTCAATTGGATGTGAGATGTGGGTTTTGTTCATCCTAATCTAGGGTTTCATGCATTCTCTAAGGCAACCCTACTTGATTCCCTTATAAATGAGACTTCAAGTCATGCCATAGTCCTTAATTCAATTTCAACCAAATTGTCTTAAATGCATGAATGATTATGGCATTAGAAATGTTATAAATAAGCATATGCTCATAATCATGATGTCATGGCATAAGATGAAATCTAAAAACACATGACATTTGAAACCTTAATCCTAAACATGAACATGACATATAAAATCATAGAACTAGGCATGATGTCATGACATGGCATATAAAATGTATAGGTATGGTAATACCTAAATTTTAATATTAATTGCCATTTGATACAATTAGATATATTTTGCCGTATTAACCTTAATCTCCCTAGTGTGCCAAAAACCCAAAATGGCACACTAACCTCTAAACCTAAATTGTGCCAATTTAATTGATTTTTCTTAAATTAAAAAGTGCATTGGCACATCCTAAAATCTTTTAGGATATTGATTCAAATCTATTTCCAAGGTAACCATAACCTTGAAAACATCCTAAAGTGCCACCTTTACCATGATTGAGTTAACTACCCATCCAATCAAGGTTAGCACACCCTAAACCCATCTAGCGTGAATCAATCACGCTCTTAGGAACCCAAAGCCGATTTGAGCTCCTAGGGTTAATTAGGTATTCCTTAGGGATAACCTCCCTAGATACCTTCCTAATGCCCTCCTAGGCTTGTTAGCCTTGGTCATTTGGGTCTTATCTAGGTTGACTCTAGGGGTAACTCCCCTTGCAACCTTCTTAGTGGCCACCCTAGGTTTCCTTGAAACCCTAGCCACTAGGCACACCCTTTGGTCAATTCTAGGGATGACTTCCCTATCAACCTTGGTCTTCCTAGACCTAGTTTGTGTTCCATAGTCAAATGGAACACTATGATAAGCCACTTTAGGCTTAGGTTTGTGACCCAAACCTTGCTTGCCCTTGGTTGACTTTTGACTCTTAGGTCCTAGGTGTTGACTTTGACTTTTGGACCCTTGATTTTGACCACTAGACCCTTTAAATTGATTTTGTATCTTATTTAGGGTCTTTTCAAGTTTTTCAAGCCTTGACCTCAAGACTTGATTTTCCTTTTCTAATTGCCCAATTTTAGAATTTTGATTTAAATCTTGGGCATTGGACTTCCTAGGCATATGCCTAGTCCATTTAGGGTTTAGACCTAGGTGCTCTTGCACCTTTCTAATTGTCTCCCTAGGTAAAATTGATCTTGAGTTATTTGACCTAGGTTTGCCCTTAGGTAAAATATTTTTAGGGACATTAGTCCCAAATTTCTCCTTACTCCTAAGGTAAACATTTTTAGCACCTAAGCAAAATTCCTTACTTCTAGCATGCTCTTTATGAATTGCAAGAGAATTAAAATTTCTAGCATGCTTTTGACTTTTAAATTTAGAAGGTGCATTATTTAAATATACCTTAGGGTTAGCTATAGAAGCTCCCCCTACTTGTAATGCTCCTCCTTGCCGCTTCTTCTTCCCCCTAGGGCATTGACTCCGATAATGCCCCTTTGAATTGCACTTGAAGCATATGATGTGCTCCTTGCCTTTAGGTGTTGGGGAACCGACATCCTTGACTTTTTGTGCCGGTGGAGCTTTCCTAATCTTCTTTGGGCACTTGCTCTTATAGTGCCCAAATTCCCTACACTCAAAACACATAATATTATTTTTATTTGAAATTAGAGTGTTTGAGTTACTTAGGTTAATGGAGACCAGAATTGGATTTTGGGCTTCTTCATCTTGACCGGATGTCGAAGCTTCTTCTTGATGCTCCGGTGTTGAGGAAACTCTAATTTCCTCCTCAATCCTAGAAGTGGATGCTTCTTCCACTTCCTCCACCAACCCGAAAATTGACTCCCTATCAACTTCCGATTCTACTTCCTCTTCCTCTTTGGATGTTGATGATCTTTCAACCTCCAAGTCCTCACTTCCTTGTGAGGGTGATGCATTAGCCTCTTCGGTCTCTTCCTCTTGGACCATTGATGGGCTTTCATGGAGCTTGGCCACTTGGCTCCATAGCTTGTTTGCATCTACATAATTACCTAACATGCACAAGACATTGTTAGGTATTAAATCAATTAACAACTTCATTACCTTCTCATTCTTTTCGAAGGCTTGGACTTGCTCTTCGGTCCATCTCTTTTTCTTGAGGAATCCACCTTTTGGTCCTCTTGGATAGCTATATCCTTCCATTAAGATAGACCATTCTTCGAAGTCCCTCATCATTAGGAAGTCTTCAATTCTTGACTTCCATTGCTTAAACCCTTCTTGTCCATAGAAGGAGTAAGGGATCGGTGTGTTAATGTTCCATCCCAATTGTTCTTCCATCTTCACCCTCTAGCTTCTTTGTCCTAGCTCCCGGCGGTTAGTCCGTAGAAGAGCCCCGGGCTCTGATACCAATTGTAGAAGATTTGAGGCCGCTAGAGGGGGGGTGAATAGCGTTTGACCATACGTAGATGGAATTCGTTCGCGATCGTCTCTACAAAACTCGTTATGCGCAGCGGAATAGAAATAATAAAAGCAATAACGAAAAGATACAATCACGAACACAAGGATATAACGTGGTTCGGAACCGAACGGTTCCTACTCCATGGATCGAGCTCTAAAGAGCCCTAGTGATGCACACGCACTCACTAATCACAAATACTCCTTCTCGACACAAGTCGGAGGTGGAGAAACCTCGTACAACAGTTTACAACAATAAACTAAGTAGATACAAGCAAATACAATGAGGTACAATGCAATATGAGTAAAGAAAAAGTTTTACAAATGCCTTTTGATTGCTTGCTTGTTGATCGCTTGAACCATGGTTGAAGACCCTGATTTGCAGCAGCAAATTGCCTCAAAAATGTCCAAGAAATCGCTTGCAAAAACCCTCCCGTCGAGCTCCTTTTATCCTTCCGCGCGACCTGGATTTCTGCCCATCAGTCGATTGCCATAAGTCACCAGTCGACTGATGCCACTATTATTGTGAGACAATGGGTCGATCCACGCTGGAAAAATTTCAACGGATCTCTTGGCAGTCGACTGCCAACGGCCGTAGTCGACTGGCCAATCGGCTACGAAGCATTCTGTGCTCGACATAGAACTTAGCGATGACTACGACCCTTAGCGATCGCGCGCATAGACATCGATCTTCTCCAATGAGCGATCGACGCGGCGATTCTAGCTCTTAAACGGCAGTCGAACTCAAGTCGACTCACGGCAGTCGAACCGGCCATAATATCAGTTGACTGCCAACCTCAAAGATGAGGTTTTAACCCAAGTATGGTGCCCCCATACTTGCTAGACCACCCTTAGCCTAGACCTAAGCCTTCTAGCCACCTCCATCAGCCTCACGCCTCTCGGATCCCTCCAAGTCATCCATGACTTGTTCATCCATCGCGCTAGCCTCCAGGTGCTTCCCTCGGCTATGTCATGCTAATGGTGTCTACACCGCCAAGGCACATTGGACTTACGTCGCCAAGACTCCGCTTGGACTTTACGCTGCCAATATCAATCCCCTTGGACTTCCCAAATGCCAAGACTCAAGCTTGGACTTTCCCTTGCCAACCCATGTTGGACTTTCCATGCCAAGACCCATGCTTGGACTTTCCATTTGCCAAGATCCATGCTTGGACTTCTCATTTGCCAAGACCCATGCTTGGACTTCTCATGCCAAGTACTCAAGACTTGGACTTTCCATGCGCCAAGTGTCCCACTTGGACTTTTCATGCCAAGTACCCATAACTTGGACTTTACCAAATGCCAAGTGTCCCACTTGGACTTTCCATGCCAAGTACCCATGACTTGGACTTTACCTTGCCAAGACCCATGCTTGGACTTTCCCATAATCACATGGTCAACCCCAGTCAACCATCAAGGTCTTCCTTGAGTCAAACTCGAGTCCGGTCAAACATGACCCGGGTCGATTGCTCCAACAATCTCCCCAACATATTAACCGACATTAATGTCAAACATCAATGCCAAACCACTTTGTCAAATCCCTTTGTCAAACATCAAAACATCACTCGTGTCAAACTCGAGTCTGGTCAATCGTGACCTGGGCCAATTGCACCAACAAAGACCATTTCCTGGTCTAACTAGTCTAGGATACGGTGAGGTAGCTTCAGCTAGTTCTGCTCGGTCAAGTGAACCGAACTAGATACGCCTTATGTAGCTCGAGTACCCAAGACTTCGCTTTCCTAGCGTACTATCATCTCGCCGTGTCCTGGTACTATGTTACCAAGTATTGACGAGTTATAGTCTCTATCTAACCATTCTAAAAAAAGAAAAAGAAACTAACCATGCAATTTCTAAGTAATAGCACGAACAAGTTTTGTACTAGCTCCCCCTGGACCATTGAATTGGTTCGGTCTTTCCACATAGTGGATTTGATCCTTGGGAACCCAGTATTAGCTAGATCCTAATTGAGAAATCAAAGTGGTCTTAGGGACCCATGCTTGGACATGTATTCTATTTCGACTTACGATTGACATATACGACTTGTTAGTCGTATTTGAGCTAAACCCAAGCCCGACTTTGTTGTACATGACCCTTTGTGATCCAAGTAAGAGGTCAAGTCCCTTGGATCCCAAAGTGAACCTTTCCAACGTGTTCCTAAGATCTTCGACTTGACTTTTAAAAAGTGAGTTCTCAACTTCAAGCTTTTCAACTCGAGTTGAGTCCTCCTCTTGAACTTGACTAGTCGAAGAGGTTAAGAAGACCTGGTGTTTAAGGAGTTTTGTTGGATCGAGCGGATCGCTAGAGGGAGGGGTGAATAGCGATAAAATCTTTCGTTCGACTTTGTTTGTTAAAACACGAGTAGACACAGTGGAAGATAAATTCAAAACAAAAGATGCAAAAGACACGAGGGTTTTTACTTGGTTCGTAGCCGAAGGCTACTACTCCACGGACCTAGTGGTCCTTGACCAAGCACGGAGGGCAGAATACTAAAGAACTCCTCCTCATTGGAGGTAGGAGTTAAACAGATACACGAAATCACAAAAGCTCGAGGTAGATGGACACTCACCCTCTCCTCGCTATAATGAAAGCTTTACAAGATAAGCAAAATGAAATTCAATTAAAACTTTTGTTACCGACGACTTCAAAGGTTGGAGGTTGAAGCTCTAGTCGTCGTCTCGACAACACTTCGTCGTAGGGATGTCGGAGAGTCGTAGGCACTTGGAGGCTTTTTGAATTGATGAAAAACCCTTAGAGAAATCCTCCTTTTATATCTTTTGAGCCCCTCATCGAATGGGTCATCAACCAATCACGAATAGGCACAAATCTCCATGGAATGAGGTGATAAGGCTTGACTCCTCGAAGCTGATCCTTGACCATCAGTCAACTGATGGTCATCATCAGTTGACTGATGGCAATGCCAGTCGAGTCGCAACACTCAGCAGTCGACTGATTTTAGGCAGTCGAGTGGCTCTTATGGGCAATCGACTGATGCTTGCTGAAATCACAAGTTAGGTTAACAAAAACATTATTTCGATGGTCGCCGACTGTCTGATCTCGACCTAGACCATCCATGGGATGTCTTTCGTCGGATCTACGCTTAAGATCATCCCCGTAAAGAGGATACGACCTCACTTATTCTCACACACACGAGCTTACTTCGATACTTACTTTGTAGCTCTCGCTTTCGGCCTCCCACTCGATTCCTTTGGCTCCCTCCGAAGTCACTCGAGTATTGCCCGACCACCACGGCTTCCTCTGGGTGTCGCTAGCCTTCAGCTCCAACTTTAGCACTTTTCTGCACACTCGATTTAGCTCGTGAGATAACAATATGGGATTAACTTTGTATCGTTTGCTATAATCAAAACATAGGTTCGACTTAGGTGCCCACTGCACCAATAATCTCCCCCTTTTTGATCTATGACAAACCCACATATAAAGTTAAGGAAATAATATGCATGAAGAATAATATCCATGAAAAATAATGAAGATTAAGTTGAAGTAGTAGAGATTTTCTTCCAAGTCTCCCCCTTGAGGAAACCTCCCCCTTGACCGAGGGTGAGTCTTGAAAGGAGATCTTAATCTTCCCCCTTGATGTTTGTTACTTAGAAAGAGTTTAAATAATTAACAATTACTTAAAGTTGGCCTTAGTAAGAAAAATTTAAGTTAGGAAGACTTCTTAACTTGGCCCTTTCTCCCTTTTTAAAACTTTTAAGATTAAGTAAATTTGCAAAAAATTAAAGTTAAGTAAAAGAAAACATTTACTTAACTTTTGGCCATGAGAATAAGTATGAAAGTTAAGTTATCAAAAATTGATCTCTTAACTTTGGCTGTTTTCTCCCCCTTTTTCCATATATCGAACAGAGGGGGGGGTTTGAAAAAGAAGAAAATATAGGTATTAAGTTTAGGTTTCAAGTCCAAGCATGTTCCATATTATTTTGAAAATAATATACTGAAAATTAGCTCATCTATTGAATGTTCAACTCTTATTTGACTTGATTGATATAAAGGATCAATAAGTCTTGGTCCGAGTCAGTTAATATATATGATTATACTCCATGGTTCATGACGATGCACTAGCTCTACATCTGGAACCAGGAGTAAGGTCCTAACATCTCACGCCCATCTACGTGGCTAAGTACACAAACATATTAGTCCTATGTGTTGTGAGATGTATTGGATCCTTAAATCTATAGGTGCAAGATATCTAAGGTATGTCCTATGCTAGTTCCATGAAAAAGTAAAAATAGTAATAAGAAAATATAATTTGTAAATTCCTATTCTACTACACACATGCCCAATTTTCGTCTTAATTGACTGAATTCGGCTTCGGGTAGGGGTTTAGTAAATAGATTTGCTATGTTCGACTTCGATTTGATGTATTCGAGTTGTATGGCTTTGATGGCCACATGTTCTCGAATGAAATGATGTTTGACTTCTATATGTTTGGTCCTAGAGTGACATATTGGATTTTTAGTTAGTTTAATTGAGCTAATGTTATCTATGTGAATTTTAGTGTTTGTAAAGTCTAACTTAAAATCTCGGAGAGTGTGCTTCATCCAAAGAAGCTGAGTGACACACTCACCCATCGCGATCTATTCGGCTTCGGTGGTAGACAAGGCAACACAGTGTTGCTTCCTACTGCACCAACTCACTAGATTCAAGCCGAGAAGTTGACAACAACCACTCATACTCTTTCTATCGAGCTTACTACCGGCATAGTTTGAGTCGGAGTAGCCGATTAGTTCGAACTAGGTAGATCTAGGGTACCAAATACCGACGTTAAGTGTACCCTTTAGATATCTAAGAATACGTTTAACTAGAGTTAGGTGAGATTCCTTGGCACAGGTTTGGAACCTTTCACACATATTTACTGCAAATAAGATATCAGGTCAGCGCGCAGTTAAGTAAAGGAGACTCCCTATCGCGCTCCTATAGTATCTTAAGTCAATTGAATTTTCGGTTACATCTTCTCCTATATTTACATTTGTTGCCATTGGGGTATTAATAATTTTAGCGTCTTGCATTCCAAAGCGATTAATTAATTCCCTAGTATATTTGCGTTGGTGTAAGTATATTCCATCTTTAGTTTGTTTAATTTGTAGACCTAAGAAGAAACTCAACTCACCTACTAAATTCATTTCAAATTCACTTTCCATAAGTGAAATGAATTCATTTAGTAGGATCGAGTTGGTGGTTTTGAAGATGATATCATCTACGTAGATTTGGGCTATGAATATGTCTTTACCTATGGTTTTTACAAAGAGGGTTGGATCGACTAGACCTTGGTTAAATCCTTTGGACTTAAGATAAATCGAAAGGCTCTTGTACCAAGCTCAAGGAGCTTATTTGAGTCCATAGAGAGCTTTCTTTAATCTAAGGACATGGTCAGGTTTATCTAGACTTTCGAAACCGGGGGGTTGGCTGACATAAACCTCTTCCTTAATATATCCATTTAAGAATGCTGACTTTACATCCATTTGAAACAACTTAAATCCTCGATGTGCAGCATATGCTAATAACATTCGGATGGACTCTAATCTAGCTACTGGGGCATAGGTCTCATCGTATTCTAAACCTTCGACTTGACTAAACCCTTTAGTGACTAATCTTGCTTTATTTCTAACTACTTCACCTTTATCATCAAGTTTATTTCTAAACACCCACCTTGTTCCAACGATTGTTTTATCTTTAGGTGGTGGTACTAATTCCCATACTTCGTTCCTAGTGAATTGAGCTAGCTCTTCTTGCATTGCAATAATCCAATCGTGATCAAGAATAGCTTGGTCAATAGTTTTGGGTTCAATTTTGAAAATCAAGGAGATTTGACTAAGGTTTCAGTATGAAGCTCTAGTTCGAACTCCTAGACTTGGATCACCTATCACTTTGTCGATAGGATGATTAGTTTCAGTCCTAGTTTGACTTGGGTTAGAGTCACCTATCACTTGGTCGATAGGATGATCAGTTTGAGTCCTAGTTTGTCTTGGGTTAGAGACACCTATCACTTGGTCGATAGGATGACTTGGTTGATTTAGGTTAGGATTGATCTCAAGATTGGAATTGAGTTTGGTATGAATCGTCACACTAATTGGGGTTGCTAGGGGTTTTCTAGGTTTGTGTCCTTCATCAAACACTACATTAATAGTCTCCTCGACTCTAAGGGTGTCATGGTTATTTACCCTATAGGCTCTACTCGTAGTCGAGCATCCTAGAAAGATTCCGGTCGAGGTTTTGGATGTGAATTTCCCTAGGTAATCCTTAGTGTTTAGGATATGTACCTTACATCCAAATACCCTAAAGTACTTGATGTTAGGTATTTTATTGTAATAATTCTCGTACGAGGTCTTAAGGTGTCTCTTTACTATAAGGATCCTATTTTGGACAAAACACGTCGTACTAACGGCTTCTGCCCAAAACCTATCAGGTAGGTTATACTCGTTTAACATTGTCCTAGCGGCTTCTTGTAGGGTTCTATTTTTACGTTCTACTAGGCCATTCTGTTGTGGGGTTTTAGGGCATGAGAACTCATGGTGGTATCCATTTAGGTTACAGAATTCTATAAACCTATGGTTCTCGAATTCACCACAATGATCACTCCTAAGACTTTTGATTTTAAGGTTTTTTTTATTTTCTATTAGTTTAAATAGGTTGATTAATTGATCTAGGGTATCACTTTTGTGTTTGATGAACCTAACCCAAGTAAATCTAGATTAATCGTCAATTATGACTAAGCAGCAGAATTGACTCCCATTAAGTGACTTTGATACGTTTGAATCAAATAGATCCATGTGCAAGAGCTCAAGAACACTTTTGGTTCATTCTTGATTAGTTAGTTGATGTTGTGTCCTAGATTGTTTACCTTATTTACAAGCATTACATATTTTATTATCCAAGTTGTTGAGGTTAGGCAAACCTCTGACTAAGTCACTCTTACTCATCTTGTGGATGAGTTTTGGGTCTGAGTGACCGAGTCGTCGGTGCCACAACCAAGATTCCTCTTGTCATGTCATAAGACACTTGGTTGAGGAGTTAGTTAAATAAATAGTATAAATATTGTTATTTCTGGTTCCTTTAAGAATTGTTTTAGAGGTTTCATTTTTATTAATTACTCATTCATTTTCTAGAAATATGACCTTATAGTTATTATCACACAAAATGCTTACACTAAGTAAATTATATTGGAAAATTTCTACCAATAAGACATTTTGAATAATAAAGTTTGAGTTGAGCTCAATATCACCTGACCCGATGATTTTGAGCATGTCATTGTTTCCGAAAGCTACCTATCCTTGTCGTTTGAATCGAAGCTTCGAAAACTTGAGTTGATCCCCGGTCATATGTCGGGAGAAACCACTGTCCAACATCCATTGATCCTACACGCAAGGTAGTTGGATCGGATATTGGAATCATTAAAGGTTGGTTGTAAATTATTAAACCTAAATCATCTCACCCATGTCTACATGATCAAGCATGTTAACCTTATATGTTATGTGAGATGACTTCAAATTTTACTTGATTTAAATTTACTGATTTGAACACTTGTTAACCTTGCATTAGATTCGGATTTGACCTTAAGCTCATCATGTCACCTTTTCAAGATCATGGCTTCTAGGTCATGGCGAGGCACAGAGCCCTTCTTTGATCGGAAAAAAGACCACTTCCTTAGACAAAGTCATTTCCAAGAAAATAGAGACTTGACTCATCTAAGATCACTTCCTGGTCAAACTAGTTTAGGATACGGCGAGGTAGCTTCAGCTAGTTCCACTCGGTCAAGTGCACCGAACTAGATATGCCTTATCTTGCCCGAATACACGAGACTCCGCTTTCCTAGCGTACTATCATCTTGCCGCATCTTGATACTATGTTACCAAGTATTGACGAGTTATAGTCCTATCTAACCATTCTAAAAAGGAAAATCAAAATAAATAAAGGACCTAAGCATGCAATTTCTAAGTTAAAACACAAACAAGTTTTGTACTTGCTCCCCCTGGGTCATTGAATCGGTTCGGTCTCTCTACATAGTGAATTTGGTCCTTGGGAACCCAGTACTGGTTGGATCCTAAGTTTGAAATCAAAGATGTCTTAGGGATACATGGTTGGACACATTTTTTATGTTGACTTACAATCGACATATACGACTTGTTGGTCGTATTTGAGCTAAACCCTAGTCCGACCTTGTTGTACTTGGCCCTTTGTGATCCAAGTAGGAGGTCAAGTCCCTTGGATCAAAAAGTAAACCTTTCCAACATGTTCATAAGATCTTCGACTTGACTTTTAAAGAGTAAGTTCTCAACTTTGAGCTTTTCAACCTGAGTTAATTCCTTCTCTCGGACTCGACTAGTCGAAGAGGTTAGGGAGACCTCGTGTTTGAGGAGTTTAACCTCCTCAACCAAGGTCTCGACCTTGGACTCGGACCTAGCTAATTTCCTAGTTAAGAATTTAATCGCACTGTAAAGAGTACTAATAAGGGATCAACTTACCTTAAGTGTATCTCTTGAACCGGATGCGAATCCGTGGCTTGTCTTGAATAGAGCTTCGTAGTCAGATTCGTCTTCGAGTTCAGACTCGAGCTCCGATTCTGACTCCATCTCTGATTTAGCCGATTTAGCCATGAAGACGTGATCATTGTCTTCTTCCTCTGACGCTTTTTCCCAAGTAGCTTTGAGTGCCTTTTTGAGTTTCGGTGCTTTTCTCTTGAGCTTCGGACATTCGGACTTGATATGTCCAAACCTGTTTCATTCGTAACACCTAACATTAGAACTTTTAGGCTTACCTTCGTTGGGTCGAGTGAAGGTTCACTTTCGGCCCTTGACAATCCTCTGAACTAGGTTGACTAGTTTGGCATCCATTTCCGGGTCGACCTTCGAATCAGACTCTTCTTCTTCTTCCTCCTTCGGGGGTGGCTTGCTTGCGGTTTTCTTCTTCGAACCTGCAAAAAGTGCTATACCCTTCTCGGGTTCCGAGTTAGACTGTTCATGGAGTTCGAAATCCGAAAACAATTCATCTAATCTAAGTTTAGAAAGATCCTTAGAAACCTTGTAGGCATCGACCATGGATGCCCACAAGGTGGTCCTAGGAAATGAGTTTAGTACGTACTTGATAAGGTCGCGGTTTTCGACCTTTTGTCCTATTGCGTGTAGGTTGTTTATGATATCTTGAACTCATACATGAAATTGTGTGGTCGTCTCATGTTCCTGTATTTTTAGATTATACAACCTATTGAAAAGGAGATCACGCTTACATACCTTGGCTTCATCGGTCCATTCGTGTTGTTCGACCAACTTTGTCCATAAGTCTTTGGCACTGATGAATGGGTCAACGCGATTAAGCTCCTCCTCGGACAAGCCACATTAAAGAATTTGTGTCACCTTAGCGTCGCCTTCGACTTGTCTTTTTGTAGCATTGGTCCATTGGTCATAATCCAAATATTCACCCACTTCGTTTGTTGGAAGTGTGAATCCCGTTTGGATTATGATCCACTTCTCGATTTGGGTCTTAAGGAATCACTCCATCCGACCCTTCCAATAACGGAATCATCTCCGTTGTAAAACGGAGGTCGGACAGTGCTAAAAATCTCGAGATGGGCCATTGATACAAAAAAAACAAGAGAATGAAGAAGAAAAACCTAGCAACGACGCCAACGATCGAAATGTACCAAGACGTGCATCTTGGATTAGTAGTGTGGGAGAAAAACTAAACGAATGAAAGGGAAGAAAAATAAAAAAAAATAGAAAAAAAGGAAAAAAAAATCTATAGAAAAGCTAGATTGGTGGTTTCACCAAATCTTAGCACCCCGGCTCTAATACCAATTGTTGGATCAAGCGGGCCGCTAGAGGGGGGGTGAATAGCGATAAAATGTTTCATTCGACTTCGTTCATTAAAACACGAGTAGACACAACAGAAGATAAATTTAAAACAAAAGAGGCAAAAGGCATGAGGGTTTTTACTTGGTTCATAGCCGAAGGCTACTACTCCAAGGCCCTAGTGGTCCTTGACCACGCACGGAGGGCATAATACAAAAGAACTCCTCCTCGTTGGAGGTAGGAGTTAAACGGATACATGAAATCACAAAAGCTCGAGGTAGAGGGACACTCCCCCTCTCCTCGCTATAATGAAAGCTTTACAAGATAAGCAAAATGAAATACAATTAAAACTCTTGTTACTGACGACTTCAAAGGTTGGAGGTTGAAGCTCTAGTCGTCGTCTCGGCAGCACTCCGTCATAGGGATGTCGGAGAGTCGTAGTGTATCGGAAGCACTTGGAGGCTTTTTGAATTGATAGAAAACACTTAGAGAAGCCCTCCTTTTATAGCTTTTGAGCCCATCATCGAATAGGTCTTCAACCAATCACAAATAGGCACAAAGCTCCTTGGAATGAGGTGATAAGGCTTGACTCCTCGAAGCTGATCCTTGACCATCAGTCGAATGATGGTCATCATCAATCGACTGATGGCAGCGCCAGTCGAGTTGTAACACTCAGCAATCGACTGATTTCAGGCAGTCGAGTGGCTCTTGTGGGCAGTCGACTGATGCTTGCTGAAATCACAAGTTAGCTTAACAAAAACATAATTTCGACGGCCGCCGACCTGTAGGGATGTATACTGAAAAGTCTATCTTTTGTATGAACATCTTTATTTTGAAATAAGAATCACATGATGATTGTTTGCATATTTTTATGGTTATGCAATATTGTCTAATACTTTACATTGTAGATAACATGGTGTGTGGTGTCACACAGGAGATCATGTTATCGGCCCCTTGAAAAGTATAAGTAAAGACTCACAACCGAGATGGCTTTGGACAAACCATCGGAATGGTTGTAGTGTGATTTGGTATTGGTTTGTCTTGACCATAGAATCACACTAGTGCACTTTGTGTGTATTGAGCAGGACCGACTTAGAGGTGACTCGATTTATTGCTGACTACATAATCAAATCGGACCTCAGATATTATTTAGTACATGCTCTTAATCCCGATATAATAACGGGCACATATACTTAGTACTCATCTCTTTGATTTACCAATGGGCGAGATTTATAGATTAAATTGATAGACTCGGTAAGTTGGGAAATGATATTATTTATATGGTGTGTCGTTGATTATAGAAGGAAATCGTGTCCTATATATTAGGATGATGATGTCCCCTTGAGGAGCTCATAAGGTTCATCATGTAAACCCTACAGGTGGACTTGGTCCGGCATGATGAAAAGGTTGAGTGGCACTACTCAAGAAGTTAGATGTTGATTAATTAATGGTCAGTAAATTAATTAATCGACGGACATTCGAGATCTTAAACACGGGGAGAAAATGTACAAATAATATATGGAGCCCATATTATCATATGGGGGTTGGTGAGGTAGATCAATGATGATCCTTTAGTGGATTGGATCATCATTAGTGGATCGAACTTTATGTGGGCTTTATCCATGGGTGGCAAAGATCCAACTCCTCCTCATGGTCCCTAATGTAGCCTATTAACACCTCATGAAGCTTAGATCCAATGGATAGAACCAAAATTCTACGATCCATAGGTAGAGATTAAATCTCTAAGATCCGACGATTGAGATTAAATCTCTAGATCCGACGGTTGAGATTAAATCCCTAGAACCAATGGAGGAGATTAATTCATGACTTATCCCTAACTCTATAAAAGGAGGGCATGGGAGTTGGCGTGAAGAACATCTAAGAGAGCTAGGGCTTTGGGCGGTAAAAGAAGGAATCCTTGTTGAGATAGGATTAGGGTTAGGGTTTGGAGGCAAGGGCAGCACCAAATATGGAAGGTTCTCTTTTTTTCTTCTACCTTCATTGGTCGGCGTCCAGCTTGTTTTCCAGCCCTCTTCTTTCCCTTGGCCGGCGGTCAAAGCTCCTCCTCTCTTCTCCTTAGGTGGTTGAAACAAGATATTGGGCTTCCCTTGGTGTCTTGGTTTTTTTCCATCATCTTCTCCTTCTAGTTGGCCGGCGGCAAGGAGTTTGTGTGCTCCTTGTTGGTTGGTTTTAGGGAGGAGAAAAATCTTGTTTCTATTCTTCCTCTTGCTTTGGAAGAGCAAGGAAGGAAGATTTGTGATCTAGGAGCTTCGACTTACGGTAGATCGTCGCCCACACGACGTCCGAAAGGAGGAAGGTCATACATTAGAAGATCGAGAGGTATATCGATTCTCTAATCTTTATATGTTACATGTTTCTATTTGTTTTTCAATTATGAGCATGATATAAATCTGTATATAGCTAAATAATACTTGGATCCCGAGCATAAACACAAAAACCGGCGATCCGGACATCGTCTATTCCGCAGCTACTCGTAGAATAGAGGATGGTCGCTTGAACAACTAGTTTGTTCAAGTGACCTCTCTAAATGAATAGCACGATGATGACTTGGTTGTTTGGGCAATCCTTTATGTCTAGGATTAAATTTTTTTAATCCGAGGACATTGAAGGG